>CM062296.1:541156176-541517842 GCA_031216915.1 Pictodentalium vernedei
TGTTAAACCCTCCACGGGCTGCTAAAAGTCAAAATTGTGATAAAATGGGCTGTTTTTTGGACGCCAACGGCAACCCCCAACGGTTACGCCACAAAGAAAAGTGATTTCTTTTATCGAGCGCACAATCTATAGGGAAACATTTTTGTAAGTAGTAAGGGTATTCAAAAAACGAAGTCTTAACCCATTTTTTGGGCAGGCTAAAGAGAGAGACCCCTTAAAATCTAAAAATTCCCATTTTCTGTGGAATTTCTCTAAATACATTCCATAGGTTTTCAAGAAAAATTGACTACTTGCAGGTCTTTGTGTGACATTACAAGTGGCATGGACAAAATATTCCGCTGAGCGTTTATTAACCCCTCTACAGAATGCCAAGCATCATAATTTTGTTGAAATGGGCTGTTTTCGGACACACACAGCACACAATTGTATGTCCTGAGAGTTACACATAATCTCCTTTGTTGGAAGTGGAATTCACTGAGGGACCATTTTTGTAAGTAATAGAGGGTATTCAAAAACCCAAGCGTTAACCCCCTTTTTGGGGTGGTTATTAGCGATACCCATCAAAAGCTAAAAAAAAATCATGTTTTCCGTGGATTTCGTTACAAACATCTTGTAAGTTTTCAACAGAAAATGGCCATTGATAGGTCTTGGAGTCACATTACCGGTTGCATGGATAAAATATTCCAGTAAGCCATTTGTTAACCCCTCCATGGGCTGCTAAATGTCAACATTTTGAAAAAATAGTCGTCTGTTTTTGGACGCCAACAACAACAAAATGGGAATGCCACAGAGAGATACATAACTTCTTTTACCGGATGCAAAACTGACAGAGAAAAATTTAGTAACTTGTAAGGGTATTCAAAAAATCGAGGTCTTAACCCATTTTCGCCTGGTTAAGATGTACCCCCTTAAAAGCTTAAAATTCCAGTTTTCTGTGGATTTCTCAAAGAAAATCTAGTAAGTATTCAAGAAAAATTGACCATTTGCAGGTCTTGGAGTGACATTACAAGTTACATAGACAAAATATTCCGGTAAAGCGTTAGTTAACTCTCCAGAGGCTGCAAAGCATAGAAATTTTGAGAAAATGGACTGTCCTTCGGGCGCCCATTGCACGCAATGTGTACCTGCGTTAAAAGCTTAAAATTCCAGTTTTCTGTGGATTTCTCAAAAAAATCTAGTAAGTATTCAAGAAAAATTGACCATTTGCAGGTCTTGGAGTGACATTACAAGTTACATAGACAAAATATTCCGGTAAGCGTTAGTTAACTCTCCAGAGGCTGCAAAGCATAGAAATTTTGAGAAAATGGACTGTCCTTGGGCGCCCATTGCACGCAATGTGTACCTGCGAGATAAACATAACCTCCTTCTTTGGAAGTGGAATTCACCAGACCAAATAATTAAGCCTTTTAGGGCTGGTCTTAACCCGTTTTGGGCTGGTTAAACAGCGGTACCCATCAAAGACTTAAAATTTCATGCTTTCCCTGGATTTCTTTAAAAACATCTTGTAGTTTTCAAGAAAAATGGTCATTTACGGGTCTTCATGTGACATTACAAGTTACATGGACAAAATATTCCGTTGAGCATTCGTTAACTCTCCACGAGCTGCTAAACATCAAAATGTTGATAAAATGGATTGTTTTCAGACACCAAGAGCACCCAATGGATATGTAACAGAGAAATATAACTTCTTTTACTGCGCGTAGAATTCACAGAGGATCAGTTTTGTAAGTAGTAAGGGTATTTAAAAGAATGAAACTTAACCTATTTTAGACTGGATAAGGAGAGATACCCCTTAAAAGCTTAAAATTTACATTTTCTGTGGATTTCGCTAACTGCTTGTTGGCAATATTCAAGAACAATTGGACATTGGGAGGTCTTACAAATTGCATAGATAGAATATTCCGCTAGTCGTTTGTTAATCCCGCTACAAGCTGCTCATAATTCATAAGGGATAATGTATGATAGTGTTAAGGGTATTCAAGGGAGCGTGGTGGCTCAGTGGTAGACTGTTGTACTTCTATGCTAGAGGTCCCGAGTTCGATCCCCGTCCGGGACGACTCACGTTGTGTCCTTGGGCAAGGCACTTTAGCCCGGTTGCCGACATGGGGGCACGATGTCGCCGTGTACTAAGGCATACTGCACGTCGATGGTACATATGTCTTCACCCTCTGTAACCCTGCTTGAGCGAATCTTGAACAGAGTTAGAATGTTGAGGAGCTGACAGATGCTCGTCGATGCTTGGTGGTTCTCTCCGTGTACTTCCTCCACCTATAAAAACTGTCACGACCACGATTAGCCATTGTGCATAAGTATGTGACCTTAAACACCAATAAACAAATAAATAAATAAATAAATAAATAAATAAATAAGGGTATTCAAAAACCAAGCCTTAACCCTGTTTATAGGATTAAAGACAGACAGCCCATGCCGTGTACGCTGCCTACATTACTTGTAAAATCGACACCCCCACTAAATCTACTTCGAGGTGCGGTGTCGGACCCGACCACCTGACGGTTCCGACCTCATTAGATAACACTCCTTCGTTGTATTATCAGCATGGATTTCCCCAAGAAGCAAAGACAAAAATACGTCTGCGGAAAATTATGGCAAATATTTTATTAGGCTTTTCCCCTCTGGAAAAGACTATTGTTTTTCTACGGATTATTATTTTTTTTTTTTTTTGGGGTTTTTTTTTTTTTTTTTTCCACACATTTTTGTCCGTACGATTCAGAAGCCATTTTCGAACCGATTTTCACACAATTTGGCACACGCATAGAGTGGCAAAAAATCTAAAAATGTACCGAAGCGGAATTTTCGATTTAACCCTTATTTCGCCAGAATTGGCAAAAAACTGCCAAAATTGGGGTTTATCGGCACTTTCTCGAAACACGTCTTTAGGATTTTTTAAAAACATCCATCATTACTAGACCTACCTATGACACAACCTTTGATACACACGACATATTTGGCGATGCATATGGTAACCCTCCACAGGCTGCCAAACATCGAAATTTTGATGAAATCGGCCGGTTTCAGACCCCCACAACACCCAAACGATACCCGAGTGGTAAACATAACTTCCTTTATTGGAAGTGGAATTCACCGAAGATCATTTTTGTAAGTAATAAGGGTGTTCAGAAAACCAAGTGTTAACCCGTTTTGGGCTGGTTAAACAGCAATACCCCAAAAAAGCTCAAAACTTCATGTTTTCTGTGGATTTCTCTAAACGAGTCTTGTAGATTTTCAAGAAAAATTGGTCACTCTCAGGTCTTGGTGTGACATTACAAGTTGCATGGATAAAATATTCCGGTCAGCATTAGTTAACCCTCCCCGACCTGCTAAACGTAAAAATTGTGATAAAATGGGCTGTTTTTAGACACCAACAGCACCCAAACGATATACCACAGAGAAAGGGGCCTTCATTTATCGGACGCAGAATTGATCGGAAAATATTTTTGAAAGTGGTAAGGGTGTTCAAAATTTGACGTCTTAACCCATTTGGGGCTGGTTAAAGAGAGAGATACCCATTAAAATCTTAAAATCCCCATTTTCTGTGGATTTCTCTAACAACATCTTGTAGGTTTTCAAGAAAAATCGGCTATTTGCAGGTCTTGGTGTGACATTACAAGTCGCATGAACAAAATATTCCGGTCAGCATTAGTTAACCCTCCCCGGGCTGCTGAAGGTCAAAATTGCGATAAAATGGGCTGTTTTTGCACACCAACAGCACCCAAAGGGTACACCACAAAGAAAAGTTCCTTCTTTTATCGCGCGTACAATTTATATGGAAACATTTTTGTAAGTAGTAAGGGTATTCAAAAGTCGACGTCTTAACCCATTTTGGGCAGGCTAAAGAGAGATATCCCTTGAAAGCTTTAAATTCCCATTTTCTGTGAATTTCCCTAACGGTAACTTGTAGGGTTTCAAGACAAATTGACTATTCGTAGGTGTTTATGTGACATTAACCATCTACAAGCTGCCAAGCATCGTAATGTTGTTAACATGGGACTGTTTTCAGACACGCACAGCACCTAATGTATACATGAGAGATAAACATAATCTCCTTTGTTTGAAGTGGAATTCACAGAGGACCATTTTTGTAAGTAATAAAGGTATTCAAAAAGCCAAGCGTTAACCCCTGTTGGGGAGGTTAACAGGGATACCCATCAAAAGCTTAAAAATCGTTTTCCCTGGATTTCTTTACAAACATTTTGTGGGGTTTTCAAGAGAAAATGGCCTTTGATAGGTCTTGGTGTCATATGACCAGTTGCATGGATCAATTATTCTGGTAGGCATTTGTTAACCCTTCATGGGCTTTTACCGGACGCAAAACTGATAGGGAAACATTGATATTGATATTAACCCATTCTACCATTAATGATGGGTTTTACCTAAACATTTTTTTATCAAAACCAAACCGAATCATTTGAGACTACTATACTCACCTTTCTCATAACATCAATGAAGGAACTTTTGTGAGACAGTTAAAAACAATTCATCAGACACTGTGGGGGTCAAGAAAAATCATGGAATCTAATTGGTGTTTAAGGTTTGTAAGTAGTAAGGGTATTTAAAAGAATGAAACTTAACCCATTTTGAACTGGATAAGGAGAGATGCTCCTTAAACGCTTAAAATTTACATTTTCGTGGATTTCGCTAACTGCTTGTTGGGGATTTTCAAGAACAATTTGACATTGGCAGGTCTTACAAATTGCATAGATAGAATATTCCGCTAGTCGTTTGTTAATCCCTCTATCGGCTGCTAAACGTCAAAGTTTTAATAAAATCGGCTGTTTTCGGGCAGCAAAATGGGTATGCAATAGATAAACATGACCTCTTTTATCAGATTTAGAATTCCTGGGGGATAATGTATGATAGTATTAAGGGTATTCAAGGGAGCGCGGTGGCTCAGTGGTAGACTGTTGTACTTCTATGCTAGAGGTCCCGAGTTCGATCCCCGTCCGGGACGACTCACGTTGTGTCCTTGGGCAAGGCACTTTGGTCCGGTTGCCGATATAGGGGCACGATGTCCCCGTGTACTAAGGCATACTGCACGTCGATGGTGCACATGTCTTCAACCTCTGTAACCCTGCCTGAGCGGAGCCTGAACAGAGTGAGAATGTTGAGGAGCTGACAGTTGCTCATGGATGCTTGATGGTTCTCTCCGGGTACTCCGGCTTCCTCCACCTCTAAAACTGTCACGGTCACGATTAGCCATTGTGCAGAAGTATGTGACCTTAAACACCAATAAATAAATAAATAAATAAATAAATAAATAAATAAATAAATAAGGGTATTCAAAAAACCAAGCCTTAACCCTGTTTTGTCGGATTAAATACAGACAGCCCATGCCGTGTACGCTGACTACATTACTTGTAAAATCGACACCCCCCCCCACCCCCCCCCCCCCCCCACTACATCTTCTGCGAGGTGACGGTTCTGACCACATCAAATAACACACCTTCGTCGTATTTAGCAGCAAGAAATTTCCCCAAGATGCAAAGACAAAAATACGTCTGCGGAAAATAATGGCAAATATTTTATTTAGCCTGTATTTTGTCCGTATAGAAAATTTCTCACCCACATATACCTAAAAATGATTCAATGATTCAATGATACAATTGGACATATTTCTCTCATAAAACGTGAAAAAACACTTGATTTATTGCATTTCAGGATTGCGCATGTATATTCTTAGAAGATTCTCTGTCTGTTATTAAACTACGGCGTGTCTTTGATCTCGTTTGGGACGATCAGTGATTAGCACCTTTTCGACAAGAGCCATCGAAACAGAAAATAAAAAAAATAATCAAATTTCATTAAAACCTTTTACAGAATCGTGTTTTTCAGAAAATGCTTTCGCGATTGCGTGTGTCGTTTTCAAAATTCGGATCAGTAAGCTCGAAATTATAAATATGTTGTTGTCAATAACATAATTGAAAGCATGTCCGTCAAACTTGCATGACGTCAGAACTCGACTCGGGTAAAATACTGCGGAGTGGTGAAAGGACGAGAGTAAGAAACGCTGATATCGTAGTAGGCTTTAAAATGTCCATGGAATGGTCCTAAAATCAAGTTTGTATTTGCAGCTTTATTGCAAATAAGTTTCCCGTTGTTTCTTGTTGAAATGTTATTTCCATCAAGGCCAAGTACCAGTGGGATAGGACACCTGCCCCATGAACAACTGCCTGCTATTAAAATTAATTAGCGGGGACATCCCCCCCCCCCCCCCATGCTGTTTATTTTACCTAGAACACCTGCACCCTGCTGTTTTTTTACCTAGGACACATGCCCCCCCCCCCCCCCGCCCTACTGTTAGATTAGATTAAACATATTTTATTTGCCATTTGACAATGCAAACCAGGATTGGAGGACAAGTGCTTACCACTTAGAAGCCCTTCCGTTCCTGTACGGTGACTAATAATTTACAATATGGCAGAACGTATTCCATAAATAACAGAATCTAGCAAAATCAAAATATTATAAACATTATAGACAAACACAAATTAAACTGAGAGAGAGAGAGAGAGAGAGAGAGAAAGAGAGAGAGAGAGAGATCAAAAAAATAAATAGAATATAAAGAAAACATGAAATACAACATTAGATCCAGTGATGATGCCCGCCACCCACCCATTTGCATTCTGTAGGCTTTCGAAATTCGGATTCACAGTTCAATTCCAAGAATATTTTCTGTTATAAGGTTGCTGTAAAGTTTAACGCAGTCCCTGTCTCGGTAGGTGCCGTCGAAAAAAAAACTCTCATTTTTTTTCAGAATTTCGCTGGTTTAAGTGACAATTTACTCCATTCCTAATTCATTGAGCGCTGAATGTTTTCTATGCCTGCATGCAGCAAGCCTAGCACGACAACTTCTGTTTTATGCGTTATTATTAAAAATGTAACCCTTACAGATTTAGGAGTTCCCATGTGGGTACAGTCGGAATAATTGTTTTTTTCGCAAAATCAGTCCCTGAATATATTGGTAACCGTGCAGTGGCCTTTCGGTGGTGAAACACGAGGCCGCAAATAGTTAAGGTTGAAAAGTTCATCAAATAGACAGATATAATGCCAAACTCAGCCGGTGACAGGTAAATAATGAATAGGAAAGTCGTTGAATTGAGAAGAAAGTAGGGACGAATCGTCCCCTCGGTTTCCACCTGATCCACGGTGTTTCCACGCGGTCTTGGCACTTGACAAAGATACTAAACTGTCGGGCAGGGACAGGAGAAAACATTCTGAGAATCTGAAGTTGCTGCCTTGTATGGTCGGAACATAATTGGCGTGTATCCGACTTTGTATCTGTTCAGTTTGAATGTCAAATTAGCCAGACGACGGCTTTTTCGCCACCGGGTCGAGTTGTCAGTTTCTGCCGGTACGCTCTGAAATAAGCAGTTTAACTCCAAACTTTCAGTCCCACGTGAACGTGTGAATATTGAAAGCTGAACAGTTCGTCAAATAGACAGAAATAATGCCAAACTCGACGGGTGACAGGTGAATAGTGAATGGAAACGTCGTTGCATTGGGAATAGAGGAGGGACGAATCGTCCCTTCGGTTTCCACGCGATCCACATTGTTCCCACGCGGTCACGCCACTCGACAAAGATACTAACCTGTCGGGCAGGAAGAGTAGAACAACTTCTGAAAATGTCGTGTAGCTGCCTCCAGTGGTCTGGACGTAGTGGGCGTATGAGCGACACTGCTGTCTGTTCAATTTTAATGTCAAATTAGCCAGATTACCGCCTATTCGCCATTAACCCATGCGCGATTACTGTCCACTTTTCATTTCTGACAAATATCTAACTGTTACCAGCTTGGCGAGGTCCATTTGGCGCCAGTGTACACAATGCATCTTTCAGTCACCAGCGTCTCTCCACCAGAAACTGAGAATCCACGATTTCAAGCGGAACTACCCCAGACATATACCCAGCGTCAGGTCGCACCGGCTAGAACGGGACCAAATTCAAACAATTACCTCAACTCATTAAAACGCTATATCTCGGCCAATTCTTGGCCGATTTCCATCATTTTTTCACTCATTCTTCACAAATAGTTACCGCATCTTTTCACACAGAGAGCGACACCAATTTCCCATTCTATCATGTTGAATGTCAGGAGAGGGTATGTGCACGTCGGGGTGTGGGTTGAGAGAGAGGGGCGGCTGCCTCGAGGCCCATGCTTGGTTTCGTGACTTTCTAATAATATGACCGAGTTCGGGCGAGCTTCAGGTACAAACGCTGAATGTTTGGGATGGCTGCTGCGAAAACGTTCGCCACAATCTATGGTGTCACACATGCACATGTTGTTATTATTAAGTACACGCGATCTGTTCAACGGGTTTGCTATTTAGCCCTAACTTGGACATTAAGCATACAGCATTCACGTCAATGTGAAAGAGTATTGCCGAAAGAATTGTTAGACACTGTAGGGAGTTTTCTATCGGCTATGCACTTAATATAGCCTAAAAAACTACCAGCTCTATATGCAATCTTATTTCGTCGCTGCCTAAAAAGACAAGCGGAATAGGTGAATCTCTCGATTTCTTGAAATCGAAAAATCTAGTTAGGCTTTTCCCTCTGGAAAAGACTATTGTTTCTATGGATTATTAGGCTTTTCCCTCTGGAAAAGACTATTGTTTTTCTACGGATTATTATTTTTTTTTTTTGTTTTAGGCTTTTCCCTCTGGAAAAGACTATTGTTTTTCTACGGATTATTATTTTTTTTTTTTTTTTTTTTTTGGGTGGGGTTTTTTGGGGTTTTTTTTTTTTTTTCCACACATTTCATTTTGTCCGCACGATTCCGAAGCCATTTTCGGACCGATTTTCACAAAATTTTGCATACGCATAGAGGGGCACAAAATCTAAAAATGTACCGAAGCGGAATTTTCGATTTAACCCTTATTTCGTCAGAATTGGCAAAAAACTGTCAAAATTGGGGTTTATCGGCACTTTCTCGAAACACGTCTTGTAGATTTTTTTTAAACTTTCATCATTGATAGACCTGTCTGTGCCACGACCTTTGATACACATGACATATCAGGCGATGCATATGGTAACCCTCCACAGGCTGCCAAACATCGAAATTTTGATGAAATCGGCCGGTTTCAGGCCCCCAGAGCACCCAAACGACACACGACAGATAAACATAACTTCCTTTATTTGAAGTGGAATTCAACGGAGATTATTTTTGTAAGTAATAATGGTGTTCAAAAAACCAAGCATTAACCCGTTTTGGGCTTGGTAAACAGCAATACCCCCAAAAAGCTAAAAAATTCAGGTTTTCCGTGGATTTCTCTAAACGAGTCTTGTAGATTTTCATGAAAAAATTGTCACTCCCAGGCCTTGATGTGACAATAGAAGTTGCATGGACAAAATACTTTGGTGAGCATTTGTTAACCCTCCACGGGCTGCTAAAAGTCAAAATTGTGATAAAATGGGCTGTTTTGGACGCCAACGGCACCCAACGGGTACGCCACAAAGAAAAGTGATTTCTTTTATCGAGCGCACAATCTATAGGGAAACATTTTTGTAAGTAGTAAGGGTATTCAAAAAACGAAGTCTTAACCCATTTTGGGCAGGCTAAAGAGAGAGACCCCTTAAAATCTAAAAATTCCCATTTTCTGTGGATTTCTCTAAATACATTCCATAGGTTTTCAAGAAAAATTGACTACTTGCAGGTCTTTGTGTGACATTACAAGTGGCATGGACAAAATATTCCGCTGAGCGTTTATTAACCCTCTACAGAATGCCAAGCATCATAATTTTGTTGAAATGGGCTGTTTTCGGACGCACACAGCACGCAATGTGTGTCCGAGAGTTACACATAATCTCCTTTGTTGGAAGTGGAATTCACTGAGGACCATTTTTGTAAGTAATAAGGGTATTCAAAAACCCAAGCGTTAACCCCTTTTGGGGTGGTTATTAGCGATACCATCAAAAGCTAAAAAAAAATCATGTTTTCCGTGGATTTCGTTACAAACATCTTGTAAGTTTTCAACAGAAAATGGCCATTGATAGGTCTTGGAGTCACATTACCGGTTGCATGGATAAAATATTCCAGTAAGCACTTGTTAACCCTCCATCGGCTGCTAAATGTCAACATTTTGAAAAAATAGTCTGTTTTTGGACACCAACAACAACAAATGGGAATGCCACAGAGATACATAACTTTCTTTTACCGGATGCAAAACTGACAGAGAAAAATTTAGTAACTTGTAAGGGTATTCAAAAAATCGAGGTCTTAACCCATTTTCGCCTGGTTAAGATGTACCCCTTAAAAGCTTAAAATTCCAGTTTTCTGTGGATTTCTCCAAAAAATCTAGTAAGTATTCAAGAAAAATTGACCATTTGCAGGTCTTGGAGTGACATTACAAGTTACATAGACAAAATATTCCGGTAAGCGTTAGTTAACTCTCCAGAGGCTGCAAAGCATAGAAATTTTGAGAAAATGGACTGTCCTTGGGCACCCATTGCACGCAATGTGTACCTGCGAGATAAACATAACCTCCTTCTTTGGAAGTGGAATTCATCAGACCAAGCATTAACCCATTTAGGGCTGGTCTTAACCCGTTTTGGGCTGGTTAAACAGCGGTACCCATCAAAGACTTAAAATTTCATGCTTTCCCTGGATTTCTTAAAAAACCATCTTGTAGATTTCAAGAAAAAATGGCCATTCACAGGTCTTCATGTGACATTACAAGTTACATGGACAAAATATTCCGTTGATCATTCGTTAACTCTCCACGAGCTGCTAAACATCAAAATGTTGATAAAATGGATTGTTTTCAGACACCAAGAGCACCCAATGGATATGTGACAGAGAAATATAACTTCTTTTACTGCGCGTAGAATTCATTTAGAAGAATGAAACTTAACCTATTTTAGACTGGATAAGGAGAGATACCCCTTAAAAGCTTAAAATTTACATTTTCTGTGGATTTCGCTAACTGCTTGTTGGCGATTTTCAAGAACAATTGGACATTGGCAGGTCTTACAAATTGCATAGATAGAATATTCCGCTAGTCGTTTGTTAATCCCGCTACAGGATGCAAAACGTCAACATTTTGATAAAATCGGCTGTTTTCGGGCAGCAAATGGGTATGTAATAGGTAAACATAACCTCTTTTATCAGATTCAGAATTCATGAGGAATAATGTATGATAGTATTAAGGGTATTCAAGGGAGCGTGGTGGCTCAGTGGTAGACTGTTGTACTTCTATGCTAGAGGTCCAGAGTCCGATCCCCATCCGGGACGACTCACGTTGTGTCCTTGGGCAAGGCACTTTAGCCCGGTTGCCGACATGGGGGCGCGATGACGCCGTGTACTAAGGCATACTGCACGTCGATGGTACATATGTCTTCACCCTCTGTAACCCTGCTTGAGCGGAGCTTGAACAGAGTTAGAATGTTGAGGAGCTGACAGTTGCTCGTCGATGCTTGGTGGTTCTCTCCGTGTACTCCGGCTTCCTCCACCTATAAAACTGTCACGGCCACGATTAGCCATTGTGCATAAGTATGTGACCTTAAACACCAATAAACAAATAAATAAATAAATAAATAAATAAATAAATAAATAAATAAATAAATAAATAAATAAATAAATAAATAAGGGTATTCAAAAACCAAGCCTTAACCCTGTTTATAGGATTAAAGACAGACAGCCCATGCCGTGTACGCTGCCTACATTACGTGTAAAATCAACACCCCCCACTAAATCTTCTGCGAGGCGCGGTTTCGGACCCGACCACCTGACGGTTCTGACCACATCAAATAACACACCTTCGTTGTATTTAGCAGCATGGATTTTCCCCAAGAAGCAAAGACAAAAATACGTCTGCGGAAAATAATGGCAATTATTTTATTTAGCCTGTATTTTGTCCGTATAGAAAATTTCTCACCCATATATACCTAAAAATGATTCAATGATACAATTGGACATATTTCTCTCATAAAACGTGAAAAAACACTTGATTTATTGCATTTTAGGATTGCGCATGTATATTCTTAGAAGAATCTCTGTCTGTTATTAAACTACGGCGTGCCTTTGATCTCGTTTGGGACGATCAGTGATTAGCACCTTTTCGACAAGAGCCATCGAAATTGAAAATAAAAAAAATAATCAAATTTCACTAAAACCTTTTGCAGAATCGTGTTTTTCAGAAAACGCTTTCGCGATTGCGTGTGTCGTTTTCAAAATTCGGATCAGTAAGCACGAAATTATAAATATGTTGTTGTCAATAACAGAATTGAAAGCATGTCGGTCAAACTTGCATGACGTCAGAACTCGACTCGGGTTAAATACTGCGGTGTAGTGAAAGGACGAGAGTAAGAAACGCTGATATCGCAGTAGGCTTTAAAATGTCCATGGAATGGTCCTAAAATCAAGTTGATATTTGCAGCTTTATTGCAAATAGGTTTCCCGTTGTTTCTTGTTGAAATGTTATTTCCGTCAAGGCCAAGTACCATAGAAAATTTGAATACTGGGCAGTGGGATAGGACACCTGCCCCATGAACACCTGCCTCCTATTAAAATTAATTAGCGGGGACATCCCCCCCCCCCCCCCATCCCCCATATGCTGTTTATTTTACCTAGGACACCTGCCCCCTGCTGTTTTTTTTTTACCTAGGACACAAGCCCCCCCCCCCCCCCTACTGTTAGATTAGAGTTAACATATTTTATTTGCCATTTGACAATGCAAATCAGGATTGGAGGACAAGTGCTTACCACTTAGAAGCCCCTCCGTTCCTGTACAGTGACTAATAATTTACAATATGGCAGAACGTATTCCATAAATAACAGAATCTAGCAAAATCTAAATATTATAAACATTATAGACAAACACAAATTAAACTGAGAGAAAGAGAGAGAGAGAGAGAGAGAGAGAGAGAGAGAGAGAGATAAAAAAAATAAATAGAATATAAAGAAAAAAAGAAAACATGAAATACAACATTAGATCCAGTGATGATGCCCGCCACCCACCCATTTGCATTCTGTAGTATCTTGGCCGTAATGGGAGTCTAAATTAACATCTTGATTACAGCCACTGAGCAAAGGTTTTCACTTCTGGGGATGTTCACCAAGTACACCTGCCCTGGCCCCGTTTGTTTGCTAACGGGCCCCTCCCCATTGACCTTTCTATTTTTAGAAGCACCCAGGCCGACGGGGAGAGGGCGTTGTTGGGAGCATGGCTAGATTTTGCTATAAAATGGGGTTGAAGGAAGGTACCCTCAAATCTGGGTCGAAAGTGGCGAAAATGACAAAAGGCTACGTCAACGTATGGTGACGGTATAAACTACAGGCGATCTGGGCGATGTACAGACGAAAAATAATACCTTGGAGCAGGTTAGGCAATTTGGCACAAAAAACTCCGACTTTATGCTCAATCGTTGCTCTACAGTAGTCTACAACAGTCCCGAAGTCCATTCCAAACTGATAGAGTCGGGACGAATAGTACTCTCACTTTCCACGCGATGCGTGATGTTCTTCACGCGGCCTCGACACTCGCAACAGATGCCAAACTGTCAGCCAGGGTGCGTAGAACAAGTTATGAAAATTAGAAGTCGCTGTCTTCAGCGGTCTAGACACGGTTCATGTTTGTGAGAAGTGCAATTTTAATGTCTAATTGGCAAATTTTCAATAATCGTTTCCCGCCAAAAAACCTACTCACCGCCGATTTCTTTTCACTTCAACTTCTGACGATTATCTAAGTTTTAAAGATAGTGTCAGGATACCCCTCCCCCGCCGCTCTTTTGGAGCTGGTTAGGCAAGGTGGCACCGAAACCTGGGACGTTATGCTCAATCGCAGCTCTACAGTCGTCTACAACACTGCCCGTGTCCATTCTAAACTGATAGAGTCGGGACGAATAGTACTCTCACATTCCAAGCGATGCGTGGTGTTTTCCACGCGGTCCGGACACTCCAAACAAATCCCAAAATGTCGGCCAGTGTTCGTAGAACAAGTTCTGAAAATTTCAAGTCGCTGCCTCCAGCGGTCTGAACACCGTTCGTGTATGTCAGAAGTGCTATTTTAATGTCCAATATGCAAATCTTCGTCAATCTTTTCCTGCCTGCCAGAAACCCAATCACCGCCAATTTTTCTTGACTTTAAACTTCTGAGATTCTCGTAGGTTTAAAGGTTGTGTTGGGATCCCTGGTGGCTGTCTTAAAGAAGCAACTTCCATTTACAGTCACACAACTCTCCACCAGTCACACACAATTGTAACATTTAAGTGGACTTACTCCAGCGAGGAGGCACTGAAGGATTCTGCGCCCATTTCCGACGTCTTTTTTCGAACTGGCTTGAAAAGGGAGGACCAAATTCAAACAATTACATCCTCTCTCCAAAACACCATATCTCAGCCAATTCTAGGCAGATTTTCATGAAATTTTCACTCCGTGTTCAGGAATAGTTGTGGCATCACTTTCCATGAAGAGCGACATGAATTTCGCATTTCGTCACGTCGAACTGGAAAAGAGCGTATGCGCAGGGATTTCTCTGAAAACATCTTGGAAGATTTTAAAGAAAAATGGCCATTTGCAGTTCTTAGTGTGACATTACAAGTTGCATGGAAAAATATTCCTGTTAGCACTTGTTAACCCTCTACAAGCTGCCAGACACCAATATTTTGGATACATTTGAGATAAAATGGACCATTTTCAAATAGACACAGCACTCAATGGGTATGTGTGAAACAAACATAACTCCTTTTGTGGGTCATTAACTTGTCGGACGACGATATTGATATTAACCCACTCCACCGTTAATGATGGTTTTTACCTAAACAATTTTCTTATCAAACTGAGTCATTTGAGACTACTATACTCACCTTTCTCATAACATCAATGAAGGAACTTCAGTGAGACAGTTAAAAACAATTCATCAGACACTGTGGGGTCATGAAGAATCATGGAATCTCATCGGGAAAAGCCATGATTCTCCAGAATCATAAAGTCTAGTTTAGTCTGTATTTTGTCCGTGTAGAAAATGTCTCGCCCACATATACCTAAACATGATTCAATGATACAATTGGACATATTTCTCTCGTAAAACCTGAAACAAGACTTGATTTATTTCATTTTAGGATTGCGCGTGTATATTCTTAGAAGATTCTCTGCGTGTTATTAATATACAGCGTCAGTCTTTGATCTCGTTTGGGACGATCAGTGATTAACACTTTTCCGACAAGAGCCATCGAAATTGAAAATAAAAAAAAATTATCAAATTTCACTAAAACCTTTTGCAGAATCGTGTTTTTCAGAAAACTCTTTCGCTATTGCATGTGTCGTTTTCAAAATTCCGATCAGTAATCACGAAATTATAAATATGTTGTTGTCAGTAACAAAATTGAAAGCGTGTCCGTCAAACTTGCATGACGTCAGAACTCGACTCGGGTGAAATACTGCAGTGAAAGGGCGAGAGTAATAAACGCTGATATCGCAGAAGGCTTTAAACTGGCCATGGAATGGTCCTAAAATCATGTTTATATTTGCAGCTTCACTGCAAATAGGTTTCCCCGTTGTTTCTTCTTGAAGTGTTGTTTCCGTCAAGGCCAAGTACCATAGAAAATTTGGAACACCGAGCAGTGGGCCTGCCCCATGAACACCTGCCTGTTATTAAAATTAATTAGCGGGGACATCTGCCCCACCCCTTTCCTGCTATTTTTTTTTTACCTAGGACACCTGCCCCCTATTGTTTTCTTTTACCTAGGACACGTGCCCCCCCCCCCCCCTGCTGTTTTTCACCAACAACACCTGCCCCCGTTTGTTTGCTAACGGGCCCCTCCCCATTGACCTTTCTATCTTTATAAGCACCCGGGCCGACGGGGAGAGGGCGTGGTTGTGAGCATGGCTAGATTTCGCTGAAGGAAGGTACCCTCAAATCTGGGTCAAAAGTGGCGAAAATGACAAAAGGCCACTTCAACATGTGGTAACGGTATAAACTTCAGACGATCTGGGCGATGTACAGACGAAAGATCATACCTTGGAGCCGGTTAGGTAATTTGGCACAAAAAACTCCGATTTTATGCTCAATCGCTGCTCTACAATAGTCTACAATAGTGCCCAATTCCATTCCATTCCAAACTGATAGAGTCGGGACGAATAGTACTCTCACTTTCCACGCGATGCGTGGTGTTCTCCACGCGGTCTCGACACTTGCAACAGATGCCAAAATGTCGGCCAGGGTGTGTAGAACAAGTTCTGAAAATTAGAAGTCGCTGCCTTCGGCGGTCTGGACACGGTTCGTGTTTGTGAGATGTGCAATTTTAATGTCAAATTGGCAAATTTTCGTTAATCGTTTCCCGCCAAAACACCTACTGACCGCCGATTTCTTTTCACTGCAACTTCTTCCGATTATCTAAGGTTTAAAGATAGAGTCAGGATACCCCCCCCCCCCCGCTACAACCCCCCCCCCCCCACCCACCCCGCACTTCCTCACTTTGGCGGCGTTCTGGGTTGAAAGTCTCGAAAATGGCAAGAGGCTACATTAACGTACGGCAACGGTATAAACTACAAGTAGTAAGGACGATATTGAGACAAAAAATCATACAATGGAGCCGCTGAGGCAATGAGGCACCGAAACCTGGGACTTTATGCTCAATCGCAGCTCCACAGTCGTCTACAACACTGCCCATGTCCATTCTGAACTGATAGAGTCGGGACGAATAGTACTCTCTCATTCCAAGCGATGCGTGGTGTTTTCCAGGCGGCTCGGACGCTCCAAACAGATCCCAAAATGTCGGCCGGGGTTCGTAGAACAAGTTCTGAAATTTTCAAGTCGCTGCCTCCAGCGGTCTGGACACGGTTCGTGTATGTCAGAAGTGCTATTTTAATGTCCAATATGCAAATCTTCGTCAATCTTTTCCTGCCTGCCAGAAACCCAATTACCGCCAATTTCTTTTCACTTTAAACTTCTGACGATTCTCTTAGGTTTAAAGGTTGTGTTGGGATCCCTGGGTGGCGGTCTTAAAGAAGCAACTTCCATTTATGGAGAGAGGGGGGGGGGGGGGGGCTCTAAAGGAGTCTGCGCCCATTCACGACGTCTTTTTTTCGAACTGGCTTGAAAAGGAAGGACCAAATTCAAACAGTTACCTCCTCTCTTCAAAACACTATATCCCAACCGATTCTAGGCAGATTTCCATGAAATTTTCACTCGTTGTTCATGGATAGTTGCGGCATCACTTTCCATGAAGAGCGATACGAATTTCGCATTTCGTCACGTCGAATTCGAAAAGAGCGCATGCGCATGGATTTCTCTGAAAACATCTTATAGATTTTAAGTAAAAATGGCCATTCGCACTTTTTGGTTTGAAATTGCAAGTTGCATGAATACATATGCCTGTTAGCACATGTTAACCCTCTACAATCTGCCAGACATCAATATTTTGGATACATTTGAGATAAAATGGACCATTTTCAAATAGACAGAGCACTCAAATGGTATGTGTCAAACAAACATAACTCCTTTTGTCGGTCATTAACTTATGGGACGACGATATTGATATTAACCCACTCTACCATTAATGATGGTTTTTACCTAAACAATTTTTTTTATAAAACTGAGTCATTTGAGACTACTATAACCACCTTTCTCATAACATCAATGAAAGAACTTCAGTGAGACAGTTAAAAACAATTCATCAGACACTGTGGGGGCATGAAAAATCAAGTAATCTTATCGGGAAAAGCCATGATTCTCCAGAATCATAAAGTCTAGTTAGGCTTTTCCCTCTGGAAAAGACTATTGTTTTTCTACGGATTATTATTATTTTTTTTTTTTTTTTTTTTGGGTTTTTTTTTTTTTTTTTTTTTTCCACACATTTTGTCCGTACGATTCAGAAGCCATTTTCGAACCGATTTTCACGAAATTTTGCACACGCATAGAGGGGCACAAAATCTAAAAATGTACCGAAGCGGAATTTTCGATTTAACCCTTATTTCGTCAGAATTGGCAAAAAACTGTCAAAATTGGGGTTTATCGGCACTTTCTCGAAACACGTCTTGTAGATTTTTTTTAAACCTTCATCATTGATAGACCTGCCTGTGCCACGACCTTTGATACACATGACATATCTGGCGATGCATATGGTAACCCTCCACAGGCTGCCAAACATCGAAATTTTGATGAAATGGGCCGGTTTTAGGCCCCCAGAGAACCCAAACGATACACGAGAGATAAACATAACTTCATTTATTGGAAGTGGAATTCACCGAGGATCATTTTTGTAAGTAATAAGGGTGTTCAAAAAACCAAGCGTTAACCCGTTTTGGGCTGGTTAAACAGCAATACCCCCATAAAGCTAAAAAATTCAGGTTTTCCGTGGATTTCTCTAAACGAGTCTTGTAGATTTTCAAGAAAAAATTGTCACTCCCAGGCCTTGATGTGACAATAGAAGTTGCATGGACAAAATACTGCGGTGAGCATTTGTTAACCCTCCACGGGCTGCTAAAAGTCCAAATTGTGATAAAATGGGCTGTTTTTGGACGCCAACAGCACCCAAACGGTATACCACAGAGAAAGTGGCCTTCATTTATCGGACGCAAAATTGATCGGAAAATATTTTTGAAAGTGGTAAGGGTATTCAAGATTCGACGTCTTAACCCATTTTTGGATGGTTAAAGAGAGATACCCATTAAAATCTTAAATTACCCATTTTCTGTGGATTTCTCTAAAAACATCTTGTAGGTTTTCAAGAAAAAATCGGCTATTCGCAGGTCTTGGTGCGACATTACAAGTTGCATGGACAAAATATTCCGTTCAGCATTAGTTAACCCTCCCAGGGCTCCCCAACGTCAAAATTGTGATAAAATGGGCTGTTTTTGGACACCAACAGCACCCAATGGGTACACCACAAAGAAAAGCGCCTCCTTTTATCGAGTGTACAATTTATACAGAAACATTTTTGTAAGTAGTAAGGGTATTCAAAAGTCGAAGTCTTAACCCATTTTGGGTAGGCTAAGAGAGATATCCCTTAAAAGCTTTAAATTCCCATTTTCTGTGAATTTCCCTAACAGTAACTTGTAGGGGTTCAAGAAAAATTGACTATTCGTAGGTCTTTATGTGACATTACAAGTTGCAGGGACAAAATACTCTGGTGAGCGTTTATTAACCATCTACAAGCTGCCAAGCATCGTAATTTTGTTGACATGGGCTGTTTTCGGACACGCACAGCACCCAAAGTATACAAGAGAGGTAAACATAATCACCTTTGTTGGAAGTGGAATTCACAGAGGACCATTTTTGTAAGTAATAAGGGTATTCAAAAAACCAAGCGTTAACCCCTGTTGTGGAGGTTAACAGGGATACCCATCGAAAGCTTAAAAATCGCTTTCCCTGGATTTCTTTAAACATCTTGTAGGGTTTCAAGAGAAAATGGCCGTTGATAGGTCTTGGTAACACATTACCAGTTGCATACATTATTCTGGTAGGTATTTGTTAACCCTCCATGGGCTGCTAAATGTCAAAAATTTTGAAGAAATAGTCTGTTTTTGGACACTGACAACATCAAATGGAAATCCGGGGTTTTTAAGTAAAAGTTGTTCGACAAAATAATAAATCCATGTATTGCCCGGGCCGCACAGTACGTCACATTGCATTTTGCGACTAAAATATCGACTATTTATCTATTTATCTGTGTTAAGGTTACTTTGAAGTAAAGTAAAGCGGTGCTTGTTTACTGTGGTGAAAAAAGGTCTCTTTTACCGGTAAAATGTTAACCGGTAGCCAGTGTCGGGGGCGGGAGTCCTTTAGAATGGGCAACAGGGGTACAAACGATTGGAAAAACCTGACTTTAAATCTTCTCTTGTGGCCACAATTATTCATATCTGCTCCGATAAGTAAATATAAACACATTCCATCCATTTTAGAGGACATCCATCACAGGCAATAGTTACCGCATTATTTTACCAGTGAAGCGGAACTTGTTTACCACAATAAAGAGTACTGCTTCACCTATCATGGCTCTCGCCGGGGCGGGGGGGGGGGGGGGGGGCTATCGACTAAAACCTACTACTTGAAAACAAAACATTTAGAGCAAGCCCAATCTCCCATAGCGCACCGACACAGTCCATCAAAATTGGCAGATTGTGTAAATTTATTTTGTACGGGCGGATTCAGCTGGTAAGCACCCTATGCGGGCCCCCTCCTTTTTAACTCCACTTTTCAAGCCCCAGGACAAGAGGGTATAATATTATCCACGATAAAACTTAGGCGTCGGGTGCCTGGGTAGTGGATGTCTGTGTAATATCGTGGACAATACCTATCCCAGTAGACAAACAGAGATCCTGTGTGTTGCCAATGTCGTATGAGCCGTTATTGACCCACCATCACGTCAATTTTGAATCCGCAACCATGCATTCGAAATTTCCTTATGAAATTACAAGCGATCAGATTCTCCATATTTGAAGTTAAGAATAGATGCGTTCCAACAGCATATCGAGTTTGTAAAACAAATACTGTAGTCTTCAATACTAGACTGTTCTATCATACACGGGTGTATGGCAGTTAGTAATTTTGTTCATGCTAAAATGTTCTATCTCCGTGCTGCCTCAAAATAAATGTTATACAGAAAATTTAACATTCATATATATCTAAATTACAAGAACACGATATAAACTATACATTTGTGGAGCAACTTGATTACATTGTGTGAATACTGGGCGCAATATATTACCGATTTGAGATCTTAATAATATTTATCTTTCGTTCTGTAAATTCGCATGCGCCATTCGTTAGCTTTCAGCATGTGATCCAATTCGAAGAGTTTCATTGGGCAAGCACATAAAAAAATTTAAGCACGCATGATTTTGCCATTTTTTTGGAGATAGAATAATTTCGCATAGCGTTTTGCGTGAATACGAACCAATAAACCCCCAGATATTTTTTTCATCTGCCGGCGCAGAATGGAGCGGCCAATATGATGACACCAATATCTCATTTTCGCGCCAAAGTACAGATAGAACATTATCGCACTCATGCGTCGTTATGTAAAACATCCACCAATTCAAACACACATCGCGTTCTGTGTTTATTACACAACCCATGCATTAAAATTAATTTAAATAAACAAATTTTAATTTTAAACCCAAAGGTGAAGAGTCTGTTTGTTTTGGCTGAAGGATCGAAAAAAAATAATAAAAAAACCTTTTCGGAACCAGTGTTTGTTGAAAATCGTATCGCTGTTTCTCTTCGGATTGTGCCCATTCACGCCTAACAATTTGGTGGCTATTACTGTTAGTAAAAATATAAGTACAAATTTGATTTGCAAAACAGCTGGGAGAAACATTTTTAAAAGAAGTTCGAAGCATGTCAAGATGTACGATGATTTACCGAAATTAATTTGACCAATTTGGATGTAACGGATCCACAAAACCAGACGGCCACTGGACTGGGTTAATGTTCTGGTTGGAAATGATTGGGTTTTTTTCTTATCTAATTTTTTGTTAACTAATTTTTTTGTGAACCGACTTAATTTTGCTTTGGACGTTTTCATTTTAACACTTTACGACAGACTGTCGATAATAATTGTATGACAACATTTGGGAACTTTTCGAAGCGTAACTGATGACTCGATGGGAAAGGAACTACTATAAACGGTGCAGGGGAAAAATGTTCCGGCTTGTACACTACCCATTGAATACATAATAATTTATGCCATAGCGGCCAATCCGTTAAATACAGGGATTTAAAGTTGATTGGACGTGTAATAAATATTTTTATCATATTGGAGTCATTTAGGCAACGTTATATATAAGTTCGTTTTCTAAATGAACGCCATTCACGCAACGTTTTGCATTTTATCAAAATTAAATAGACTACATCCAAGCAACCAGGATTTGTTTTTTTTTAAAGTACGAAGTGGATCAAAATTTTGAATATCTGACACAAATGGAATATCAGTGTCGAGTTTGAGATGCACAATGGTCCATTGGTGTGCAGAGTGATTTTAAAATTGAAAGACCAAGGTGACAGTTCGCTGATGATCCTCATTCATCACCTGCCATCCGTGAGTCCTTAGACAAGGTTCTTGGAATCATTTTCCCATATACTATGTGGTACCATTGCATACTGATGCACTCAGCACGACAGAACAGTACAAGGGGGTATACTGGCTTCTGAAGCTGTCAACCCGGTATCCAACGGGTTTAAAATGTTGGGGACTCTAATAGTTACTTGCCGCAGCTCGGTCGTTTTCTCCGGCTGCGTTAAACAGTAAAATAGTCGCATTTGTATACATGTATGTATGTTTGCCAATGGTTCAAATGAAAGTGTCACTGACACTTTAGCATAACCAGACTGTGTGTTGTGTTTTGTGAAGTGGATAAGGTTCAATGTCTACGAAAGGATTATGGAATACAAGAAGTTTGATAATTGAGAATATGTTAATTTCTGTTCCCTGTTTGCTATGTTTTCAATAAGAATAATTTGAAGTTTAGACTACACTAAAGAAGTGAGGCCTGGGTTTATGTGGCACTCACAGTTAATGTATGGCGACCAAACTTACCAAGTTTCAGTAAACTTATTCCAAAACAAGCCATCTTACCAAGTTGCAATGTAATCCCTTGTTAAATATAACTTGAAGACGTTGCTAAAGGAACCTAGTTCACGCGACAGCTCGGTGGTCATGGGTGGACGATCATGACCAAAATAGGGAAGTATCACTAAGAGCTCGTACCATGTTATCCTACCAACTTGCAGTGGAATGCCTTCATAAAAAACAACCTGTAGACAGTACTAAAGGAATCTAGATCAAGTGACCAGGCGGCGATAAAAGCTGAACGATCCTGACCAAAACAGAGCAGACTCATGTAAACATTATACCGAGTTATCTGTCCAAGTTAAAATGAAATCGCTTCTTAAATATGAACTGTGGGCTGTGCTAAACAAATCTACGTCATAGGTCTGTGTGACGTCACGGCTGATCGATCACAGTCAAAATAGGATGTTCTCATCCAGACATTATACTGAGTCATTCCACAATTTTGCATCGAAAATCCCTTCGTAAATGCAATCTGACTGGGCTAAAGGAATCTAGGTAATGAGCCCCTGCGACTGACACGATTGACTGAACCCAACCAAAAAGGACGTTCTCATCCAGTTTTTTTTTCAGAGTCATCCTGCGATGTTAAAATCAAATCCCTTCAAAAATACCACCTGTAGAGTGTGGTAAAGATTTTCGTGCTTCGAGCCCGCGTAGCCATCATGGTAGACCGATCGCGACCACAAAGGCGCGTTCTCTTCTAGACATTACACGGAGTCATCCTAAAAGATTCAACGAAACCCCTTCATAAATACAACCTTTAGACTATGTTGAAGGTTTTCGGGCTTCGGATCCGCGAAGCCGTCAGGGTTCATCGATCGAAACATTATACCGAGTTATCTGTCCAAGTTAAAATGAAATCGCTTCTTAAATATGAACTGTGGGCTGTGCTAAACAAATCTACGTCATAGGTCTGTGTGCCGTCACGGCTGATCGATCACAGTCAAAATAGGATGTTCTCATCCAGACATTATACTGAGTCATTCCACAATTTTGCATCGAAAATCCCTTCGTAAATGCAATCTGACTGGGCTAAAGGAATCTAGGTAATGAGCCCCTGCGACTGACACGATTGACTGAACCCAACCAAAAAGGACGTTCTCATCCAGTTTTTTTTTCAGAGTCATCCTGCGATGTTAAAATCAAATCCCTTCAAAAATACCACCTGTAGAGTGTGGTAAAGATTTTCGTGCTTCGAGCCCGCGTAGCCATCATGGTAGACCGATCGCGACCACAAAGGCGCGTTCTCTTCTAGACATTACACGGAGTCATCCTAAAAGATTCAACGAAACCCCTTCATGAAACAACCTTTAGACTATGTTGAAGGTTTTCGGGCTTCGGATCCGCGAAGCCGTCAGGGTTCATCGATCGCGACCAAAATCGGACATTGTCGTCAAGACATTACATGGATTTTTTTTTTACCAAGTTACGATGAAATCCCTTCATAAATACGATCTTTAGACTGTACTAAACGTTTACGGGTTACAGGCTTGGGCATTTGACAAGTCTGCCTGATCGCCATCAAAAGGAGAAAGTCTCTTCCCAGAACATGACCGTGAACCCGCATATGAAATTTCGTGGTGATCGGACAAGAACTACGAGTTGTTTCCTGTGCTAAAGGAAATCTGAACAGATAGACTGACTTCCGTGCGCGTGGTGGCAATAGCTTATCTTGACATTGTCAAGTTAAGTTAAAAAGCAGTATGAACGAACAATCCACTAGAACAAATATAGATAGGATGTGGTGCTAGGGCAAAGTAAAAGGGCAAAAAATATTTTATGCAGTTTAGCAAACGTAAGCTATCATCTCTTCATTAATTCCTACTGAAAGTAGAATCATGAAAAATATGGCTAAATATAGGTGGTGCTCGAAATATTTCCCACAATATAACCGATAAGTGTAGACACCTGTCAAAGTACCTGCCGGGGAACTTGCTCACACATTGATTTGGGTTTAAATTGGCAGACTGGTCGGCGAGTTGATTTCATCTGGTCAACGTGTCTCATACCGCGTCGAGGATACACCACTCAGTGAAGAGAGTGTGAATCACATCTACACTTACAGTCAGTATAGGTTTATGAACTGACAGATACTCCGCCCCCCCCCCCCCCCCCCCCAAGACACCCAAGCATACACATACCCTCATTCAAACACACCAACCTTTTTCCTTGTTTACCTTGAGAAATGAAGAAATTATTTTACTTAATGATATTGGACGAAACTTTTTATTTTACAATAAGAAACAGAGAAATAAATTTATTATAAATGAAGAAAATCTGTTCTGTACAGGGTGGTTAGTTAGCATTGTCCACGTGACATCAGGAAGAGTGAGGTCGTACAGAAACGCGCCATATTCACTCAACACAGTTGATTGTGGATTAATTTTTAACCCAATTGATTTTAGAGAGTAATTTTGCAATGACCCGTGGGCTTTTTACCTAACGGAATCGCGTCTTACAAAACGCTTTCGGACAGTCCACTATTTGTCGAGAGGGAGGGAAGTTAGAACTGTATCGATCCGCTTTTGATGGCAGGGTCCTCTCCTGTAATGCGTGGTTCGTTTTTATGGGCTGAGGCGATGGGAGGTATTTGCATGCATTCAACTCTGTCCGCGTCTCCACTGCACTGTCCACGTCTTATAAAGGGGTCCTCGTTCTGTAGTGTGTCGTGTGCTTTTTACAGAGAGGACCTATGACTGAATGTACACAGTGCCCATATTTGTGCGAGGAAGGAGGGCGGAGGAGGGGGGGGGGGTGCTTATCCGAGGAAAGCCAGCTACATTCGACCTTTCTTTTATACGAGAAGCCTCATCTACGATGGTTTGGAAGGTTTTTGTCAATGGGCCTCGTCGAGAGATGGAGGTCCGCTTTTACCAGAGGGGAAGCTCATCTGCTAGTCACTGTCCCAATAACGTCAAATACGCCGTCCGTTTTTGAAGAGAGATGCCCTCGTTTGCAAAGCATCGTGTTAGAACGAGGAGGGGTGGTGCTTTTTTCATCCAACAACTGTTTTCACTTTTCACTTCAACGATTGGGGGGGGGGGGGGGGGCGTTTAATTACTTTCAAATAAAAGATCGCTTGTACCGACTATGTACAAAGTACTCCGCATTCTAACGAGGGCTGAGAGCACTGTCCACTCTCAAAAACTCATTCAACTGCGTTCACTGCTTGTAAAATACTCATCTTCTGAAGAAAGTACTAGTTACTACCGTGGCTTTACCGCTCGTGGTTAGCTACCTATCGACCTTACATTTCACTTTGTTAAGAAGAAGCCCTCGCCTGAAAGTACGGTCCGTGTTCTGATGAAAAGGCCCTCACCTAAAATGCACAGTTCGTGGTCAAAATCGGTGAAGCTCTCGTCCTCCATTCGCTAAAGTTCTCGAACGACACTCCAATTCTCCCGTTTTCCTGCTATCGCATTTTTGACACTGTCCCTTCGCCTGCTATGGTGAGTAGGATTCCAATTGAACATATCCGGAGTTAACATCATGGGGCTGTTAAATAAGAACCGTTCGATTTTACGCTCTGATTTAAAAAAAAATCTTTATCTTTAGAGTCTGGAATGCCCCTATAGGTCTCACAGAACTAAATATTTTCCCATAGGCGACCATTATAACGTTCAGGTGGAAAAAAATATGATCGCATCACTTTAATTTTGGCATTCAAATATCTCTGTCAAGTATAGCCCTTCAGACAACTTTTTCTGATCTGAAAACAGGGGGTCATGCAACAAATAAGAGAGAAAAACTGGCACAAAGGGAAGTACCGGTCACGTGCACATATTTTTCAGGGAATTCCCTACAAAAACACACAAAAAGTAAATTGTATTTTTTAGGTCCAAAAGTCATCAAATCACCCTCTTTTTTATCAGGAATATTCAACAATAATGCAAGATGTCAATAGAATGTTTCAAACTTTTATTGAAACAACGGATTTTCCCAAGGCTGTTTATTTTTAGAGATTGCGTCATTTCCGAGTGCAACATTTTAAGGCGGCTCACTCTAATTTCAATATTTAGTTCCGCGATACCTATAATCATCCCCAACCCCACCAAAGAGACATTTTACCACTTCCATGAGATAAAAGAGTCATTTCTGCATTAGAATCCAACTTTTGGCTTTGGCTGAGTCAAAAACATGGAAAATTTGCTCTTTTAAGGAAAAGTGTCCAAACTTTGTCAAGTGGGCTTGAAAACTGGTATTGCCTCCAAAAGATTTTTCTATCCTGTTACTTTATAAATTAACTGAGAAGGATGAGAATTTACAGCTTTCTTTAAAAAACTACCCTGATCCCAAAATAAAACTATCATCTGCATCAGCACAAACTATTTTTAGAAAACATCTGTCTCATTTAACCATACTGCAAGCAAAACAGTGTCCCAACCCCCATGGAACAATATGGATGTCAATTTTGTTTCCAAAACTGGGGATGCAGCTATATATTTCACCAATATGAGAGGACTCTACCAGTTTATCCTAACAACTGATGTCAAATTTTATTCCACCATCTGAAGTAGTAAAATTTTGCCCTGAATAGGACCCCCCGGTATGCCCCTTTTCATCAAAATATGTGATATAATTCATAATTTAATTGATATTGACCCAAAACAAACCTACTGTGATATGAACTTTCCCATCTGTAATAGTTTTTAAATCACAGTCTGGCTTCTGAAGACAATTCACATTGTATTGATGAATATTTTGCAATTTTTGTAAAGGAAAAGCCTCAGTTTTCTCAGTAAAGGCACATAGAGTCATTGGTATGGCACTGACAAAACATAAAACAGTGTTTTTTTCCAAACGAATGACCAGTACCTGCTACTGTGATATCTCATAACACTGGTAAGATGCCTAAAACCATCAAATATTGATTCTATAGTGCTATGCTTATGCTGCAAGTTCCCATAAGTGCACTTTCATAACCTTTGTTTTAATCCCCACAGACACCCATTCTGGCAAAAAGATTGAAATTGTTGAAAACATGTTTCCAAAGAGGATGAATCAGACATTTGCTTCAAGAATATAGTGGTATTTGATGTTTAATATACTTGTGTGTGTATGTGTGGGGGGGGGGGGGGGGGGGAGTTAGTCAGCTGCCAATTATTGAAAATGTAGATCCAGGCAAGTGAAAAGCAAAGAAACACCATGTCTGATGAAGAGACAGACACACAGACAGACAGACAGATAGGCTTGCAGTCACACATGTAGGAGGTCTACATGAGGGTACTGAATGGCATACAATGAAAAATAAAGTGGAAGAGCCAGGGCAAGGTTGTTAAATTGAAAAATAACTCAGTGGACCATGAGTGCTGAAGCCTCAAAGTAAATCTTAAAAAACTGAAAGTGTATGATACTAACTTCAGTCTTTAAAAACATGCTGTTCAGTCTTCCAAATGTTTATCATCAGCAGAAGGGTTAAATATGTGTGGGAGAGAGGACTTGGTTCAGGGAAAGAGCAATATTTCACAACTGTCACTGTAAATTTATGCTACATCAGGGGAACCATGGCAGCACTAGTACTAGACAACTATATTGGTAGCTATGCACAAATGCCATTCACTCACATTTGTAATTTTATTATGTTGTTTTCCACTGTAGCCCCACCCCTTCCTCAAATTTGTGTTCCAGGATACTCTTTCAATGAAGGAATTGTTTTCCAACATTTTGAAGAGCATAATATAGAAGAGAAAAACTTCTAAATAATAGTGAATAGAAGGGCAGTGTAGGTTTTCTGTCTGTGTTTGAATGGTGATTTGGGAGGGGGTTGGAAGATTTGGAATCCTCCCTGCCCCTAGAAATATGAGGAGAAACCATGGTTTAAATAAATATGTTAATAGGGTAAGATAGGCTGTTAGTTAGCAGCTGCCAGAGGTTATAGTGTGCTCCTGGGGAATACACTTGCTCAAGATGTGAATTTTCTTTCATGAACAGCCTTAGTTTTGGAAATATATAGCTTTAATTGCTGACTGTGACAAAAATGTAACTTCTCAAAACAATAAAATGGTTTGGTAAGGTGTATGGTCCCCAAATAAATATTTAAATGTGAAATAATCCCCCAAAATAATAATTGAATCTAGTCTGGAAGCCAAAAAACATATTTCCTATAGGTCTCACAGAACTAAATATTTTCCCATAGGCGACCATTATAACGTTCAGGTGGAAAAAAATATGATCGCATCACTTTAATTTTGGCATTCAAATATCTCTGTCAAGTATAGCCCTTCAGACAACTTTTTCTGATCTGAAAACAGGGGGTCATGCAACAAATAAGAGAGAAAAACTGGCACAAAGGGAAGTACCGGTCACGTGCACATATTTTTCAGGGAATTCCCTACAAAAACACACAAAAAGTAAATTGTATTTTTTAGGTCCAAAAGTCATCAAATCACCCTCTTTTTTATCAGGAATATTCAACAATAATGCAAGATGTCAATAGAATGTTTCAAACTTTTATTGAAACAACGGATTTTCCCAAGGCTGTTTATTTTTAGAGATTGCGTCATTTCCGAGTGCAACATTTTAAGGCGGCTCACTCTAATTTCAATATTTAGTTCCGCGATACCTATAATCATCCCCAACCCCACCAAAGAGACATTTTACCACTTCCATGAGATAAAAGAGTCATTTCTGCATTAGAATCCAACTTTTGGCTTTGGCTGAGTCAAAAACATGGAAAATTTGCTCTTTTAAGGAAAAGTGTCCAAACTTTGTCAAGTGGGCTTGAAAACTGGTATTGCCTCCAAAAGATTTTTCTATCCTGTTACTTTATAAATTAACTGAGAAGGATGAGAATTTACAGCTTTCTTTAAAAAACTACCCTGATCCCAAAATAAAACTATCATCTGCATCAGCACAAACTATTTTTAGAAAACATCTGTCTCATTTAACCATACTGCAAGCAAAACAGTGTCCCAACCCCCATGGAACAATATGGATGTCAATTTTGTTTCCAAAACTGGGGATGCAGCTATATATTTCACCAATATGAGAGGACTCTACCAGTTTATCCTAACAACTGATGTCAAATTTTATTCCACCATCTGAAGTAGTAAAATTTTGCCCTGAATAGGACCCCCCGGTATGCCCCTTTTCATCAAAATATGTGATATAATTCATAATTTAATTGATATTGACCCAAAACAAACCTACTGTGATATGAACTTTCCCATCTGTAATAGTTTTTAAATCACAGTCTGGCTTCTGAAGACAATTCACATTGTATTGATGAATATTTTGCAATTTTTGTAAAGGAAAAGCCTCAGTTTTCTCAGTAAAGGCACATAGAGTCATTGGTATGGCACTGACAAAACATAAAACAGTGTTTTTTTCCAAACGAATGACCAGTACCTGCTACTGTGATATCTCATAACACTGGTAAGATGCCTAAAACCATCAAATATTGATTCTATAGTGCTATGCTTATGCTGCAAGTTCCCATAAGTGCACTTTCATAACCTTTGTTTTAATCCCCACAGACACCCATTCTGGCAAAAAGATTGAAATTGTTGAAAACATGTTTCCAAAGAGGATGAATCAGACATTTGCTTCAAGAATATAGTGGTATTTGATGTTTAATATACTTGTGTGTGTATGTGTGGGGGGGGGGGGGGGGGGGGAGTTAGTCAGCTGCCAATTATTGAAAATGTAGATCCAGGCAAGTGAAAAGCAAAGAAACACCATGTCTGATGAAGAGACAGACACACAGACAGACAGACAGATAGGCTTGCAGTCACACATGTAGGAGGTCTACATGAGGGTACTGAATGGCATACAATGAAAAATAAAGTGGAAGAGCCAGGGCAAGGTTGTTAAATTGAAAAATAACTCAGTGGACCATGAGTGCTGAAGCCTCAAAGTAAATCTTAAAAAACTGAAAGTGTATGATACTAACTTCAGTCTTTAAAAACATGCTGTTCAGTCTTCCAAATGTTTATCATCAGCAGAAGGGTTAAATATGTGTGGGAGAGAGGACTTGGTTCAGGGAAAGAGCAATATTTCACAACTGTCACTGTAAATTTATGCTACATCAGGGGAACCATGGCAGCACTAGTACTAGACAACTATATTGGTAGCTATGCACAAATGCCATTCACTCACATTTGTAATTTTATTATGTTGTTTTCCACTGTAGCCCCACCCCTTCCTCAAATTTGTGTTCCAGGATACTCTTTCAATGAAGGAATTGTTTTCCAACATTTTGAAGAGCATAATATAGAAGAGAAAAACTTCTAAATAATAGTGAATAGAAGGGCAGTGTAGGTTTTCTGTCTGTGTTTGAATGGTGATTTGGGAGGGGGTTGGAAGATTTGGAATCCTCCCTGCCCCTAGAAATATGAGGAGAAACCATGGTTTAAATAAATATGTTAATAGGGTAAGATAGGCTGTTAGTTAGCAGCTGCCAGAGGTTATAGTGTGCTCCTGGGGAATACACTTGCTCAAGATGTGAATTTTCTTTCATGAACAGCCTTAGTTTTGGAAATATATAGCTTTAATTGCTGACTGTGACAAAAATGTAACTTCTCAAAACAATAAAATGGTTTGGTAAGGTGTATGGTCCCCAAATAAATATTTAAATGTGAAATAATCCCCCAAAATAATAATTGAATCTAGTCTGGAAGCCAAAAAACATATTTCCTATAGGTCTCACAGAACTAAATATTTTCCCATAGGCGACCATTATAACGTTCAGGTGGAAAAAAATATGATCGCATCACTTTAATTTTGGCATTCAAATATCTCTGTCAAGTATAGCCCTTCAGACAACTTTTTCTGATCTGAAAACAGGGGGTCATGCAACAAATAAGAGAGAAAAACTGGCACAAAGGGAAGTACCGGTCACGTGCACATATTTTTCAGGGAATTCCCTACAAAAACACACAAAAAGTAAATTGTATTTTTTAGGTCCAAAAGTCATCAAATCACCCTCTTTTTTATCAGGAATATTCAACAATAATGCAAGATGTCAATAGAATGTTTCAAACTTTTATTGAAACAACGGATTTTCCCAAGGCTGTTTATTTTTAGAGATTGCGTCATTTCCGAGTGCAACATTTTAAGGCGGCTCACTCTAATTTCAATATTTAGTTCCGCGATACCTATAATCATCCCCAACCCCACCAAAGAGACATTTTACCACTTCCATGAGATAAAAGAGTCATTTCTGCATTAGAATCCAACTTTTGGCTTTGGCTGAGTCAAAAACATGGAAAATTTGCTCTTTTAAGGAAAAGTGTCCAAACTTTGTCAAGTGGGCTTGAAAACTGGTATTGCCTCCAAAAGATTTTTCTATCCTGTTACTTTATAAATTAACTGAGAAGGATGAGAATTTACAGCTTTCTTTAAAAAACTACCCTGATCCCAAAATAAAACTATCATCTGCATCAGCACAAACTATTTTTAGAAAACATCTGTCTCATTTAACCATACTGCAAGCAAAACAGTGTCCCAACCCCCATGGAACAATATGGATGTCAATTTTGTTTCCAAAACTGGGGATGCAGCTATATATTTCACCAATATGAGAGGACTCTACCAGTTTATCCTAACAACTGATGTCAAATTTTATTCCACCATCTGAAGTAGTAAAATTTTGCCCTGAATAGGACCCCCCGGTATGCCCCTTTTCATCAAAATATGTGATATAATTCATAATTTAATTGATATTGACCCAAAACAAACCTACTGTGATATGAACTTTCCCATCTGTAATAGTTTTTAAATCACAGTCTGGCTTCTGAAGACAATTCACATTGTATTGATGAATATTTTGCAATTTTTGTAAAGGAAAAGCCTCAGTTTTCTCAGTAAAGGCACATAGAGTCATTGGTATGGCACTGACAAAACATAAAACAGTGTTTTTTTCCAAACGAATGACCAGTACCTGCTACTGTGATATCTCATAACACTGGTAAGATGCCTAAAACCATCAAATATTGATTCTATAGTGCTATGCTTATGCTGCAAGTTCCCATAAGTGCACTTTCATAACCTTTGTTTTAATCCCCACAGACACCCATTCTGGCAAAAAGATTGAAATTGTTGAAAACATGTTTCCAAAGAGGATGAATCAGACATTTGCTTCAAGAATATAGTGGTATTTGATGTTTAATATACTTGTGTGTGTATGTGTGGGGGGGGGGGGGGGGGGGGGGGAGTTAGTCAGCTGCCAATTATTGAAAATGTAGATCCAGGCAAGTGAAAAGCAAAGAAACACCATGTCTGATGAAGAGACAGACACACAGACAGACAGACAGATAGGCTTGCAGTCACACATGTAGGAGGTCTACATGAGGGTACTGAATGGCATACAATGAAAAATAAAGTGGAAGAGCCAGGGCAAGGTTGTTAAATTGAAAAATAACTCAGTGGACCATGAGTGCTGAAGCCTCAAAGTAAATCTTAAAAAACTGAAAGTGTATGATACTAACTTCAGTCTTTAAAAACATGCTGTTCAGTCTTCCAAATGTTTATCATCAGCAGAAGGGTTAAATATGTGTGGGAGAGAGGACTTGGTTCAGGGAAAGAGCAATATTTCACAACTGTCACTGTAAATTTATGCTACATCAGGGGAACCATGGCAGCACTAGTACTAGACAACTATATTGGTAGCTATGCACAAATGCCATTCACTCACATTTGTAATTTTATTATGTTGTTTTCCACTGTAGCCCCACCCCTTCCTCAAATTTGTGTTCCAGGATACTCTTTCAATGAAGGAATTGTTTTCCAACATTTTGAAGAGCATAATATAGAAGAGAAAAACTTCTAAATAATAGTGAATAGAAGGGCAGTGTAGGTTTTCTGTCTGTGTTTGAATGGTGATTTGGGAGGGGGTTGGAAGATTTGGAATCCTCCCTGCCCCTAGAAATATGAGGAGAAACCATGGTTTAAATAAATATGTTAATAGGGTAAGATAGGCTGTTAGTTAGCAGCTGCCAGAGGTTATAGTGTGCTCCTGGGGAATACACTTGCTCAAGATGTGAATTTTCTTTCATGAACAGCCTTAGTTTTGGAAATATATAGCTTTAATTGCTGACTGTGACAAAAATGTAACTTCTCAAAACAATAAAATGGTTTGGTAAGGTGTATGGTCCCCAAATAAATATTTAAATGTGAAATAATCCCCCAAAATAATAATTGAATCTAGTCTGGAAGCCAAAAAACATATTTCCTATAGGTCTCACAGAACTAAATATTTTCCCATAGGCGACCATTATAACGTTCAGGTGGAAAAAAATATGATCGCATCACTTTAATTTTGGCATTCAAATATCTCTGTCAAGTATAGCCCTTCAGACAACTTTTTCTGATCTGAAAACAGGGGGTCATGCAACAAATAAGAGAGAAAAACTGGCACAAAGGGAAGTACCGGTCACGTGCACATATTTTTCAGGGAATTCCCTACAAAAACACACAAAAAGTAAATTGTATTTTTTAGGTCCAAAAGTCATCAAATCACCCTCTTTTTTATCAGGAATATTCAACAATAATGCAAGATGTCAATAGAATGTTTCAAACTTTTATTGAAACAACGGATTTTCCCAAGGCTGTTTATTTTTAGAGATTGCGTCATTTCCGAGTGCAACATTTTAAGGCGGCTCACTCTAATTTCAATATTTAGTTCCGCGATACCTATAATCATCCCCAACCCCACCAAAGAGACATTTTACCACTTCCATGAGATAAAAGAGTCATTTCTGCATTAGAATCCAACTTTTGGCTTTGGCTGAGTCAAAAACATGGAAAATTTGCTCTTTTAAGGAAAAGTGTCCAAACTTTGTCAAGTGGGCTTGAAAACTGGTATTGCCTCCAAAAGATTTTTCTATCCTGTTACTTTATAAATTAACTGAGAAGGATGAGAATTTACAGCTTTCTTTAAAAAACTACCCTGATCCCAAAATAAAACTATCATCTGCATCAGCACAAACTATTTTTAGAAAACATCTGTCTCATTTAACCATACTGCAAGCAAAACAGTGTCCCAACCCCCATGGAACAATATGGATGTCAATTTTGTTTCCAAAACTGGGGATGCAGCTATATATTTCACCAATATGAGAGGACTCTACCAGTTTATCCTAACAACTGATGTCAAATTTTATTCCACCATCTGAAGTAGTAAAATTTTGCCCTGAATAGGACCCCCCGGTATGCCCCTTTTCATCAAAATATGTGATATAATTCATAATTTAATTGATATTGACCCAAAACAAACCTACTGTGATATGAACTTTCCCATCTGTAATAGTTTTTAAATCACAGTCTGGCTTCTGAAGACAATTCACATTGTATTGATGAATATTTTGCAATTTTTGTAAAGGAAAAGCCTCAGTTTTCTCAGTAAAGGCACATAGAGTCATTGGTATGGCACTGACAAAACATAAAACAGTGTTTTTTTCCAAACGAATGACCAGTACCTGCTACTGTGATATCTCATAACACTGGTAAGATGCCTAAAACCATCAAATATTGATTCTATAGTGCTATGCTTATGCTGCAAGTTCCCATAAGTGCACTTTCATAACCTTTGTTTTAATCCCCACAGACACCCATTCTGGCAAAAAGATTGAAATTGTTGAAAACATGTTTCCAAAGAGGATGAATCAGACATTTGCTTCAAGAATATAGTGGTATTTGATGTTTAATATACTTGTGTGTGTATGTGTGGGGGGGGGGGGGGGGGGAGTTAGTCAGCTGCCAATTATTGAAAATGTAGATCCAGGCAAGTGAAAAGCAAAGAAACACCATGTCTGATGAAGAGACAGACACACAGACAGACAGACAGATAGGCTTGCAGTCACACATGTAGGAGGTCTACATGAGGGTACTGAATGGCATACAATGAAAAATAAAGTGGAAGAGCCAGGGCAAGGTTGTTAAATTGAAAAATAACTCAGTGGACCATGAGTGCTGAAGCCTCAAAGTAAATCTTAAAAAACTGAAAGTGTATGATACTAACTTCAGTCTTTAAAAACATGCTGTTCAGTCTTCCAAATGTTTATCATCAGCAGAAGGGTTAAATATGTGTGGGAGAGAGGACTTGGTTCAGGGAAAGAGCAATATTTCACAACTGTCACTGTAAATTTATGCTACATCAGGGGAACCATGGCAGCACTAGTACTAGACAACTATATTGGTAGCTATGCACAAATGCCATTCACTCACATTTGTAATTTTATTATGTTGTTTTCCACTGTAGCCCCACCCCTTCCTCAAATTTGTGTTCCAGGATACTCTTTCAATGAAGGAATTGTTTTCCAACATTTTGAAGAGCATAATATAGAAGAGAAAAACTTCTAAATAATAGTGAATAGAAGGGCAGTGTAGGTTTTCTGTCTGTGTTTGAATGGTGATTTGGGAGGGGGTTGGAAGATTTGGAATCCTCCCTGCCCCTAGAAATATGAGGAGAAACCATGGTTTAAATAAATATGTTAATAGGGTAAGATAGGCTGTTAGTTAGCAGCTGCCAGAGGTTATAGTGTGCTCCTGGGGAATACACTTGCTCAAGATGTGAATTTTCTTTCATGAACAGCCTTAGTTTTGGAAATATATAGCTTTAATTGCTGACTGTGACAAAAATGTAACTTCTCAAAACAATAAAATGGTTTGGTAAGGTGTATGGTCCCCAAATAAATATTTAAATGTGAAATAATCCCCCAAAATAATAATTGAATCTAGTCTGGAAGCCAAAAAACATATTTCCTATAGGTCTCACAGAACTAAATATTTTCCCATAGGCGACCATTATAACGTTCAGGTGGAAAAAAATATGATCGCATCACTTTAATTTTGGCATTCAAATATCTCTGTCAAGTATAGCCCTTCAGACAACTTTTTCTGATCTGAAAACAGGGGGTCATGCAACAAATAAGAGAGAAAAACTGGCACAAAGGGAAGTACCGGTCACGTGCACATATTTTTCAGGGAATTCCCTACAAAAACACACAAAAAGTAAATTGTATTTTTTAGGTCCAAAAGTCATCAAATCACCCTCTTTTTTATCAGGAATATTCAACAATAATGCAAGATGTCAATAGAATGTTTCAAACTTTTATTGAAACAACGGATTTTCCCAAGGCTGTTTATTTTTAGAGATTGCGTCATTTCCGAGTGCAACATTTTAAGGCGGCTCACTCTAATTTCAATATTTAGTTCCGCGATACCTATAGAATAGACACTTATCTCAGTGCGAATGGGTCTCAGATGTAAGGTATGACATGTGTATTCATAATTTGGACTGTTCGTTACAAAAACAGGACAGATCCCGTGAATCCGAAGTTCACTAGGGGTTGGTAAAATATAGCCATGTCCGCCTTAGCCATGGTTTACATTTCAATTAAACCCATATCTTGAGAGTCAGCAGTGCTGGCAAAAACTACCATGACTCGTCTTGTCATTGAGGCGGGTTCAGTTAGATGAAAACCAGACATGCTCGGACGCGGCTTGTACACATCCAGAGTTCGCAATGGTATGACACGTGAGAAAAGGCCGATTTGGGGCCCGAAATAAAAATAATGATCGACGTTGTCATAATCTGGGTTTGTTTGTATGAAAACAGACCCATTCCGACCTTGGCGAAATAAATTCGGTATTGGTAAGTGGATGGCAAATTAGAATAATCCCATTTCAGGCCCAGCTTTCAATAAAAAGCCTATAATCTTTAGAACCCGGAGTGGTCTCAAGGGTGCTAATTACTTGTGTTGTCAAGTAAATTGTATGAAAACCACGGCGAGTCGGATCATAAATGAACACATCTGGGGTACACAGGGGTGGCAAACAAGGAAAGGATCCATTTCAGTCCCAGATTTCAATAAAATCCTTAACTTGAGATCCTGTAGTTGTCTCAAAGATAAGTAATGATTCACGTTTACATGATTTGTGGTCGTTGGCAAGAAAGCTAATCCGCGTTGGCCTCTGGTTGTATCCATTCCCAATTCACAAGAGGATAGAAAATAAAAAAAATATGCATTTTGGCCTGATTTCAAAAATGACCACATCTTTAGATCATAGAGTGGCCTAAAATAGCAAGCAACTAATGACATGTTTGTCGTGATTTTGACTCATTTGGGTGAAAATCAGTCAGAGTTTCAACCCTGTTTAACGTCATTTGGGCAACGTGCTGTATATGTATTTTTATCATATGGGAGTCATTTGGGCAACGTTATATGTATTTTCGCTTTCTATCAAAGTTATTCACAAAACGTTTTGCATTTTATCAATATTAAATAGACTACATCTAAACAACAAGTATTTGTTTTTTTTTCAACGAAGTGGATCAGAATCTTGAATATCTGTCACAAACAGAACTTCAGAGTCGAGTTTGAGAATCGCAATGGTTCATTAATCAGCACAGTGATTTTCAAATTGAAAGATCACGGTGAAGGTTCGACCATGATCCTCATTCATCATCTGTCATGTGTTCTTAGACAATGTTCTTTGTGTCTTTTTCCCATGTGGTGTGTGGTACCATTGTGTACAAGTGAACACAACACAACGGAACAGCACGCGGGTGTATAATTGGTTTCTGATACTGTCAGTCCGGTTTTTACAGGGTTAAAATGTTGGAGAGTCTAATAGTTACTTAACACAGCTCGGCGGTTTTCTCCGGCTGCGTTAACCAGCAAACCAATCGCGTTTGTGTGTATGTATGTGTGTCAGTGGTTCAAATGAAAGTGTCAATAACACTGTAGCTTAGCTTGGCTGTGTGTAGTGTTTGGTGAAAAGGATAATATTGAATGTGTATGAAAGAATTATGAAATACGACAATGATAGTTGTGAATGTGTTAATTTCTGTTCCCTGTATGCTATGTTTTCAATAAGAATAATTTGTGGTTTAGACTATGTTAAAGAAGTGAGGCCTGGGTTAACGTGGCCCTCACTGTTAATGTATGTCTACCAAAATTACTAAATTACTGTCAACTTATTCCAAAACGAGTTATCCTACCAAGTTACAATGAAATCCCTTCATAAATATTACTCGTAGACTTTGCTTAAGGAATCTAGGTAACGCGACAGCTCGGCGGTCAAGGTTGGCCGATTACGACCAAAATAGGAGAGTCTCATCTAAATATCATACCAAATTATCCTACCAAGTTACAATGAAATCCCTTCATACAAACAGTGCTAAATTAATCTAGGTCACATGACCAGGCGGCGGTAACGGCTGAACTATAGTGAACAAAATAGGGCAGTCTCATCTAGATATCATATCGAGTTATCCTTCTACGTTACAATGAAATCGCTTCATAAATATGAATTGTAGGCTGTGCTAAATAAAACTAGGTTAGCGGCTTGAGCGTCCGTCACGGCTAAAATACGACGTTTTCATCTAGACATCATACTGAACCATGCTAGAATTTTGCAATGAAATCCCTTCCTATTCCAAAATAGCACTCGCGAACTATAGTCTTAACAAAGTCAAGAGGATTCTCCCCCATGGGGCCATGAAAACACTATACTACGCCTTAATACACAGCCAATTGTTATACGAAGTCCAGATATGGGGTAGTTCCAGGGCCACTAAGAAAGTCATGAACATGCAAAAGCGATCACTACGAATAATTTGACGGGAGGCCTCTCAGCTGTGATGCGTGGTTCGTTTTCATGGGCGTGAGGGGAGGGGGAAGGGGTGCATGCATTCAATTGTCCGACTTTTATTGGATGGGGACCTCGTCTTCACTGCACCGTCCACGTCTTCTGAACGGGAGGGGAGGTTTTCGTTCTACAATGTGCAGTGTGCTTTTTATTGTGAGGTTCTATGCCTGAAAAACAGTGTCCATTTTTTCGGGGGGAGGGGGGGGGGGGTCTTATCCGAGTTAAGCAGGCTACTTTCGACCTTTTTTGACGATATGCCTCACCTGCAATGGGTTGGAAGGTTTTTATTCAGTGGGCCTCGTCGTAAGATACACGTCCGCTTTTACAAGAGAGGGGGCTCAAATTGCCGGTCACTCTCCCGATAACATTAACATCATCCACGCCGACCGTTTTTGATGAGGGAAGCTCTCGTCTGCAAAACATCGTGTTATAAAGAGGGGGGGGGGGGGAGCACCTTTTTATTCACAACAACTGTTCTTATCGAATGTGGGGGGGGGGGGCGGTGCATTTAAATTACCTTCAAAGACTCAATCGCTTTTACCGAATACATATGCGTGTATGTGTGTGTGTGTCGGGGGGGGGGGGATGGGGGGATGCATGCATTCAACTGTCTTACTTTTATCGGACGGGGACCTCGTCTTCACTGCACCGTCCACGTCTTATAACGGAAAGGGGAGGGGGGGGGGCTCGTACTGCAATGTGCAGTGTGCTTTTTATGGTGAGGTTCTATGCCTGAAACACAGTCTCCATTTTTTCGAGGTGGTCTTATCCGAGTTAAGCCGGCTACTTTCGACCTTTTTTGACGAGACGCCTCACCTGCAATGGTTTGGAAGGTTTTTATTCAGTGGGCCTCGTCCTCAGATGCACGTCCGCTTTTACCAGAGAGCAGGCTCAAATTGCCGGTCACTCTTCCGATGACATTAACATCATCCACGCCGCCCGTTTTGATCAGGGAGGCTCCCGTCTGCAAAACATTGTGTTATAACAAGGAGGGGAGGGAGGGGTGCATCTTGCTATTCACAACAACTGTTCTTATCGAATAGGGGGGGGGGGGGGGGTGCATTTAAATTACCTTCAAAGACACAATCGCTTTTACCAAGTATACATGTTGGGAGAAATGCACAGTTCGCGATCAAAATCGGCGAAGCTCTAATCCTCCATGCGCTCAAGTTCAGCTTGTATGTTTGTGTGTGTGTGTGTGGGGGGGGGGGGGGGGGGGCACTTCTCGAACGACACGCCAATATTTACTCTTCATGTTTTGTTGCTACCTCATTCTTGACGCGGTCCCTTCGCCTGCTTCGGTGGGTAGGATCTAAGCTGAACACATCAGGAGTTAACCCTTTACCTGACACCAAAAGCAGACATCACAAGCAAGCAAAATTATTGAATAATTATTTGTTTTATTTTTTGCATGAAAACATAGCTTATGACCCATCATTTGAATGAATAAACTTAATGAGGTTGTTCCCAAGAGGAGTCGTAAGTTATGTTTTTAAAACAAAAAATGTAAAAATAATGAAAACTGAATGGTGATTTTTGTGAATATTGCTGGCTAGTTTTTGGCGTCACGCTGGGTCAAGGGTTAACATGGGAATGTTACATAAGAAAATCTGATTTTGGGCTCATACTTCAATAAAATCTATATCTCGAGAGCCTGAAGTGTCCGTAATGAATAGTCAGACTTCGGTCCCAGGGTCATTAAAAAAAACACTTAACTGAGTGTGAGGGGGTATCAAATGCAGCTTTTTGCTCGTGTAATTCTTCACGAGAAAAGAGGACAGATCAGGCGTATTTGAAGTTCATAAGGGATTGGCAAATTATAGCCAAGTCGGCCTTATAGAATCTACATTTTCTTTCCAATCCATATATTGAGTGTCTGCATTGCTCTTAAGGTCAAGTGTACTGTTTCATTCTGCGATCTGCCTCAAGAGATGTTAATTTCAATAACTTCTTCGTCTTCTACTACTAATATAGGAGTCATTTAGGCAACGTAATATATATGTTCGCTTTTCCATGTGAAGATCATTGAAACAACGTTTTGTATTTTATCAATATTAATATGCGAGATTTAAAGAACAAGGGCGCCGGAACGATTTTCAAAGTGGGGTTGGGGGCTGGATAGGGCGATCGATGGTCGTCGGTAAAACGGGCCGCGGTACAAAAATTTAAATTCCAGTGTCCCAAAACCCCCATTTCCATGCATCTGAGCGGATATTTGGAGATTTTTCAGGAGGCGTATTTGAATGATTTCACACTTTGAGAGCCCTTAACAATTTTACGAGATTTTCAGACCTATGCCACTGCTTAACCAGCTGTATGATAGTCACAATTCTGACAAACATCAAACACGCTAACCTTACACCAGTACGAGAGAAACATAGCTGGCGAAAATATGGGGGAGGCTCTGGATCTGCCCCGTGTTTCACCAGGCATTGTTTGTGTTAAAATATATGCATACAACAAAACATGACCCGGCAAAAAAGTGTGTGTGTGGGGGGGGGGGGGCTGCTCCCCACCCCCCCCACCCCGGTTCAGCCGTCTCTGAACTTCTTTTTGCACAATTCGAAGCGGATCAGAATCTCGAATAACTGTTACAGCTAGAACATCAGCGTTGAAAAAGCGGAACACAATGGTTCATTGATCAAACTGAAGGATCACGGCGTCGTTTTCGATCATGATCCCCATTCATCGTCTGCAATGTGTCCTTAGACAATGCTCTTGGTGTCATTGTGTACTACTGAACACAGCACAACAGTACGCGGTAGAATACTTGTCTTCTAACACTATCAACTCCGTTTCTACCGGGTTCAAAAGTTAGAGTCTAATAGTTACTCACCGAAGCTCGATGGTTTTCTCCGGCTTCGTTCGTAGGCAAAACAAAGTCGCGTTTACAAGTGTGTATAGTGACAAAGTTTCAAAAATCAGTATGAACTTACGATCCACAAGAGCAAAAATAAATGGGATGTGGTGCAAGGCCAATGTAAAAGGGTAATAACAATTGGAAATATGTTTTATGCATTTTAGCAAACATTAGCTAACTTCAGTTCCAACTAAAAGTGGTATCATGAAAAATATGCATAAAAATGGGTGATGTTCGAAAAATGTTCCAAAAATATAGCTGGTAAGTAGTCATCTGTGGAAGTACCTGCTGGAGAACCTGATAGCACTCATATTTCGGATTAAGTTGACAAACTGGTCGGCGAGTAGATTCCATCTGACCAACGTACCCCATAGTACACCAGGATCCTCCACTCAGTGAAGAGAGTGTCCCCTTCAATCTACACCTATAGTCAGTATAGGTTTGTGAACCGGCAGATAACCACTCGACCTAGGTACATACACAATCACTCAAACACACCAACATTTTTCCTTGTTGACATTGAGATTAAATGAAGAACGTTTTGTGTAGTTAATGATATTGGACGAAACTTTATATTTTACAATATCAGAGAAATTTATTATAAATGAAGAAGCCTGGTAGGTTAAAGGGTGGTTAATTAGCACTGTCCACATTATAGCAAGAAAGTGTGTGTGTGGTGGGAGGGGGGTCATACACAATCGGGTCATATTCACTCAACCCCGTTGATTTGGGTTAATTTTTAACACAACTGTTGGGTCGCAACGGCACAGTGGTAGACTGTTGGACTTCCATGGTAGAGGTCCCGAGTTCGATCATCGTCCGGGACGACCCGCGTTGTGTTCTTGGGCAAGGCACTTTATACTCAGGCGTATTGCACATGTTTTCAATCGCTGTAACCTTGTCTGGGCGGAGCTTGAACAGAGTTGGAATGTTGAGGAGCTGACAATTGCTCGTTGATGCTCGGTGGTTCTCTCCGGTTACTCCAGATTCCTCCACTTGTAAAACTGCCACGATTAGGCATCGTGCATAAGCATGTGATCTTAAACACCAAAATAAATAAAAAACTCAACTGTATTCAGAATATAGTTTTGTAATGAGCTGTGAGCTTTTTTGCCTACTGGAACCCCCGCCCTACAAGGCACCGTCAGATTTTCCACTATTTGTCGAGCGAGAGTCGCATCTAAACTGTGCCTGTCAGCTTTTGATGACAGAGCCCACTCCTATAATGCGTGATTCGTTTTTTTTATGGGCGGGGGGGGGGGGGGGGTAAGATGGAGAGGTTGCGTGCATTGAACCGTCCATCTTTGCTCGGATGGGGACTTAGTTACCTCTACGTCGTCCTCGTCTTGCAATGAAGGTCCTCGTTCTACAATATTCTGTGCGCTTTCAACCGATAGGGCCAATGCATGAAATACACTGTCCATATTTTTGCGAGGGACGGCGGGAGGGGGGGGGGGGTGCTTATCCAAATAACGCCAGCTACTCTTGTGGAGAGAGGCCTTGAGATGGTTTGGAAGGTGCTGATAAGCCTTCTACTTGGAAACATTGTGAAGTGTATCTCACGACGGGGCACATTCAATAAAAACTTTCCCAACCATCGAAGAATTACCAGAACCGGGAATGGTCGTTTAACTAGTGGCCCGTGTTATGATTCGACCTCGATTGCCTAAACACCAGGCCATGTCAGACCATGGATTAACACATCTGGAGTTCACAAGTTGTTGTTCAATAATATTACTCTGGTCTCAGGCCTGGATTTCAATAAAAAATCTAATCTTGGTAGCCGAGTCCGGTATCAGAGGTTCCTAACGACATATGCTCTTGTGATTTCGGTTAGTTCGCAAGAAATCCAGGGCGGTTAGACAGATCCGGAGTTCACGGGGGATAACAAATAAGAGAAGTCCGCTTTTAAATGTCTAGCTTTTGGGCCCAGATTGCATTGAGACCCCCATTGCATGGCAGCATTTGGTGGTTTCAAGGGCAATTAATGACTCGTGTATTCATAATTTCAACCAGTTGAGATGAAAAGCAGGTCGGGTCGGACACTTGTTGAACAATTCGGAAGTTCACACAGGGGTGGCAAAATTCAAAAGATTCCACTTTTAGACGAATTTCAATAAAGCCAACTTCTTGAGAGTCCGGGAGGGCTCAGAATTCAGTAGTGACTACTGTTATTTTATGTTGGGCACATTTACATCCGTAGTTCACATGACAATGTGAAATAAAAAAGTGTGATTTTAGGCCGCGAGTTCAATAAATCCATATCTTGGGTGCCTGCATGAAAACGAGGTCTGATCGGACCCTAGTTAAGCATATCCGTAATACATAGGGTGGGGGGGGGTCTTGGAAGGGGGTAGAAGGCGGGGAAAATAAAAATAAATGTCCACTTTTCGACCAGGATTTCAATAAAACCGATATCTTGGAGAACTGGGAATGATCTCAAAGGCAACTAAGTACCCGAGTCATTATGATTCGCTAGCTTGGGTGAAAAAACCCAGGTCGAATCAGCTCTTGAAAAACACATCTTAAGTTTGCAGGGGTATAAGAAAATCTGTTTTGTAGGCTCAGATTTCAATTCATTCATATCTTGTGTGTCTGGAGTGGTCTGAAAGGTAACAAACCATTCACGAAATTATAATTTCAGCTGATACCCATGATAACCAGGCCGGGTCAGACAATGGTTTAACATATCTAGAGTTCACATGGGAGTGATAAATCGGAAAATCCGCTTTTTGGTCGGATTTTATCAAAACCCATATCGAAAGTCTGGGGTTTTCTTAAAAGTTATAAGTGACATGTATTTTCATGATTGAGAATTGCTTCGATGAAAAAGCATGCTAGGTTGGAATCATCCTATGTTCACAGGGGGTGAGAATGCCAAATAAGAAAAGCACTCTGTTTGGCCATATTTCAATAAAACCCATATGTTGAGAGCCTGTGGTGCCCGTGAAAGTCTTGCTGGCTTGTGTTGTCCCGATTGGGGCTCTTTGGAATAATAACATGCCGGGTCAGAGACTGGCCGTACACACCCGGAGTTCAGGGGATTTGAAATAAGAAAGGACTTCTTTGACGCCCAGATTTCGATAAAACCTTTTAAGGACGAACCAAACCAAAACAATTAAAATATGGCATTTCAGGTCATGTTTGGACAACGGACAAGAGGTGTAAGGAAACACTAAGGCACAGGTGGATCGTGATACTTCGCCTGACGATACACGCATCGGTGATAACAGTCAAATACCGTTGATCGCGATACATGCAAACCGAGTTCAGCTGAGGTCACAGACTTCTTTTTGGACAGGGAATCAGATTCTCGTAATATTTTCGTAAAACCACAATATTCCCGTATTCCCGTAAAATCGAAGTGGATTGCAGCTATTCAAATGTAAATAAAGATTTGTTTATATGTGCGCGTGACAAACGTAATATCCGAATTATCAAAAGAAAATCAATATCCAGGTAATTGCGAACGCAGTCACGCAACAGTGGTTTGTTATAACGAAAAGGGCAAGTTGGGTCCGTTGAATTGAGCTCACGGAGTCTCCATGTAATGGAGATTCACATTCTAAATTCGATATATCGTCCCCTGAGTTCCAATGCGTTCTTTGTGAGAACTGACACACAGAACACTTTGGAATTCAGGGGACGGTATGATCAAATGATTTCTGTGCGCCGAAGGCACGTAAGGACGGTGTGGGGCACGCTTCTTGAGCCCCTCCACAGCTGCCTACTTTTGTGGTACATGGGCGTGGAGAAGGAGGGGAAAGTATGAAGAATTTGGAGGAAGATCTGCGGTTGAAATTCTGGTTTCGTTTTTTATGGTATCTTATTTGTTATTGAAACAGTTCAGGGTCATGTGCTGGTTTCTGGCATATGTGATCTTAAGTTGTCTTGATATTGTTTCATTGTGCCGATGAAGTTGATTTTTACTGAGCCGTTTCCGTTCTCAAGCAGTCGTCTGTAAGGTTGGTAAATTCATCCCAGAGCATGTTCTGGAAGTCGTATGGTGGTCTGTCCTCCTCCATCTCCTCGGGTACTTAAAAAGTGGATTTGAGGGATGGGTGGTTGGATTGATCAGAACCGGTAGGTGATCCAGGTTTAAGTCGGTTAACTTCCATCTCGTCGACCTTCTTCCCGCCTTCTGTCCTGTGTGATGCAAAGGGGTGGGGCTGGGGGGGGGGGGCGAGAGTGTGGACTGTGTTGGGGATACTGCAATCATGATGATTATTATCATGATTTGAGCTCCTTCTGATGAAAAGTGGGCCGGGACGGACCCTGGTGGAACCCACCCGGAGTTCTCAAGAGATAGCTTACAAAGAAAACCATTTTTTCGAACCGGATTCCAATAAGAAACAATATCTGAAAGTCTGGTGTGGTCTCAGCGGTTACTAATGATTCACTGATTTCGGCTCGGATCAAGGAATACAAGGTCGCATCAGACGCTGGTTGGCCATAATTACCCGGAGTTCAAAGGGTATGGCAAATACGAAAGGTCCACTGTTACCCCCAGATGCCAATAAATTCTCAGGTCTGCCCCTACCCCTTAAATTTAGTGTCCCACTCAAAATGGGAAAATTAAAGCACCAGAGGCGCCCAGATTCACTTTGAGAGTATTTTCAAAATTTTCTCGGGTAGACCCCTTCCCGAAACCCACCAATGGGAGGAAATAACGTAGGCCTGGGGTGTGGTGAGTATGGCCCTCCAATTGGCGGGGTGGGGATTGGGAGTAGCCCTTCCCCACACACACATACAACAATGGGAGGTCCATACAAGTTAAGAGTCTAATAGTTACTCGCCGCAGCTCGGTGGTTTTCTCCGACTTCGTTCACCGGCAAAACAAACTCGCGTTTCATGTGTGTATGAGTGACAAAGTTTCAAAAATCAGTATGAACTTACGATCCACTAGATCAAAAATAGATGGGATGTGGTGCTAGGCCCATGTAAAATGGCAAATAAAAATTGGAAATATGTTCTATGCATTTTAGCAAACGTAAGCTAACGTCCCTTCAGCAATTCCAACTGGAAGTGGTATCAAGAAAAATATGCCTAAAAATGGGTGAATTTTAAAAAAAAAAACATTTCCCACAATATAGCAGGTAAGTAGTCATCTATGGAAGCACCAGCTAGAGAATCTGACCATACACAGGTCGACGAGTGAAGTCCACCTGGCCAACATACCGCGTCGAGGATACCCCACACAGTGAAGAGAGTGTGTCTTCCCTTCTGCACCTTCAGCCAGTATGGGCGTATGAACTGACAGATAACCCCTCTAACCACGCATACACATACCTCACTTATTGTAGCACTTCCGCGTTACATCTAGGAGAGCTGGGGGTCGTACGGAACGAGTCGAACTCACTCAACTCTGTTGATTTGGGGAAATTTTTAACCCAAATGATTTTAGTGTATAATTCTACAATGGGCTGTGAGCTTTTTACTTAACGAAACCTCGTCCAGTAAGACACCGTCGGACAGTCCACTACTTGTCGAGCGGGAGCCACGTCTGAACTGTTCCGATCCGCCTTTTACGGGAGAGCTCTCACCTGTGATGCTTGGTTCGTTTTTGTGGGCGTGTGGGGGGGGGGGGGGGTGCATGCATTCAACTGTCCGCCTTTTATCGGATGGGGACCTAGTCTCCACTGCACCGTACACGTCTTATGAAGGAGGAGGAGGGTCCTCGTTCTGCAATGTGCAGTGTGCTTTTTACCGTGTGGTCCTATGCCTGGGATAAAGTGTCCATTTTTTCGAGGGGGCGGGGGGGGGGGGGGTCTTATCCGAGTTTAGCCGGCTACTTTCGACTTTTTTGACGAGACGCCTCACCTGCAATGTTTGGAAGGTTTTTATTCAGTGGGCCTCGTCGTGAGATGCACGTCCGCTTTTACCAGAGAGGAGGCTCAAATTGCCGGTCACTCTCCCGATAACATTAACATCATCCACGCCGTCCGTTTATGATGAGGCAGGCTCTCGTCTGCAAAACACCGTGTTATAACGATGAGCGGAGGGAGGAGTGCATCTTGCTATTCACATAAACTGTTTTTATCGAATGGGGAGGGAGGGGGCATTTAAATCACCTTCAAAGACACAATCGCTCTTACCGAGTATATATGCGTGTGTGTGTGTGTGTGTGTGTGGTGGCTGTGTGTGGGGGGGGGGAGGTTATATGGGCGGGGGAGCCGTTTTCGATCTTAGGGAGGCGGCTGAAAGTTTCGTATAAAGCACTCAGCATTTTATCGAGGGCTGGGGGTCACTGTCCACCCTCAAAAACTCATCCAATTGCGCTTTCTGTGTTCAAAAACATCATCTGAAGAGAGTCCTAGTTACCAGCGTGGCTTGTCCGTACACAGTGAGCTACATCTCGACCTTATCTTCCACGTTTGTAAGAAGAAGCCATCGCCTTCAAAGTACAGTCCGTACACCGATGAAAAGGCCCTCGCCTGAAATCCACATTTCGCGATCAAAATCGGCGAGGCTCTAATCCTCCATGCGCTCAAGTTCAGCTTGGTGGGGGAGGGGCACTTCTCGAACGACACTCCAATAATTACTCTTCATGTTCTGTTGCTATCTCATTCATGACGCGGTCCCTTCGCCTGTTACAATAGGTAGGCTCTGAGGTGAACATATCCGGAGTTAACCCTTTACCTGACACCGAAAGCAGACATCACATGCAAGCAGAATTATTGAATAATTCTTTTTTTCATTTTTTGCATGAAAAACATAGCTTATGACCCATCATTGGAAGGAATAAGCTTAAAATGAGCTCGTTCCAAAGAGGAGTCGTAAGTTAGGTTTTTTAAAATCAAAAATGTAAAAATAAAGAAAATTGAATGGTGAATATTGCTGGCTAGCTTTTGGCGTTACCTTGGGTCAGGGGTTAACATAGGGATGTTACATAAGAAAATCCGATTTTAGACTCATACTTCAATAAAATCTATATCTTGAGAGCCTGAAGTGTCCGTAATGAATAGTCAGATTTCGGTCCCAGGGTCATTAAAAAAGCCCACTTAACTGAGTGTGAGGGGGTATCAAATGCAACTCATAGCTCGTGTACTCAAAATTTGGACGGTTCTTCGCAAGAAAATAGGGAAGATCAGGCGTGTTTGAAGTTCACAAGGCGTTGGCAAATTATAGCCAAGCCGGCCTTAGAAGTTACTTTTGCTTTCCAATACATATCATGTGTGTCTGCATTATTCTCAAGGCCAACTGTGATGGTTATATTATATCGTCTGTACTGTGTTTTATTCTGCGATCTGCTTCAAGAGATGTTAATTTCAAATAACTTCTTCGACTTCTACTACTACTATGGGAGTCATTTAGGCAACGTGATATATGTGTGTCGCTTTTCCATATGAAGGTTATTCAGAAATGTTTTGCATTTTATCGATATTAATATACAAGATTTAAAGAACAGGGGCGTCGTAACGATTTTCAAGGTGTGTTCGGGGGGTAGGGGTGGGTACGACGGACCGACCATGTTTCAGCCCTCGTTACGAACATTTTAAATTCCAGAGCCCCCAAACACCCCCATGCATCTGAGCAGATATTTTGAGATTTCTCGGGAGACGCGTTTGAAAGATTTCATACTTTCAGAAGTCAGAATCTTGAATAACTCTTACAGTGTTATGATTGGGGTTTGGCTTGGAATTACAACTCGTTTATAAGGCATTTAATGTAACTCTAGCACAGCATGACAGGAACACTTTCTATGGACTTATGGTAGACCTGAAGTAAAGACGAATGAACGATATAAATGATTTATTTTACATGACTGGAGTATCTGCCAGTTAAAGAAGAAACATTTATATCCTCCAGTGTGGCCCAAACAACGGTAAACAAATCAAACTCAACATCATGGCAAATGGGAAAGCTCATTTATTCAAGGAGGGGGGGGGGGGCGTTGCGGTAATTGGTTCTCGTCAGGTCACCGAAGTTAAGCCACGTCGAGCCCGTTAGTCCTCAGATGGGTAACCGTCTGAGCGATCGATTCGGACTCCCGCGTTGTGTCCTTGGACAAGGCACTTAACCCCGATGGTCCACATGGGGCACGATGACGCCGTGCACAAAGGCGTACTGCACGTCGATAGTGCGCATGTGTTCAATTAATCTAACCCTGCCTGTGCTGCAGTGCTGAGTTACGATGTCGGGGAGTTGGCAGCTGTTAAGCAACGTCGAGCGCGGTTAGTAGTTTGACGGGTGACCATTTCAGCGACTGCTTCGCTCTCCCGCGTTGTGTCATTGGGCAAGGCACTTAGCCCCGGTTGCCTACATGGGGGCACGATGACACTGTGGACTAGGCGTACTGCACGTCGAAGGTGTGCATGTCTTCAACCAATCTAACCTTGGCTGTGCCGCGGTGCAGAGTTCAGAGTTACGATGTTGGAGAGCTGGCAGCTGCTCGTCGTTGCTCGGTGGTTCTCTCCGGGTACTTCGGCTTCCACCACCCGTAAAACTGTCACGATCATGATTAACCATCGTGCATAAGTATGTGACCTTAAACACCAATAAATAAATAAATATTTATTTATTCAAAGCGTCATAATCATTTACTAACTGAGAACAACAATACGCGATTTACTGGCTAATCGTCTGCTCTGCTTAATAATACAATGACGCTCGCTGATTGAGTCGAAGGGAATAATTACAAAATACATGTTTCTATCACCTGATTTTCAGCTTACAACAATAGATAGAACATCAGAGTCGAGTTTGATCAAACTGAAGGATCACGGCGACGTTTGGCACAGTGGATCACCGTTGGACTTCCATGGTAGAGGTCCCGAGTTCGATCCCCGTCCGGGACGACCCGCGCTGTGTCCTTGGGCAAGGCACTTTATCCTGGTTGCCTACATGGGCGCACGATAACGTCAAGTACTGCACATGTTTTTAACCGCTGTAAAAAGTTGGAAAGTTGAAAAGCTGACAGTTGCTCGTCATTGCTCGATGGGTCTCTCCGGTTACTCCAGCTTCCAAAATCTGTAAAACTGCAACGGTCACGATTAGCCATCGTGCATAAGTATGTGACCTTAAACACCAATAAATAAATAAATAACTCAACTGATTTTAGAATATAGTTTTGTAATGAGCTGTGAGCTTTTTACCTACTGGAACCACGCCCTACAAGGCACCGTCGGACTTTCCACTATTTGTTGATCGGGAGCCACGTCTAAACTGTGCCGATAAGCTTTTGACGACAGGGCCCACTCCTATAATGCGCGATTCGTTTTTGTGGGTGTGGGGGTGCATTGAACTGTCCATCTTTGCTCGAATGGGGACCTAGTTACCGCTACGTCGTCCTCGTCTTGCAATGGAGGTCCTCGTTCTGCAATATTCTGTGCGTTTTCAACTGATAGGGCCTATGCCTGAAATACACTGCCCAAATATTTGCGAGGGACGGCGGGGTGGGGGGGGGGGGTGCTTACCTGAGTAAAGCCAGCTACTCTTTTGGTGAGAGGCCTCGTCTGCGATGGTTTGGAAGGTGCAGATAAGCCTTCTAACTGGAAACATTGTGAAGTGTATCTCACGACGGGGCCCACTCAATAAAAACTTTCCCAACCATCGTAGTATTACGAGAACCGGGAATGGTCCTTTAACTAGTGACCCGTGTTACGATTCGACCTCGATTGCCTAAACACCAGGCCATGTCAGACCATGGCTTAACACATCTGGAGTTCACAAGTTGTTGTCCAATAATATTACTCCGGTCTCAGGTCTGGATTTCACTGAAAAACCTAATCTTGGTAGCCGAGTCCGGTATCAAAGGTTCCTAACGACATATGCTCTTATGATTTGGGTTAGTTCGAAGGAAATCCAGGGCGGGTGGATCCTAGTTAGACACATCCGGAGTTCACATGGGATGACAAATAAGAGAAGTCGGCTTTTAGGTCCCGTCCACAGTTGAACACATTAAATGTCCACAAAGGGTGGCAAATAAGAATAGTTAGCTTTTGCGCCAAAATTGCATTGAGACCCCCATGACATGGCAGTCTGTGGTGGTTTCAATGGCAATTAATGAGTCTTGTATTCACGAATTTGAATTTGAACTAGTTAACATGAAAAGCAGGTCGGGTTGGACACCAGTTGAACAATTCGGAAGTTCACAAGGGGATGGTAAAATTCGAAAAATTCCACTTTTTAGGCGAATTTCAATAAAGCCTACTTCTTGAGAGTCCGGGGGGGGGGGGGGGGGGGGGCTCAGAGTTCACTAGTGACTACTGGTATCTTGTGTTGGGCTCATTTACATCCGTAGTTCACATGATAATGTGAAATAAAAAAAAGTTTGATTTTAGGCCGCGCATTCAATAAATCCATATCTTGGGTGCCTGCAAGAAGACGAGGCCTGATCAGACCCTGGTTAAGCACATCCGAGGTACACGGGCGAGGGGGGGGGGGTGAGGGGTGTGTGAGGGGTGTGTGAGGGGTGTGTGAAGGCGGGTTAAATAAAAATAAATGTCCACTTTTCGACGAGGATTTCAATAAAACCGATAACTTGGAGAACTGGGAGCGATGTTTGTATTTATTGGTGTTTAAGGTCACACATTTCTGCACCATGGCTAATCATGACCACGGCAGTTTTATCGGAGTACAGGAGAGAACCACCGAGCAACGGCGAGCGACTGTCAGCTCCCCAGCATACTGGAGTGGTCAGAAAGGAAACAAGCCATTCAAGAAATTATAATTGCAGCTGGTATGCATGATAACCAGACCGGGTCGGACCCTGGTTTAACATATATAGAGTTCACATGGGAATGATAAAGAGGAAAAATCCGCCTTTTGTCCGGATTCTATCAAAACCCATATCGAAAGTCTGAGGTTTTCTTAAAAGTTATAAGTGACATTTATTTTCATGACTGAGGATTGCTTCGATGAAAAGCATGTTGGGTCGCAATCATCCTGTGTTCAATGTCAAATAAGAAAAGCCCTCTGTTTGGCCATATTTCAATAAAACCCATATGTTGAGAGCCTGTGGTGCTTTTGAAAGCCTTACTGGCTTGTGTTGTCTCGATTGGGGGCCCTTTGGAATAAAAACATGCCGGGCCAGACTCTGGCCGTACACACCCAGAGTTCAGGGGATTTGAAATAAGAAAGGACTTCTTTGATGCCCAGATTTCAATAAAACCTTTTAAGGACGAACCAAATCCAAAAATTAAAATATGGCATTTCAGGCCACGTTTGGACAAGGGGCTGGAGGTGTACGGAAACACTGATGCACAGGTAGACCATGATACTTTGCCTGACGATACACGTATCGGTGATAGCAGTCAAATATCGTTGATCGCGATACATGCAAACCGAGTTTAGCTAACGTCGCAGACTTCTTTTTGGACAGGGAAAGAGATTCTCGAAGTATTTTTGTAAATCTACAAAAAGCCCGTATTCCCGTAAAATCAAAGTGGATTGCAGCTATTCAGATGTAAATAAAGATTTGTTCGTATGTGCGTGTGACAAACTTAATATCCGAATTATCAATAGAAAATCAATATCCCGGTAATTGCGAACTGCAGTCACGCAACAGTGTTATGTTACAACGCAAAGGGCAAGTTGGGTCAGTTGAATTGAGCTCACGAAGTCTCCATGAAGAGCTTCGCATTCTAAATTCGACATATCGTCCCCTGAGTTCCAATGTGGTCTCTGTGCCAATTGACACAAAGCACACTTTGGAATTCAGGGGACGGTATGATTAAATAATTTTTGTGCACCGAAGGCACGTGGGAGAGTGTGGGGCAAGCTCCTTGCGACCCTCCCCAGCTGCCTAATTTTGTGGTACATGGGCGTGGAGAAGGAGGGAAAAGTATGAGGAATTTGGAGGACGATCAGCGGTTGAAATCCTGGTTTCATTGTTTAAGGTATCTTAATTGTTAGTGAAACAGTTCAGGGTCATGTGCTGGTTTCTGGCGTATGTGATCTTAAGTTGTCTTGATATTGTTCCATTGTGCCGATGGAGTTGATTTTACTGTGCCGTCTTCCGTTCCCAAGTAGTCGTCTGCAAGATTGGTAAATTCATCCCAGGACATGTTCTGGAAGTCGTATGGTGGTCTGTCCTCCTCCATCTCCTCGGGTACCTAAAAGTGGATTTGATGGATGGGTGGCTGGATCTCATTCCTGTCGTGGCGCGGGGGGGGGGGGGGGGGGGTGACGAGAGTGTGGACTGTGTTGGGGATGGTGAATTTATGATGATTATTATTATGATTTTGGTTCGTTCTGATTAAAAGTAGGCCGAGACGGTGATAATCCCCATTTCATCGTCTGCAATGTGTAAGGCTCTTGTGTCATTGTGTACTACTGAACACAGCACAAGAGTACGCGGTAGAATACTTGTCTTCTGATACTATCAACTCCGTTTCTACCGGGTTCAAAAGTTAGAGTCTAATAGTTACTCGCCGCAGCTCGGTGGTTTTCTCCAGCTTCGTTCAGCGGCAAAACAAAGTCGCGTTTACATGTGTGGGTGTGTGACAAAGTTTCAAAAATCAGTATGAACTTAAGGCCCACAAGAGCAAAAATAGATGGGATGTGGAGCTAGGCCAATGTAAAATGGCAAATAAAAATTGGGAATATGTTTTATGCATTTTAGCAAACGAAAGCTAACTTCCCTTTAGAAATTCCAATTGGAGGTGGTATCATAAAAAATATGCATAAAAATGGGTGAAGTTCGAAACATTTTCCAACAATATAGCTGGTAAGTTGTCGTCTGTGGAAGTACCTGCTGGAGAACCTGACCACACACAGATTTGGGATTAAGTTGGCAGACTGGTCGGCTAGTAGATTCCATCTGGACAACATGCCCAATACCGTGTCGAGGATACCCCACACGGTGACGAGAGCGTGTCTTCCCATCTACACCTACAGCCAGTATAGGCGTATAAACTGACAGATAACCCCTCTACCAACGCATACACATACCTCACTTATTGCAGTTATAATGATTCTGGGCGAATATATACATTTTACATTAACAAATAGATAAATTTACTATAAATGAAAAAGTCGGGTCGGTTACAGGGCGGTTATTTAGCACTGTCCACGTTACATCTAGGAGAGGTGAGGGTCGTACAGAAACGAGTCGAATTCACTCAACTCTGTTGATTTGAGGTTATTTTTTTACCCAAATGAATTATATGGGTGGGAGAAGCCGCTATCGGTCTTAGGGTGGCGGCTGAAATTTTCGACAAAGAGGGCGATGCTCGCGTACAAAACACTCCTTTATCGAGGGCTGGGGGCACTGTCCACTCTCAAAACTCATCCAACTGCGCTTTCTGATTTCAAGAAAATCATCTTCTGAAGAGAGTGCTAGTTACTAGCGTGGCTTATCCGCACATAGTGAGATACCTATCGACTTTATCTTCCACTTTCGTAAGAGGAAGCCCTCGCCTTCAAAGTACAGTCCGTGCACCGATGAAAAGGCCCCCGCCTGAAATACACATTTCGCAAACAAAATCGGCGAGGCTCTAATCCTCTAGGATCTCAAGTCCAGCTTGGTGGTGGTGGTTGTGGTGGTGTGTGTGTGTGTGTGTGGGGGGGGGGCACTTCTCGAACGACATTCCAATAATTACTCTTCATGTTTTGTTGCTACCTCATTCTTGACGCGGTCCCTTCGCCTGCTATGGTAGGATCTCAGTTGAACATATCCAGAGTTAAACCTTTACCCGACACCAAAAGCAGACATCGCATGCAAGCAAAATAATTGAATAATTATTTTTTTTTTATTTTTTGCATGAAAAACATAGCTTATGACCCATTTTTGGAATGAATAAGCTCAATGAGCTCGTTCCAAAGAGGAGTCGTTAGTTATGTTTTTAAAGCAAAAATGTAAAAATAATGAAAATTGAATGGTGAATATTGCTGGCTTGTTTTTTACGTTACACTGGGTCAGGGGTTAACATAGGGATGTTAAATAAAAAAAAAAATCCGATTTTAGGATCATACTTCAATAAAATCTATATCTTGAGAGCCTGGAGTGACTGTAATAAATACTCCGATTTCGATCCCAGGATCATTAAACAAACCCACGTAACTGAGTGTGAGGGGGTATCAAATGCAACTTATAGCTCGTGTACTCATAATTTGGACGGTTCTTCACAAGAAAACATGGAAGATCAGGCGTACTTGAAGTTCACAAGGGGTTGGCAAATTGTAGCCAAGTAGGCCTTAGAAGTTACATTTGCTTTCCAATCCATATCTTGAGTCTCTGCATTATTCTCAAGCCCAACTGTGATGATTATATCGTCTGCATACTGTATACTGTGTTTCATTTTGTGATTTGCTTCAAGAGGTGTTAATTTCAATAACTTCGACTTTTACTATTACTATGGGAGTCATTTAGGCAACGTAATATATATGTGTCGCTTTTCCACATGAAAGTTATTCAGAAACGTTTTGCATTTATCAATATTAATGTAAGAGATTTAAAGTACAGGGGCGTCGTAACGAATTTCAAAGTGTGTGTGTGTTTGGGTTTGGGGGTGGGTGGGTGGGGGGGGGGGGGGGGTGGTTATAGGGCGATCGATGGTTGTCGGTATGACGGGCCGACCATGGTTCAGACCGCGGTATAAAAATTTTAAATTCCAGGGTCCCAAAACCCCCATCTCCATGCATCTGAGCGGATATTTTGAAATTTTTCAGGACACGTATTTGAAAGATTTCACACTTTCAGAGCCGTTAAAAAATTGTCAAGATGTTCATACCCAAGCCACTGCTTAACCAGCTGTATGATAGTCACAGTTTGTGACAAACATTAAACACGCTAACCTTACACTAGTACGAGAGAAACATGGCTGACGAAAATATGGGAAGGCTCTAGATCCGTCCCTTGTTTCACCAGTCATTGGTTCTGTTAAAATGTATGCATGGCCTGGCCCCAGCCAACCCCCCCCCCCCCCTCCCCCGGTTCCGCCGCCCCTGAACAATAACTTCTTTTTGCACAATGCGAAGTGGATCAGAATCTTGAATAACTGTTACAGTGTTATGATTGAGGTTTGGCTGGGAATTACAACTCGCTTATACGTCCTTTATTGTAACTCGAGCACAGCATGACAGGAACACTTTCCATGGACTTATGGTAGGCCCGAGGTAAAGACGAATGAACGATATAAATGATTTATTCAACATGACTGGAGTATCTGCCCCAGTTAAAGAAGAAACATTTATATCCTCCAGTGTCGCCCAAACAACGGTAAACAATTCAAACTCAACATCATGGCAAATGAGAAAGCTCAATTAACAGGCACAGATTATTTATTCAAAGGGGGAGGGGGAGGGGGCGGTGGCGTTGCGGTAACCGGTTCCCGTCAGATCACCGAAGTGAAGCAACGTGAAGCCATGTAACCCGATTGTCCACATGGGGGCACGATAACGCCGTGTACTAAGGCGCACTGCACGTCGATGGTGCGCATGTCTTCAACCAATCTAACCCTGCATGTGCCGCAGTGCAGAGTTACGATGTTGGGAAGCTGGCACTTGCTCGTCGTTGCTGGGTGGTTCTCTCCGTGTACTCCGGATTCCTCCATCCGTAAAACTGTCACGATCATAATTAGCCAATGCGCATAAGTATGTGACCTTAAACACCAATAAATAAATAAATAAATATTTATTCAAAGCGCCATAATCATTTACAAACTGAGAACAACAATACGCGATTTACTGGCAAATCGTCTGCTCTGCTTAATAATACAATGACGCTCTCTGATTGAGTCACAGGGATTAGGTTAAACTGAACTTAAACATATTTTTATTTGCCAAACAAATAAGTTGCAAATTGGGATAGGAGGACAAGTGCTTTCCACTTAGTGTACCCTCCCCTCCCTTAACATGATACAAAAAATCAATACAATGGCGAAACAAACAAATGAGAGAAATGTAAAAAAAACATGTGCAAGAAAATATAACTTCGCAATAAAAAATAGCGAGAGAGAGAGAGAGAGAGAGAGAGAGAGAGAGAGAGAGAGAGAAAGAGAAACAAAGTGATTGATTAATTGATTGATGTCCTTTCTGCACCTTGAGTCTGTCTCTGTGAATTTGATTTTCCATGCCGAGGGTCGACCAGGCGCTGCACTGACACTGCACTCACAGGGATTAATTACAATATAGGTGTTTCAATCACCTGGTTTTCAGTTTACAACAATAGATAGAACATTCGAGTCAAGTTTGATCAAACTGAAGGATCATGGCAACGTTTCGATGATAATCCCCATTCATCGTCTGCAATGTGTCCATAGACAATGCTCTTGGTGTCACTGTGTACCACTGAACACAGCACAACAGTACAGCACGCGATAGAATACTTGTCTTCTGACACTATCAACACCGTTTCTACTGGGTTCAAAAGTTAGAGTCTAATAGTTACTCGCCGAAGCTCGGTGGTTTTCTTCGTTCACCGGCAAAACAAAGTCGCGTTTACATGTGTGTATGAGTGACACAGTTTCAAAAATCAATATGAACTTATGATCCACTAGAGCAAAAATAGATGGGATGTGGTGGAAGGCCAATGTGAAAGGGCAAATAAAAATTGGAAATATGTTTTATGCATTTTAGCAAACGTAAGCTAACTTCCCTTCAGCAATTCCAACTGGAAGTGGTATCATGAGAAATATGCCTAAAATGGGTGATGTTCGAAACATTTTCCCACAATATAGCTGGTAAGTAGTCACCTGTGTAAGTACCTGCTGGAGAACCTGACCACACTCAGATTTGTGATTAAGTTGGCAGACTGGTCCAGTGGATTCCATCTGACCAACGTGCCCCATACTGCACCAGGATCCTCCAGTCAGTGAAGAGAGCGTCCCCTTCAATCTTCACCTACAGTCACTATAGGTTTGTGAACCGATAGATAACCACTCGACCCAGGCACATACACAATCACTCAAACATTTTTTTCCTTGTTAGGCTTTTCCCTCTGGAAAAGACTATTGTTTTTCTACGGATTATTATTATTTTTTTTTTTTTTTTTGGGTTTTTTTTTTTGGGGTTTTTTTTTTCCACACATTTTTGTCCGTACGATTCAGAAGCCATTTTCGAACCGCTTTTCACACAATTTGGCACACGCATAGAGTGGCAAAAAATCTAAAAATGTACCGAAGCGGAATTTTCGATTTAACCCTTATTTCGCCAGAATTGGTAAAAAACTGCCAAAATTGGGGTTTATCGGCACTTTCTCGAAACACGTCTTTAGGATTTTTTTTAAACATCCATCATTACTAGACCTACCTATGACACAACCTTTGATACACACGACATATTTGGCGATGCATATGGTAACCCTCCACAGGCTGCCAAACATCGAACTTTTGATGAAATGGGCCCTTTTCAGACCCCCACAATACCCAAACGATACCCGAGAGGTAAACATAACTTCCTTTATTGGAAGTGGAATTTACCGAAGATCATTTTTGTAAGTAATAAGGGTGTTCAGAAAACCAAGTGTTAACCCGTTTTGGGCTGGTTAAACAGCAATACCCCCAAAAAGCTCAAAACTTCATGTTTTCCGTGGATTTCTCTAAACGAGTCTTGTAGATTTTCAAGAAAAATTGGTCACTCTCAGGTCTTGGTGTGACATTACAAGTTGCATGGATAAAATATTCCGGTCAGCATTAGTTAACCCTCCCCGAGCTGCTAAACGTAAAAATTGTGATAAAATGGGATGTTTTTAGACACCAACAGCACCCAAACGATATACCACAGAGAAAGGGGCCTTCATTTATCGGACGCAAAATTGATCGGAAAATATTTTTGAAAGTGGTAAGGGTATTCAAAATTTGACGTCTTAACCCATTTTGGGATGGTTAAAGAGACATACCCATTAAAATCTTAAAATACCCGTTTTCTGTGGATTTCTCTAACAACATCTTGTAGGTTTTCAAGAAAAATCGGCTATTTGCAGGTCTTGGTGTGACATTACAAGTCGCATGAACAAAATATTCCGGTCAGCATTAGTTAACCCTCCCCGGGCTGCTGAAGGTCAAAATTGCGATAAAATGGGCTGTTTTTGCACACCAACAGCACCCAAAGGGTACACCACAAAGAAAAGTGCCTTTTTTTTATCGCGCATACAATTTAAATGGAAACATTTTTGTAAGTAGTAAGGGTATTCAAAAGTCGACGTCTTAACCCATTTTGGGCAGACTAAAGAGAGATATCCCTTGAAAGCTTTAAATTCCCATTTTCTGTGAATTTCCCTAACGGTAACTTGTAGGGTTTCAAGACAAATTGACTATTCGTAGGTCTTTATGTGACATTAAAAGTTGCATGGACAAAATACTCCGGTGAGCGTTTTTTAACCATCTACAAGCTGCCAAGCATCGTAATGTTGTTAACATGGGACTGTTTTCAGACACGCACATCACCTAATGTATACATGAGAGATAAACATAATCTCCTTTGTTTGAAGTGGAATTCACAGAGGACCATTTTTGTAAGTAATAAAGGTATTCAAAAAGCCAAGCGTTAACCCCTGTTGGGGACGTTAACAGGGATACCCATCAAAAGCTTAAAAAATCGTTTTCCCTGGATTTCTTTACAAACATTTTGGGGGGTTTTCAAGAGAAAATGGCCGTTGATAGGTCTTGGTGTCATATGACCAGTTGCATGAATCAATTATTCTGGTAGGCATTTGTTAACCCTTCATGGGCTGCTAAATGTAAAAAAAATTGAGGAAACAGTCTGTTTTTGGACACCAAGAACATCAAACGGAAATTCCACAGAGAAACGTAACTTCTTTTACCGGACGCAAAACTGATAGGGAAACATTGATATTGATATTAACCCATTCTACCATTAATTATGGGTTTTACCTAAACATTTTTTTTATCAAAACCAAACCGAATCATTTGAGACTACTTTACTCACCTTTCTCATAACATCAATGAAGGAACTTTAGTGAGACAGTTAAAAACAATTCATCAGACACTGTGGGGGTCAAGAAAAATCATGGAATCTAATTGGTGTTTAAGGTTTGTAAGTAGTAAGGATATCTAAAAGAATGAAACTTAACCCATTTTGAACTGGATAAGGAGAGATGCCCCTTAAACGCTTAAAATTTACATTTTCCGTGGATTTCGCTAACTGCTTGTTGGGGATTTTCAAGAACAATTTGACATTGGCAGGTCTTACAAATTGCATAGATAGAATATTCCGCTAGTCGTTTGTTAATCCCTCTACAGGCTGCTAAACGTCAAAATTTTAATAAAATCGGCTGTTTTCGGGCAGCAAAATGGGTATGCAATAGATAAACATGACCTCTTTTATCAGACTTAGAATTCCTGAGGAATAATGTATGATAGTATTAAGGGTATTCAAGGGAGCGTGGTGGCTCAGTGGTAGACTGTTGTACTTCTATGCTAGAGGTCCCGAGTTCGATCCCCGTCCGGGACGACTCACGTTGTGTCCTTGGGCAAGGCACTTTGGCCCGGTTGCCGACATGGGGGCACGATGTCCCCGTGTACTAAGGCATACTGCACGTCGATGGTACACATGTCTTCAACCTCTGTAACCCTGCCTGAGCGGAGCCTGAACAGAGTGAGAATGTTGAGGAGCTGACAGTTGCTCGTCGATGCTTGGTGGTTCTCTCCGGGTACTCCGGCTTCCTCCACCTCTAAAACTGTCACGGTCACGATTAGCCATTGTGCAGAAGTACGTGACCTTAAACACCAATAAATAAATAAATAAATAAATAAATAAATAAATAAATAAGGGTATTCAAAAAACCAAGCCTTAACCCTGTTTTGTCGGATTAAAGACAGACAGCCCATGCTGTGTACGCTGCCTACATTACTTGTAAAATCGACACCCCCCTAAATCTTCTGCGAGGTGCGGTTTCGGACCCGACCACCTGACGGTTCTGACCACATCAAATAACACACCTTCGTTGTATTTAGCAGCAAGAAATTTCCCCAAGAAGCAAAGACAAAAATACGTCTGCGGAAAATGATGGCAAATATTTTATTTAGCCTGTATTTTGTCCGTATAGAAAATTTCTCACCCACATATACCTAAAAATGATTCAATGATACAATTGGACATATTTCTCTCATAAAACGTGAAAAAACACTTGATTTATTGCATTTTAGGATTGCGCATGTATATTCTAGGAAGATTCTCTGTCTGTTATTAAACTACGGCGTGTCTTTGATCTCGTTTGGGACGATCAGTGATTAGCACCTTTTCGACAAGAGCCATCGAAATTGAAAATAAAAAAAATAATCAAATTTCACTAAAACCTTTTACAGAATCGTGTTTTTCAGAAAACGCTTTCGCGATTGCGTGTGTCGTTTTCAAAATTCGGATCAGTAAGCACGAAATTATAAATATGTTGTTGTCAATAACAAAATTGAAAGCATGTCGGTCAAACTTGCATGACGTCAGAACTCGAGTCGGGTAAAATACTGCGGTGTAGTGAAAGTACGAGAGTAAGAAACGCTGATATCGCAGTAGGCTTTAAAATGTCCATGGAATGGTCCTAAAATCAAGTTTATATTTGCAGCTTTATTGCAAATAAGTTTCCCGTTGTTTCTTGTTGAAATGTTATTTCCATCAAGGCCAAGTACCAGTGGGATAGGACACCTGCCCCATGAACAACTGCCTGCTATTAAAATTAATTAGCGGGAACATCCCCCCCCCCCCACCCCCCATGCTGTTTATTTTACCTAGGACACCTGCCCCCTGCTGATTGTTTACGTAGGACACATGCCCCCCCCCCCCCCCCCACACACACACACCTACTGTTAGATTAGATTAAACATATTTTATTTGCCATTTGACAATGCAAATCAGGATTGGAGGACAAGTGCTTACCACTTAGAAGCCCCTCCGTTCCTGTACGGTGACTATGACTAATAATTTATAATATGGCAGAACGTATTCCATAAATAACATAATCTAGCAAAATCTAAATATTATAAACATTATAGACAAACACAAATTAAACTGAGAGAGAGAGAGAGAGAGAGAGAGAGATAAAAAAAATAAATAGAATATAAAGAAAACATGAAATACAACATTAGATCCAGTGATGATGCCCGCCACCCACCCATTTGCATTCTGTAGTATCTTGGCCGTAATGGGAGTCTAAATTAACATCTTGATTACAGCCACTGAGCATAGGTTTTCACTTCTGGGGATGTTCACACAACTGTTTTTTCACCAAGTACACCTGCCGTGCACCCGTTTGTTTGCTAACGGGCCCCTACTCATTGACCTTTCTATTTTTAGAAGCACCCGGGCCGACGGGGAGAGGGCGTTGTTGGGAGCATGGCTAGATTTTGCTATAAAATGGGGTTGAAGGAAGGTACTCTCAAATCTGGGGCGTAAGTGGCGAAAATGACAAAAGGCTACTTCAACGTATAGTAACGGTATAAACTACAGTCGATCTGGGCGATGTACAGACGAAAAATCATACCTTGGAGCCGGTTAGGCAATTTGGCACAAAAAACTCCGACTTCATGCTCAATCGCTGCTCTACAGTAGTTTACAACAGTCCTCAAGTCCATTCCAAACTGATAGAGTCGGGACGAATAGTACTCTCACTTTCCACGCGATGCGTGGTGTTCTTCACGTGGCCTCGACACTCGCAACAGATGCCAAAATGTCGGCCAGGGTGCGTAGAACAAGTTCTGAAAATTAGATGTCGCTGCCTTCAGCGATCTGGACACGCTTCATGTTTGTGAGAAGTGCAATTTTAATGTCTAATTGGCAAATTTTCGTTAATCGTTACCCGCCAAAAAACCTACTCACCGCCGATTTCTTTTCACCTCAACTTCTGAGGATTATCTAAGGTTTAAAGATAGTGTCAGGATACCCCTCCCCCGCCGCTCTTTTGGGGCTGGTTAGGCAATGTGGCACCGAAACCTGGGACGTTATGCTCAATCGCAGCTCTACAGTCGTCTACAACACTGCCGGTGTCCATTTGAAACTGATAGAGTCGGGACGAATAGTACTCTCACATTCCAAGCGATGCGTGATGTTTTCCACGCGGTCCGGACACTCCAAACAGATCCCAAAATGTCGGCCATTTTCTGAAAAGTTCTGAAAATTTCAAGTCGCTGCCTCCAGTGGTCTTAACACCGTTCGTGTTTGTCTGAAGTGCTATTTTAATGTCCAATATGCAAATCTTCGTCAATCTTTTCCTGCCTGCCAGAAACCCAATCACCACCAATTTCTCTTGACTTTAAACTTCTGAGATTCTCGTAGGTTTAAAGGTTGTGTTGGGGTCCCTGGTGGCTGTCTTAAAGAAGCAACTTCCATTTACAGTCAACTCTCCACCAGTCACACAGAATTGTAACATTTAAGTGGACTTATTCCAGCGAGGAGGCACTGAAGGATTCTGCGCCCATTCCCGACGTCTTTTTTCGAACTGGCTTGAAAAGGAAGGACCAAATTCAAACAATTACCTCCTCTCTCCAAAACACCATATCTCAACCAATTCTAGGCAGATTTCCATGAAATTTTCACTCCTTGTTCATGAATAGTTGTGGCATCACTTTCCATGAAGAGCGACATGAATGTCGCATTTCGTCACGTTGAATTGGAAAAGAGCATATGCGCAGGGATTTCTCTGAAAACATCTTGGAAGATTTTAAAGAAAAAATGGCCATTTGCAGTTCTTAGTGTGACATTACAAGTTGCATGGAAAAATATTCCTGTTAGTACTTGTTAACCCTCTACAAGCTGCCAGACATCAATATTTTGGATGCATTTGAGATAAAATGGACCATTTTCAAATAGACACAGCACTCAGTGGGTATGTGTGAAACAAACATAACTCCTTTTGTGGGTCATTAACTTGTCGGACGACGATATTGATATTAGCCCACTCCACCGTTAATGATGTTTTTTACCTAAACAATTTTCTTATCAACTGAGTCATTTGAGACGAACGAAATGGTTTGACGCGCCGAAGGCGCGCAGGGACGATTTGGAGGACAAGCCCCTTTCGACCCTCGTTAGCTGTTTGTTGTTGTTGTAGGACGTCAAGGCGCGGTGGAGGAGGAAAAGGAAGGAGGGAGGTGGCTTAACCCCATCTAGGCTTCTTCCGGCTCTTTTTCTTTGGAGTTGGTTGAGATTGTGATGTGGAAGTCGACGATGTTGAGTTTAGTGTTGAGTTTGGTGAATGGATTGCGTCTAATTTCTTTTTGAGATCTGCCTTGGATTGTTCCCTGAACTCGTGGGTTTCGGAGGCGATTCGGTTTCCCATCTCAACTGCTCGCCTTCCCATCTATATTATTCTCCTTAATTCTTCGGCGGTGACTGCAGACTTAGGTGGCTGTGTTGTTGAGATTGACACACCCGGGCTGTCCGGTAGAGAAGGAAGTGAGGAGTGAGTGGTGGAAGGTGGTGAAAAGGCAACCTCCGGTTCCTCCTCAGTCTCCACCAGACGTTCCTCATCCAACAGTACCGGATCAGGAGCTGGCAGTTGGTTGGGTGTACTAGTGGGACTAGGACGGGAACTGGCAGCTGCCTCCAGGACCTCCATCCTCTCGCTCACCTCTTTCTTCCTATTCCGGAAGGCCTCCAGGCGCCTGGAATCCCGGCGCTTGGTGGACAGACTCTTCTTCTTCTTGCTCTTCTTCTTTTCAGGGCCAGGTCCACGCTTCTTCGGGTGAGGACCAGTGTGAGAGGGGTTCCTCTCACAAAAGGTGCTACCTCTCCCCGAAGAAGGTGAGGCGGTGTTGTGCTCTTCAATGACGAACTCCAAGTTCAGATGGACTCCCTTGCCTGTCTCCCGGACAGTCCAGGTGACAGGGCAAGAGATGCCCAGAGCTGCTATTGTTCTCTTCAGTCGCGCTGGTAATTCCAGTGTTTCCATAATTATGGTGTTAATTAGGATCGAGCCAAGTCATTTGAGACTACTATATTCACATTTCTCATAACATCAATGAAGGAACTTCAGTGAGACAGTTAAAAACAATTCATCAGACACTGTGGGGTCATGAAGAATCATGGAATCTCATCGGGAAAAGCCATGATTCTCCAGAATCATAAAGTCTAGTGTTTTTTTTTGTTAGGCTTTTCCCTCTGGAAAAGACTATTGTTTTTGTACGGATTATTATTTTTTTTTTTTTTTTTTTTTGGGTTTTTTTTTTTTTTTTTTTTTCCACACATTTTTGTCCGTACGATTCAGAAGCCATTTTCGAACCGATTTTCAAACAATTTGGCACACGCATAGAGGGGCAAAAAATCTAAAAATGTACCGAAGCGGAATTTTCGATTTAACCCTTATTTCGCCAGAATTGGCAAAAAACTGCCAAAATTGGGGTTTATCGGCACTTTCTCAAAACACGTCTTTAGGATTTTTTTTAAACATTCATCATTTCTAGACCTGCCCATGTCACGACCTTTGATACACACGACATATTTGGCGATGCATATGGTAACCCTCCACAGGCTGCCAAACATCGAAATTTTGATGAAATGGGCCGGTTTCAGGCCCCCAGAGCACCCAAACGATACAAGATAGATAAACATAACTTCCTTTATTTGAAGTGGAATTCACCGGAGATCATTTTTGTAAGTAATAATGGTGTTCAAAAAACCAAGCATTAACCCGTTTTGGGCTGGTTAAACAGCAATACCCCCAAAAAGCTCAAAAATTCAGGTTTTCCGTGGATTTCTCTAAACGAGTCTTGTAGATTTTCATGAAAAAATTGTCACTCCCAGGCCTTGATGTGACAATAGAAGTTGAATGGACAAAATACTTCGGTGAGCATTTGTTAACCCTCCACGGGCTGCTAAAAGTCAAGATTGTGATAAACTGGGCTGTTTTTGGACGCCAACGGCACCCAACAGGTCCGCCACAAAGAAAAGTGATTTCTTTTATCGAGCGCACAATCTATAGGGAAACATTTTTGTAAGTAGTAAGGGTATTCAAAAAACGAAGTCTTAACCCATTTGGGGCAGGCTAAAGAGAGAGACCCCTTAAAATCTAAAAATTCCCATTTTCTGTGGATTTCTCTAAATACATTCCATAGGTTTTCAAGAAAAATTGACTACTTGCAGGTCTTTGTGTGACATTACAAGTGGCATGGACAAAATATTCCGCTGAGCGTTTATTAACCCTCTACAGAATGCCAAGCATCATTATTTTGTTGAAATGGGCTGTTTTCGGACACACACAGCACGCAATGTATGTCAGAGAGTTACACATAATCTCCTTTGTTGGAAGTGGAATTAACTGAGGACCATTTTTGTAAGTAATAAGGGTATTCAAAAACCCAAGCGTTAAACCCTTTTGGGGTTGTTATTAGCGATACCCATCAAAAGCTAAAAAAAAATTATGTTTTCCGTGGATTTCGTTACAAACATCTTGTAAGTTTTCAACAGAAAATGGCCATTGATAGGTCTTGGAGTCACATTACCGGTTGCATGGATAAAATATTCCAGTAAGCATTTGTTAACCCTCCATGGGCTGCTAAATGTCAACATTTTGAAAAAATAGTCTGTTTTTGGACACCAACGACAGCAAATGGGAATGCCACAGAGATACATAACTTCTTTTACCGGATGCAAAACTGACAGAAAAAAATTTAGTAAGTAGTAAGGGTATTCAAAAAATCGAGGTCTTAACCCATTTTCGCCTGGTTAAGATGTACCCCTTAAAAGCTTAAAATTCCAGTTTTCTGTGGATTTCTCCAAAAAATCTAGTAAGTATTCAAGAAAAATTGACCATTTGCAGGTCTTGGAGTGACATTACAAGTTACATAGACAAAATATTCCGGTAAGCGTTTGTTAACTCTCCAGAGGCTGCAAAGCATAGAAATTTTGAGAAAGTGGACTGTTCTTGGGCACCCATTGCACGCAATGTGTACCTGCGAGATAACCATAATCTCCTTCTTTGGAAGTGGAATTCATCAGACCAAGCATTAACCCATTTAGTACTGGTCTTAACCCGTTTTGGGCTGGTTAAACAGCGGTACCCATCAAAGACTTAAAATTTCATGTTTTCCCTGGATTTCTTTAAAAACATCTTGTAGATTTCAAGAAAAAATGGCCATTCACGGGTCTTCATGTGACATTACAAGTTACATGGACAAAATATTCCGTTGAGCATTCGTTAACTCTCCACGAGCTGCTAAACATCAAAATGTTGATAAAATGGATTGTTTTCAGACACCAAGAGCACCCAATGGATATGTAACAGAGAAATATAACTTCTTTTACTCGCGTAGAATTCACAGAGGATCAGTTTTGTAAGTAGTAAGGGTATTTAAAAGAATGAAACTTAACCTATTTTAGACTGGATAAGGAGAGATACCCCTTAAAAGCTTAAAATTTACATTTTCTGTGGATTTCGCTAACTGCTTGTTGGCGATTTTCAAGAACAATTGGACATTGGCAGGTCAAACAAAGTGCATAGATAGAATATTCCGCTAGTCGTTTGTTAATCTCGCTACAGGCTGCTAAACGTCAAAATTTTGATAAAATCGACTGTTTTCGGGCAGCAAATGGGTATGTAATAGGTAAACATAACCTCTTTTATCAGACTCAGAATTCATGAGGGATAATGTATGGTAGTGTTAAGGGTATTGAAGGGAGCGTGGTGGCTCAGTGGTAGACTGTTGTCCGGGACGACTCACGTTGTGTCCTTGGGCAAGGCACTTTAGCCCGGTTGCCGACATGGGGGCACGATGACGCCGTGTACTAAGGCATACTGCACGTCGATGGAACATATGTCTTCACCCTCTGTAACCCTGCTTGAGCAGAGCTTGAACAGAGTTAGAATGTTGAGGAGCTGACAGTTGCTCGTCGTTGCCTGGTGGTTCTCTCCGTGTACTCCGGCTTCCTCCACCTATAAAACTGTCACGGTCACGATTAGCCATTGTGCATAAGTATGTGACCTTAAACACCAATAAATAAATAAATAAATAAATAAATAAATAAATAAATAAATAAGGGTATTCAAAAAGCCAAGCCTTAACCCTGTTTATAGGATTAAAGACAGACAGCCCATGCGGTGTACGCTGCCTACATTACTTGTAAAATCGACACCCCCCTAAATCTACTTCGAGGTGCGGTGTCGGACCCGACCACCTGACGGTTCTGACCTCATTAGATAACACTCCTTCGTTGTATTTAGCAGCATGGATTTCCCCAAGAAGCAAAGACAAAAATACGTCTGCGGAAAATAATGGCAAATATTTTATTTAGTCTGTATTTTGTCCGTATAGAAAATGTCTCGCCCACATATACCTAAACATGATTCAATGATACAATTGGACATATTTCTCTCGTAAAACCTGAAAAAGACTTGATTTATTTCATTTTAGGATTGCGCGTGTATATTCTTAGAAGATTCTCTGTGTGTTATTAATATACAGCGTCAGTCGTTGATCTCGTTTGGGACGATCAGTGATTAACACCTTTTCGACAAGAGCCATTGAAATTGAAAATAAAAAAAAAATCAAATTTCACTAAAACCTTTTGCAGAATCGTGTTTTTCAGAAAACTCTTTCGCGATTGCATGTGTCGTTTTCAAAATTCCGATCAGTAATCACGAAATTATAAATATGTTGTTGTCAATAACAAAATTGAAAGCATGTCCGTCAAACTTGCATGAAGTCAGAACTCGACTCGGGTGAAATACTGCAGTGATGCAGTGAAAGTTCGAGAGTAATAAACGCTGATATCGCAGTAGGCTTTAAACTGTCCATGGAATGGTCCTAAAATCATGTTTATATTTGCAGCTTTACTGCAAATAGGTTTCCCGTTGTTTCTTGTTGAAGTGTTGTTTCCGTCAAGGCCAAGTACCATAGAAAATTTGGAACACCGAGCAGTGGGCCTGCCCCATGAACACCTGCCTGTTATTAAAATTAATTAGCGGGGACATCTGCCCCCCCCCCCCCCCTTCCTGCTGTTTTTTTTACCTAGGACACCTGCCCCCTATTGTTTCTTTTACCTAGGCCACGTGCCCTCCCCGGCCCCCCTGCTGTTTTTCACCAACTACACCTGCCCCCGTTTGTTTGCTAACGGGCCCCTCCCCATTGAACTTTCTATCTTTAGAAGCACCCGGGCCGACGGGGAGAGGGCGTGGTTGTGAGCATGGCTAGATTTCGCTGAAGGAAGGTACCCTCAAATCTGGGTCGAAAGTGGCGAAAATGACAAAAGGCTACTTCAACGTATGGTAACGGTATAAACTTCAGACAATCTGGGCGATGTACAGACGAAAGATCATACCTTGGAGCCGGTTAGGTAATTTGGCACAAAAAAACTCCGATTTTATGCTCAATCGCTGCTCTACAGTAGTCTAGTAGTCTACAATAGTGCCAAATTCCATTCCAAACTGATAGAGTCGGGACGAATAGTACTCTCACTTTCCACGCGATGCGTGGTGTTCTCCACGCGGTCTCGACACTTGCAACAGATGCCAAAATATCGGCCAGGATGCGTAGAACAAGTTCTGAAAATTAGAAGTCGCTGCCTTCGGCGGTCTGGACACGGTTCGTGTTTGTGAGAAGTGCAATTTTAATGTCAAATTGACAAATTTTCGTTAATCGTTTCCTGCCAAAACACCTACTCACCGCCGATTTCTTTTCACTGCAACTTCTTCCGATTATCTAAGGTTTAAAGATAGTGTCAGGATACACCCCCCCCCCCCCCCCCGTCCCCCGCACCGAAACCTGGGACTTTAAGCTCAATCGCAGCTCCACAGTCGTCTACAACACTGCCCATTTCCATTCTGAACTGATAAAGTCGGGACGAATAGTACTCTCTCCTTCCAAGCGATGCGTGGTGTTTTCCAGGCGGCTCGGACGCTCCAAACAGATCCCAAAATGTCGGCCAGGGTTCGTAGAACAAGTTCTGAAAATTTCAAGTCGCTGCCTCCAGTGGTCTGGACACGGTTCGTGTATGTCAGAAGTGCTATTTTAATGTCCAATATGCAAATCTTCGTCAATCTTTTCCTGCCTGCCAGAAACCCAATCACCGCCAATTTCTTTTCACTTTAAACTTCTGACGATTCTCTTAGGTTTAAAGGTTGTGTTGGGATCCCTGGGTGGCGGTCTTAAAGAAGCAACTTCCATTTACAGAGAGAGGGGGGGGGGGGGGCTCTAAAGGAGTCTGCGCCCATTCACGACGTCTTTTCTCGAACTGGCTTGAAAAGGAAGGACCAAATTGAGACAGTTACCTCCTCTCTTCAAAACGCTATATCCCAACCAATTCTAGGCAGATTTCCATGAAATTTTCACTCGTTGTTCATGGATAGTTGCGGCATCACTTTCCATGAAGAGCGATACGAATTTCGCATTTCGTCACGTCGAATTCGAAAAGAGCGCATGCGCATGGATTTCTCTGAAAACATCTTATAGATTTTAAGTAAAAATGGCCATTCGCACTTTTTGGTTTGAAATTGCAAGTTGCATGAATAAATATGCCTGTTAGCACATGTTAACCCTCTACAATTGGCCAGACATCAATATTTTGGTTACATTTGAGATAAAATTGACCATTTTCAAATAGACAGAGCACTCAAAGGGTATGTGTCAAACAAACATAACTCCTTTTGTCGGTCATTAACTTGTGGGACGACGATATTGATATTAACCCACTCTACCATTAATGATGGTTTTTACCTAAACAATCTTTTTATAAAACTGAGTCATTTGAGACTACTATAACCACCTTTCTCATAACATCAATGAAAGAACTTCAGTGAGACAGTTAAAAACAATTCATCAGACACTGTGGGGGCATGAAAAATCAAGGAATCTCATCGGGAAAAGCCATGATTCTCCAGAATCATAAAGTCTAGTTTTTTTTTGTTTTTTTTTCCACACATTTTGTCCGTACGATTCAGAAGCCATTTTCGAACCGATTTTCACTAAATTTTGCACACGCATAGAGGGGCACAAAATCTAAAAATGTACCGAAGCGGAATTTTAGATTTAACCCTTATTTCGTCAGAATTGGCAAAAAACTGCCAAAATTGGGGTTTATCGGCACTTTCTCGAAACACGTCTTGTAGATTTTTTTTATACATTCGTCATTGCTAGCCCTGTCTGTCACACGCTCTTTGATACACACGACATATCTGGCGATGCATATGGTAACCCTCCACAGGCTGCCAAACATAGAAATTTTGATGAAATAGGCCAGATTCAGGCCCTCACTGCGCCCAAACAATACACGAGAGATAAACATAACTTCATATATTGTGAGTGGAATTCACCGAGGATCATTTTTGTCAGTAATAGGGGTGTTCAAAAAACCAAGCGTTAACCCATTTTGGGCTGGTTAAACAGCAATACCCCCATAAAGCTCAAAAATTCGTATTTTCCATGGATTTCTCTGAACGAGTCTTGTAGATTTTCAAGAAAAATTTCTCACTTCCAGGCCTTGGTGTGACAATAGAAGTTGCATGAACCAAATACTGCGGTGAGCATTTGTTAACCCTCCACGGGCTGCTAAAAGTCAAAATTGTGATAAAATGGGCTGTCTTTGGACGCCAACAGCACCCACTTGGTGTACCACCGAGAAAGGTTCCTTCTTTTATCGGACGCAAAATTGATGGGGAAACATTTTTGATAGTGGTAAGGGTATTCAAAAGTCGAAGTCTTAACCCATTTTGGACTGGTTAAAGAGACATACCCCTTAAAAGCTTAAAATTCCCATTTTCTGTGGATTTCTCTAAAAGCAACTTGAAGGTTTTCAGGAAAAATTGACTATTCGCAGCTCTTTGTGTGACTTTACAAGTTGCATAGACAAAATATTCCGGTGAGCATTTATTAACCCTCTACAGGCTGCTAAGCATCGTAATTTTGTTGAAATAGGCTGTTTTCAGACGCGCACAGAACCCAATGCATACCCGAGAGATAAACATAATCTACTTTGTTGGAAGTGGAATTCACAGAGGACACAATTTGTTAGTAATAAGGGTATTCAAAAAACCAAGCATTAACCCCTTTTGGGATGGTTAATAGCAATACCCATCAAAAGCTTAAAAAATCATGTTTTCCATGAATTTCTTTACAAACGTCTCGTAGGGTTTCAAGAGAAAATGGCCGTTGATAGGTCTTAGGGTCACATTGCCAGTTGCATGGATAAAATATTCAGATAAGCATTTATTAACCCTCCATGAGCTGCTAAATGTCAAAATTTCGAAAAACATAGTATGTTTTTGGACACCAACAACATCAAATGGGAATACTGCAGAGAAACATAACTTCTTTTACCGGACGCAAAACTGATAGGGAAAATTTTTAGTAAGTAGTAATGGTATTCAAAAATTGAGGTCTTAACCCATTTTCGTCCGGTTAAGGAGATGTACCCCTTAAAAGCTTAAAATTCCCATTTTCTGTGGATTTCTCCAAAAAATCTTGAAAGTATTCAAGAGAAATTGACCATTTGCAGGTCTTGGAGTGACATTACAAGTTGCATCAACAAAAGATGCCGGTAAGCGTTTGTTAACCCTCCAGACGCAGCAAATTTTGAGAAAATGGGCTGTACTTGGCCAGCCATTATACCCAATGTGTACCTGTGAGATGAACATAACCACCTTCATTGGAAGTGGGATTCACCGAGGATCATTTTTCTAAGTAATGAAGGTATTCATAAAACCAAGCATTAACCCGTTTAGAGCTGGTTACAGGGTGATATACCCCTGAAAAGGTTAAAAATTCATGTTATCCGAGGATTTCTCTAAAAACATCACTTAGATTTTCAAGGAAAAATGTCCATTCTCAGATCATAGTGTGAATTACAAGTTGCATGTACAAAATATTCCAGTAAGCATTTGTTAACCCTATGCTGGTTCTCAAACATCAAAATGTTGATAAAGTGGGCTGTGTTTGCATTCAACATAAGTAGAAGTAGAATTCACTGAGAATTATTTTTATAAGTAATAAGCGTATTAAAAAAACAACCCATAACCCGTTTTGGGCTGGATAAACAATTATACCCATCAACAGCTTAAAATTCATATTCTCCCTGGATTTCTCTGAAAACATCTCGGAGATTTTTAAGTAAAAATGGCCATTCATAGATTTTGGTGTGAAATTACAAGTTGCATGAATAAATATTCCTGTTAGCACTTGTTAACACTTAAGAAGCTGCCAGATATCAACATTTTGGATACATTTGAGATAAAACGGACCATTTTCAAAAAGATACAGCACTCAGTGGGTAGGTGTCAAAGAAGCATAACTCCTTTTGTCGGTCATTAACTTATTGGACGACGATATTGATATTAACCCTCTCCACCGTTAATGATGGTTTTTACCTAAACAATTTTTTTTTTATCAAACTGAGTCATTTGAGACTTCTATATTCACCTTTTTCATGACATCAATGAAGGATCGTCAGTGAGACAGTCAAAAGCAATTCATCATACACCGTGGGATCATGACAAATCATGGAATCTCATCGGGAAAAGCCATGATTCTCCAGAATCATAAAGTCTAGTTGATCTTGAGATTATGAGACGAACTTATTGTGCAGTTAATATTAGACGAAGCTTTATATTTTACAATAAATTTATTATAAATGAAGAAGCCTGGTCGGTTACAGGGTAGTTATTTAGCAGAGTTCAAGCTACAGCAAGAAGGCGGAAAGAGGGGTTACGACACAATTGGGTCATATTCTCTCAACCCTGTTGATTAGGGTTAATTTTTAACTCTACAGATTTTAGAATACTGTTTTACAATGAGCTGTGAGCTTTTTTCAAACGGAGCCCCGCTCTTCAAGGCACCGTCGGACTTTCCACTATCTGTCGAATGGGAGTCACGTCTAAACCGTTCCGATCTGCTTTTGACGAGAGGGTCCTCTCTCGTAAAGCGTGGTTTGTTTTGTGTGTGTTTGTGTGGGGTGGGGTGGGGGTATTTGCGTGCAGTGAACCGTCCGTCTTTGGTCAGATGGGGACCTAGTTACCACTACGTCGTCCTCGTGTTGTAATGGAAGTCCTCGTTCTGCAATCTTCTGTGCGCTTCCAACCGAGAGGGTCCGTGCCCGAAATGCACTGTCCATATTTTTGCGAGGGACGGGGCACGGGTGTGGGTGCTTATCCGAGTAAATCCAGCTACTCTTTTGATGAGATGCCTCGACTGCAATGGTTAGGAAAGTGCGGATGAGCCTTCTATCTGGAAAAGGGGACGTGTATTTCACGACGAGGCCCACTCTAACTTCCCCAACCATCGCAGTACCACGAAAAAGTAACTAATGACCCGTGTTATCATGATTCGAACATCTGGGGTTCACAAGTTGATGTCCACTAATATTAGTCCGGTCTCAAGCCTGGATTTCAATGAAAAACCTAATCTTGGTAGCTTAGATTGGAATCAAAGGTTGCTAACAACATATGCTCTTATGGTTTATGTTAGTTCGCAGGAAAGCCAGGACGGGTGGATCCCAGTTAGACACATCCGGAGTTCACATGGGGTGACAAATAAGAGAAGTCCGCTTTTCGGCCCCGCCCACGGTTGAGCACATTAAAAGTTCACGGAGGGTGGCAAATAAGAATAGTCAGCTTTTGGGCCTAGATTGCAATGAGACCCCCTTACATGGCAGCTTGTTATGGTTTCAAGGGCAATTATGACTCGTGTATCCATAATTTGTACTAGTTAACATGAATAGCAGGTCGGGTCGGACACTGGTCGAACAATTCGTAAGGTCACACGGGGGTGGCAAATTCGAAAATTCTACTTTTTAGGCGCGGATTTCAAAAAGCCCACATCTTGAGAGTCCGGGTGCTCTCAGAGTCCACTAGGGACTTATGTTATCTTGTGTTGGGCACATTTAGATGCTTGAGCACATCCGTAGTTCACAGAATAATGGGGACAAAAAGGCGTGACTCTAGGCTGCGAGTACAATAAGGGGGCGGGGGGGGGGGGCGGGGCAAATGAAAAAAAAAATGAAAATTGTGCGCTTTTCAATAAAACCGTTATCTTGGAGACCCGAGAGTGATCTCAAAAGTAAATAAGTACCTGCGTCATTATGATTCGCTCGCACGTGTGAAAAAACAGTTCGGGTCAGCTCTGGTAAAACACATCTCGATTTTGCAGGGGCATAGCACATCAGAAAATCTGCTTTTTAGGCTCAGATTTCATTACACCCATATCTTGTGTGTCTGGGGTGGTCTGGAAGGTTACAAACCATTCAGAAAATTATAATTTCGGTTGGTATGCGTGATAACCAGACCGGGTCGGACACTGGTTTAACACATCTAGAATTCACAAGGGAATGGTGAAGAGGAAATTCCGCTTTTTGGCCGGATTCTATCAAACCCCATATCGAGAGTCTGGTATTTTCTTAAAAGTAACAAGTGACGTGTATTTTCATGATTGAGGATTGCTTCGATGAAAAGTATGTTGGGTCGGAATCACAGGGGATGAGAATGTCAAAAAAGATAAGCCCTCTGTTTGGCCATATTTCAATAAAACTCATATATTGAGAGCCTGTGGTGCTCTTGAAAGCCTTACTGACTTGAGTTTTTCTGATTGAGGACCCTTTGGAAGGTCACTCCAGCCAGACTCCGGATGTACACATGCGGAGAGCATGGGATTTAAAATAAGAAAGGACCTCTTTGATGCCCAGATTTCAATAAAACCATTTTAAGGACGAATACCAAACGAAAAATTAAAATATGGCCCTTCAGGCCATGTTTGGACAATGGATAGAGATGTAAGGAAACACTGCTGCGTCGGACATCACGATCCTTCGCTTGACGCATCGGTGAAGCGGTCAAATATGGTTGATCGCGATATATGCAAACAGAGTTCAGCTCACCTTAAAGACTTCTTTTTGGACAGGGAATCATATTCTCGTAATATTTTCGTAAAATCGTAATATTCCCGAATTCCGGTAAAATCGAAATGGATTCCAGCTATTCAAATTTAAACTGTCAATAGATTTGTTTTTGTTTGTATGTGCGTGTGACAAACTTAATATCCGAATTATCAAAAGAAAAGCAGTATCCGGGGAATTCGAACTGCAGTCACGCAACAGTGTTATGTTACAACGAAAAATGTAATTGGACCTGTTGAGTTAAGCTCACGAAGTCTCCAAAACTGCTTCGCATTCTAAATTCGATACATCGTCCCCTGAGTTCCAAAGTGTTCTATGTGAGTAGTATAACATGTACCCGAAGGGTCCTATTTGACGTCATGTCACGTGACCCAGTGGCGCCAGGTTTGGTTGTTGTGGTAACCCACGTGAGCGGTAATTTTGTGACGTCATCCTCATAGTAATACGTGATGTGAGTGCGCACGCGCAGCTCATGTTAGGGTGATACATGTTTCCGTCGTCCATTTTGTACACTTGAGGCCGCCATCTTGGTTTCTATGGTAGCACGTTGTTGCTATGTGACCCAAAACCTTATAATAGGACAGGGGTATGTTCGGAGGGTATGTTCTTTTGTACAGGAGTAATTTCCCGATTCGTAGGATTACCACAAACAACCCGACAATCCCTCCAAATCACCAACAACTACTTTATTTACTACGGATTCCCCATTTTGTCGGCTTAGCACGTAGTGTTATGGTACCGAGGGGGCCCCGGGGTATTTAGCCATTTCTGGTCTGTTCTTGTCAGTTCTGACCCTATTCCGAGTAGTTTTGTGGTTTCATTCATCTAGATCATGGAATCCCATTTTTTTCGGAAACATATGGCCTTCCGAACCCCTTTGTAGTCGTTTGGGGCCATGAGAAAACCCCTCAATGAAGCCTCATTTACTATCCCAGACTCATCTCGGTATTTAACAGGCATTTCCCATGGAATCCCACTTTTTGGAAAACATCTGGCCTTCCGAACCCCTTTTAGTACTTATGTGCCTACTGACACACAGAACACTTTGGAATTCAGGGGGGTCGATATGATCAAATGACTTTTGTGCGCCGAAGGTGCGCAGGGCCAGAGTAGGGAAAGCCCCGTAAGACCCCCACAGCTGTATTAGTTTGTCGTTCATGGACGTGGAAAATAAGAGACAAGTGTGAAGAATTTTGAGGACGATCAGAGGTTGAAATCCTGGTTTCGTTTTTTATGGTATCTTCTTTGTAAGTGAAACTGTTCAGTTTGCCAGAAACCATGTACAGCCATAAAAAAACCCCAAATATTAACCCAGGGACTCGATTTGAACAAACATGAATCTGACCCCAAAGAGATGTTGTATATTAAATATGACAGGATTCTAACTGGTGAATCTGAAGAACATTTTAAAGAAACTTCCTCATATTGCACCAAGTTAAAATTTGGGCTAACGTAGGAAGCCCAAGTATGAACCCAGGGAATTGATTTCAACAAGTTAAATTGTGACCTCCCCCCCCCCCCCCCCCCCACCAACCCCAGAGATGTTGTATACCAAATATGAAAGCATTCTGAATGGTGGATCTAAAGACGATTTCAAAGAAATGCGCTCTTATTACACTAATTTAATAATTCGGGCTGCTGTATTGAACCCAAACATGAACCAAGAGGCTTTGTTTTAACACACTTGTGTCTGACCCCCCTATGTATGCTGTATACCAATATATCAAAAGATTCTGAGCAGTTGCTGTGGAGAAATTTCTTTTAATATTTTTGCAACTATGTTGACTAGCATTTTTTCGCTGCCCCCACCCCTCCCCCCCCCCCACCCCCACCCCACGCACACACTACAGAACACACTGACACAACCGGTGGTAATTTGTTTTTATCTTTCAATTCGACTGGTCCTAAGATTGCTTCACACCAAATAAACACTCTCTTTCCCACGGAACACGGGAAAATAGGGGTTTTTTTTTGCATGAATCAAGTACTTATGACTCAATGATACCACATATCAAATTTGGCTCAAATCGGACCATCGGTTCAGAAAACAGAAATTTTGGGTACGGCCAAAAATCTTGCCCCTCCCATTACGAAGGCAAATCCTGATCCTGAAATTTCGTTTAAACAATCTTGATTCTACATCTTAAAAGGAAGCTGCATGCCAAATATGATGTCATTGTACCCACTGGTAGATTTTTAAAGAACTTTGGTGGATTTTTCCCCACCCTCTCCCTATTAGGCTGGGCAAGTTGATTTGAAAAAAGAAACCCAAAATGCGCTGTCACAATAAGCAATCACCTCAAATATAACTAAAATTGGTTCAGCGGTTTACGAGGGGGAGGTGCAAACACCATGTTTACGGATGCTGGCGACAGATGATGGACGATGAGTGGTAACTATCGCTCATCCTGAAGCTAAGAACTACGTAGACAAGAATATATTTTTTGTTTTGTATGCAGCAGCCTTAGATCCAGCGGAAAACCATCCTATCGGCTTTGTCAGGCGGGGGCGGGGGAGTCGGGGGGGGGGGGCGTATGGGGATGCAAATTTTAACAATGGCAACGGGAAAATGCTGAGTCATCTTGTATATTCCCATCAGCTGATTTGAAACTTGCCTTCTTTGAAACCACTGGGCTGAATTCATTCACACATGGTCCAGACTATCTTGGGAGTATACCCTTTCTACTTCGTTCAAATTAAAACCGATTGTCTGAATTGAACTAAATTTGGCATGTAGTATAATAGGGTAAACATACTTTATTGATGCCAAAAAAAAAAAAATGCACAGCTCCGTGGGAACCCAGAAGCTAAAAATAGAAAAAAAAATGAAAGTGTCAAGGACACTGTAGCTCAACTTGTCAAGACAAAGACATGTACATGTATAGTATGTGACACAGCAATGACAAACATCTAGGCAATGACCTGATAACAAAGGTACATATAAAGTATTGTAACAGTCTGTACATAAATACTGACCGTTGCCTGTAACAAATGTATAGGTAAAGTATTGTAAAGGTGGGTGACAGTCAGATGCTGAACTAGAAAAGAAATCTTAGTCCCAGAGTGGGTCTGACTGAACCCCAAAATATTTGTTCTCATAGCAAAGTGATAACAAAGGCACCCCCAAACACACTCGTTCCTGTCCCAAGGTGAAAACAATGGTACCCAAGAAGTTTTGTGAAGATCAGTTCATAAATACAAGCTGTGACAAAAAACTGATTGGACCTAATTTTGGTACAAAATGGCCACTGGCAGCCATCTTGAATTTTGGACCGTACCCAGAAACACTCATTCTCGTCCCAAGGTGATAACAAAGGTACCCAAGAAGTTTTGCGAAGATCGGTTCATAAATACAGTCTCTGCCCTGAGCCATATTGACATGTGTGCTTACATTATGTAAGTAGCACTGAATAAATCAAAGTTCATCTAATTTGCATAATTTCTGCATGAAAAAAACCCCCTTACAATATGTGATGTATTCCATGTTACTAAACATTCATACAAAAATTTATTCAAATCAGAACTTTCATTCAGAAGTTCTGTACAAAAGACTGATTGCACTAATTTTGGTACAAAATGGCTGCTGGTGGCCATCCTGAATTTCGGACCACACCCAAAAACACTCGCTCTCATCCCACGGTGATAACAAAGGTACCCAAGAAGTTTCGTAAAGATTGGTTCATAAATATGGCCTCTAATCTGTGCTGTAAAGAAGTTGTGTACAAAAAACTGATTAGACCTAATTTCGGTACAAAATGGCCATTGGCAGCCATCTTGAATTTTAGAGCGCACCCAGAAACACTCGTTCTCATGCCAAGGTGATAACAATGGTACCCAAGACATTTCGTGAAGATCAGTTCATAAATACAGACTCTAGTCTGAGCCGTATTGACATGTGTACTTACTGTGTGTAAGTCGCACTGAAAAAATCAAAGTTCATCTAATTTGCATAATTTCTGCACGAGAAAAAAACCCGTATTATATGTGATGTATCCCATGGTAATAAACATTCACACAAAAAATTATTAAAATCAGCGCTTTCATATGGAAGTTCTGTGCAAAAATCTGATTGCACCTAATTTTGTACAAAATGGCTGCCATCGGCCATCTTGAATTTCGGACCGGACCCCAAACACTCGTTCTCGTCCCACGGTGATACCAAAGATACCCAAGAAGTTTCGTAAAGATCGGTTCATAAATACGGCCTCTAGCTCGAGCCGTATTGGCATTTGCACTTACAGTGCTGAAAGTAACACCAAAAAACATCAAAATTAGTCTAATTTGCACAATTTACGCACGAGAAAAAAACCCGTATTATATGTGATGTATCCCATGGTACTAAACATTCATACAAAAAATTATTCAAATCAGAGCTTTCATATGGAAGTTCTGTACAAAAAACAGATTTCTGCATCGTCGGTACAAAATGGCGGCTGGCAGCCATCTTGAATTTCGGACTGCACCCAAAAACACTCGTTCTCGTCCCACGGTCATAACAAAGGTACCCAAGAAGTTTTGTAAAGATTGGTTCATAAATACGGCCTCTAGCCCGAGCCGTATCCAATTATTGACGTACGGACAGACGGACAGATGGACAGACGGCCAGACGGACGACGGGCCATGACAAAAGCTCAAATTTGGCTACGCCAAAGTTGAGCTAATGAAAGTGTCAATGACACTGTAGCTCAACTTGTCAAGACATGTAAATGTATAGTATGTGACACAGCAATGACAAACATCTAGGTAATGACCTGATAACAAAGGTACATATAAAGTATTGTAATGGTCTGTACATAAATACTGGCCGCAGCTTGTAACAAATGTATAGGTAAAGTTTTGTCAAGGTGGGTGACAGTCAGATGCTAAACTAGAAAAGAAATCTTTGAGTCCCAGAGTGGGTCTGACTGAACCCCAAAATATTTGTTCTCATAGCACAGTGATAACAAAAGCACCCCAAAACACACTCATTCCTGTCCCAAGGTGAAAACAATGGTACTCAAGAAGTTTCGTGAAGATCAGTTCATAAATACGAGCTGTATAGAAGTTGTAAAAAAAAAACTGATTGGACCTAATTGGCAGCCATCTTGAATTTTGGACTGCACTCAGAAACACTTGTTCTCGTCCCAAGGTGATAACAAAGGTACCCAAGAAGTTTCGTGAAGATCGGTTGATAAATACAGCCTCTAGCCCAAGCCGTATTGACATGTGAACTTACAGTGTATAAGTAGCACTAAATAAATCAAAATTCATCTAATTTGCATATTTTCGGCACGAGAAAAAAACCCGTACTATATGTGATGTATTCCATGTTACTAAACATTCATACAAAAATTTATTCATATCAGAACTTCCCTACAGAAGTTCTGTACAAAAGACTGATTGCACTAATTTTGGTACAAAATGGCTGCTGGTGGCCATCTTGAATTTTGGACCAGACCGCAAAACACTCGTTCTCATCCCATGGTGATAACAAAGGTACCCAAGAAGTTTCGTAAAGATCGGTTCATAAATACCACCTCTAGCCTGAGCCATATAGAAGTTGTGTACAAAAAACTGATTAGACCTAATTTCGGTACAAAATGGCCACTGGCAGCCATCTTGAATTTTGGACTGCACTCAGAAACACTCCTTTTCGTCCCAAGATGATAACAGAGGTACCCAAGAAGTTTCGTGAAGATCGGTTGATAAATACAGCCTCTAGCCCAAGCCGTATTGACATGTGAACTTATAGTGTATAAGTAGCACTGAAAAAATCAAAGTTCATCTAATTTGCATTGAAAAAAACCTGTATTATATGTGATGTATCCCATGGTACTAAACATTCACACAAAAAATTATTGAAATCAGCGCTTTCATATGGAAGTTCAGTGCAAAAATTTGATTGCACCTAATTTTGTACAAAATGGCTGCCATCGGCCATCTTGAATTTCGGACCGCACCCCAAAACACTCGTTCTCGTCCAACGGTGATACCAAAGGTATCCAAGAAGTTTCGTAACGATTGGTTTATAAATACGGCCTCTAGCCCGAGCCGTATTGGCATTTGCACTTACAGTGCTGAAAGTAACACTAAATACATCAAAGTTAGTCTAATTTGCATAATTTACGTACGAGAAAAAAGCCTGTATTATATGTGATGTATCCCATGGTACTAAACATTCTAACAAAAAAATATTCAAATCAGTGCTTTCATATAGAAGTTCTGCGCAAAAACCTGATTGCACCTAAGTTTGTACAAAATGGCCGCCAGCGGCCAACTTGGATTTCGGATCGGACCCCAAAACACTTGTTCTCGTCCCACAGTCATAACAAAGGTACCCCAAGAAGTTTCGTAAAGATCGGTTCATAAATACGGCCTCTAGCCCAAGCCGTATTGGCATTTGCACTGACAGTGCTGAAAGTGAAACTGAATAAATCAAAGTTAGTCTAATTTACATAATTTAAGCACGAGAAAAAAACCTGTATGATATGTAATGTATCTCATGGTACTAAACATTCATACAATAAATTATTCAAATCAGAGCTTTGATATGGAAGTTCTGTACAAAAAACAGATTTCTGCATCGTCGGTACAAAATGGCGGCTGGCAGCCATCTTGAATTTCGGACCGCACCCAAAAACACTCGTTCTCGTCCCACAGTCATAACAAAGGTACCCAAGAAGTTTCGTAAAGATTGGTTCATAAATACAGCCTCTAGCCAGAGCCGTATCCAATTGTTGACGTACGGACAGACAGACGACGGGCCATGACCAACGTTCAAATTTGGCTTCGCCAAAGTTGAGCTAAAAATCAAAAAGACATATTTCAAAAAGAGGTCCCACTGGCCCTGAAACACTCGCCTTGAACAGAACACGATAAAAAAAAGAGTCCCTATAAACAGAGTGCAAGAATGAGTCTACATTAAGCAATCCATCTCCATAGGATACATTGTCAATCCTTGAGCCCCTTCAGGAGTGACAAAAATAGTCCGAGCAACATGCCTTTTCTTCAGTTGTTCATAATGTAAAATGCAGAGCTCCCCTACGAAGCCCCACAACCTATGTGGATTCATTATTACACACCTCAAGAGGGTACTGAATACAATTTAAAAAAAAAAATTCAGCAAAATGGCTACTTCTGGCTTCCATAGGAAGCCCACATGTTAACCTATGGATCCGATTTGAACAAACTTTAATCTGACCCCCTTGAGATGTTGTATACCAAATATGAAAGCATTCTGAGTAGTGGATCGGAAGAAGATTTTTAAAGAAATTCCCTCATATTGTACTAAGTTAAATTTCAGGTTTCCATATGGGGCCCAAATATTAACCCAGGCACTCGTATTGAACAAACTGGAATCTGTCCCCCCCCCCCCTCCCCCCTCCCCCTCTTAGAGACGTTGTTTACCAAATATGAAAGCATTCCTACTGGTGGATCCGAAGAAGAAGATTTTTAAAGAAATTTCCTCATATCACACTAAGTAAACATTTGGGCTACCATAGCGAGCCGAAATATATACCTAGGGATCTGATTTGAACAAACTTGAATCTGACCCCCACCCCCCCCCCCCCCTCCCCCAGAGATGTTGCGTACCAAATATGAAAGCACAAAGTTAAAATATTAACCTGGGGACTTGGTTTGAACAATATTTTTAAAGAATATTCCCCATATTACCCTATGTACAAAATATGGGCTCCTGTATTGAGCTTCCAGGGTTTCCATGGGGATGCAGAATTTTTTTTTTTACATGGGTCAAGTACTTATGATCCAATAATACCACATACCAAATTTGGTTCAAACCGGACCATCGGGTCAGTAAATAGAAATTTTGGGTGGGGCCAAAAATCTTACCCCCTTCCATTACAAAGCCAAAAATTGCTTCACGAACTTCATATGAACAAACTTGATTCTAAACCTCAAAAGGAAGCTCCATAGCAAATATCAAGTCATTGTACACACTGGTTCATGAGAAGAAGATTTTACAAATATTTTGGAGCGTTTTCCCCCAATCCCTCCCTATGGGGGGTGGGGCTGTGCATGTTGAGTTAAAAAAAAATGCAATGCCCCTTTGGGACCATCACTCACACAAACTTTCACTTGAATTGGCCCAGTAGCTTTGGAGGAGAAGACCAAAACATGGTGTTGATGGACACTGGATGGGGAGCGATAAGATTAGCTCAGCTTGACTTTGTCAAGATGAGCTAAAAATTCTATCGGTTTTGTCATGGGATTCTGTATGGGGAGGCCCATTTTAACACTGTTAGCAATGGGAAAATTCTGAGTCATCGTCTATATCTATCACATGTTCTATCAATTAAGTGATCTTCTTCAGAACCTTTGGGTCGAATCTAAACTAATTTGGTACAAAACATCTTGGTGGATAACACTCTTTTTTTTCAAAACAGTGCTACTCACCTTGGGTTTAATGCCCCAAAAACCTATACAAGTTTTAGAATGTTCTTTTCATGAACTACCATGGAGAATGATTTAACATTTTGGTATGAAATGGCCTTTGGTGGCAAAGACTGTATTTTGTTCAAGGTCAATGTTTCGGCTCTGTGGCAGCATGCTCATTGTGGGCCCCACCTAAAAGTTCTATTTCCAAAGCCAAGCCAAAGGGCTTTAGTTTAATAAACTTGTATCTGACAGCCAGCACCCCCCCCCCCCCTCCCCCCCATGAATGCTGTATACCACATTTCAAAAGATTCTGACCACTGGTTCTGGAAAATTATTTTTTTTAATTTTTGCAAATATGCGGACTCAGCATTTTTTCGATGCCCACTACATAACACCCTAACATAAACAATGACATTTTTATTTTACCATTCAATTCTACTGGCCCTAAGGATCCTTCATACCAAATAACAGCTCTCTGTTCCGTGTGGTTTGGGAAATATGGGCATTTGAAAATATTCCTATTTTTAGCTCCTGAGGTTTCCATGGGGATGCAGGAATTTTTTTTTTTTGCACAAGTCAAATACTTATGACTCAAGAATACCACATGCCAATTTGGGTTCAAATCCTACGATCGGTTCAGAAAAAAGAAATTTTGGGCGGAGCCAAAAATCTTAAAATATTGCTTCACAAACTTTTTTAGTACAAACCTGATTCTACACCTCAAAAGGAAACTGCGTAACAAATATCAAGTCATTCTACTCCCTGGTTCATGAGAAGATTTTAAAAATATTTTTGAGCATTCATTCAGCCCCCCACCCCACCCCACCCCCCTCCACCCCACCCCCCTATGGGCATGTTGAGATGTTGAGTTAAACAAAAATGCAATGCCTCTTCAGGACCATCACTAACACAAACTTTCACTTGAATTGGCCCAGTGGTTTTGGACAGAGAGCGATTAGATTAGCTCAACTTGACTTTGTCAAGGTGAGCTAAAAATAAAGGAGTAGTCACCAAAGAACTAACTTGGCAAAAGCATGGTTAACATTGGTTGAAGAAAAGTACTGTATCAAAATGGAGTACACATCAGTACACAGCACTACTGAACCCAAACAACGGCAATCCGGATTATAAGTGCCTTGCCTAAGGACCTTTCAGCTTGAAGTCCAATGTCGTAACCATTGAGCCACCGCCCTCCCCAAGGCAGATTAGTATTTGGGATTGAAATTGAGTGAATCTATCAGTGTGTGAAGAAATAAAGTGAAATGGCAAAATTGTGACAAGAAAATGATTGAGACAGTTTTTCCGAGGGACTAAATTTAAACAAACATGAATCTAAATTCCACATGGATGCTGTACACCAAATATCAAGAGTCTAATTGTTGGTTTTAGAGGAGAAGATTTCTCAAAATTATTCCTGATATTGCACTGAGTTAAAACTCAGGATCCCATACAGATCCCAATAATGAACCCAGGGACTTCACTGAAACAAATTGAATCTGACCTCACAAAGGATCCTGTAAACCATATACAAGCCTTTGACAGGTGGAGTTGAAGAAAAGTTTGATTTTATTTTTTTAACAAGAGCCCCAATTGCAAGTTGCCTTAATTGCTCACCTGCCAAAATGGTTCAAAGAAGTATTTGGGGGTCACATTGAGTTAGACATGGTTAATCAACACTACAAAGGAATGAGGTAAATTTTATGGAAAAACATTAAGGAATGCGATCCAGGATTTGAACAAACCTGAGCCTAGCATACGCCCTCCTGCCATCCCCTCACCCCACCCATAGAAAGCCCAAATATGGAGCCAGGGACTGAAATTGAACAAACTTGAATCCCCCACCCCTCCCATACATGATGCATGCCAAATATCAAAAGATTCTGATTGTTGGATTGGAAGAAGATTTTTAAAGAACATTCCTCATATTGCACTAATCTGAACATTTGGGCTCCCTAAGAGAGCTCGAACATGGACCCAGGGATCTGATTTCAACAAACATGTGTATGAATCTTCCAAAGATGTTATATGTGAAATATGAAAGCCTTTTGGAGCAGTGGTTTGGGAGAAGATTCTTTAATGTTTTTCCCATAACTCACAGGAGTCAAAAAATGATGACTCAAAATTTTTTCAAAGACCTGGAATAGTACCCTATGATGAAACCGATGACAATTTTTTTTACCATTCCTTTCTGCTGTTCCAAAGGAAGCTTCACACAAAATAAAAATTCTCAGTGCCGTGTAGTTTTGGAGATATGGGCACTTTACATTTTTTTCTATTTTTAGCATCTGTGGTTCCCATGATAGCGGGGGAGGAATTCGTCACATACAGGTGAATTGTGCACTTGGTGATACCTTCTTGAAATTTGGCACACTGTTAGTGTAGGCTATGAGGTTCTCAAAAACGATCGGCTACAAGTTGACACCGACCGGTGGCGACCAGTAGCGGCACAATCCAAAATGGCCGCCAGCGGCTGAAGGGAACCTCCTTTTCGACGGTCTACCGACTATACATCCGATTGTAAGGGCGCGAAAGTGAACTCTGATCCACGCACGTGTTGGAAACAGACGTGGGAGATGATGTAGAATAAAACGAGATTCTCTATACGGACGCATCAATTTCTTGGAACTTGAAAAGAGCGTTGTTTCTCCGGGATCAGCGTCATTCAGGCAAACCTGAATGACGCTGATCCCGGAGAAACAACGCTCTTTATGAAGCAGTCTCTTTGCCATACAATCTCTTGTTTGGCGTAATTCCGCAAGCAATTCTGATTTGTCTGTCGAAATTAATTCGAGAACGCGATTGTTCACAAAAATCATTCACAGAATGAGTGAGAATCCTCTTCGTGTACGGACTAGTACTGACTGGGAACGTTGTTGCTTTTGCCAGCAAGACAGTTCCAAGAAATTGATGCGTCCGTATAGAGAATCTCGTTTTCATGACGCCTATAAAGCTATTGAGGAAGACATAACGCGCTTCCTAGATAATGGCGTTGAGCTTCCATATAATTTGACCATTGATTGTTTGATGAGAGAGAGTGATGAGTGTATGTCGATGTCACTGTTGACGAATAAGGCAATATATCATAAGACATGCCGTGACAGTATTCGGACTCACATCGTACAGCGCGTGCTACACAAGCGAGAGCGAAATGAGGCAGTGGCATCCTGCTCCACGCTGAGTCCTAAAAGAACACGGACAAGTTTTGAATCTGGCTGTGACAGGAAACTGCCCCAGTGTGTTTATTGTCACAAACGCGAAGGTGACAGCAGTGAGCCTATTTGCAGATCAATGTCTGATAACAATAAACTCAAAATTATGGCAAAGGAAGCCGAGAACTGGGTTGTTTTTTCTCGGGTCAATGCAGCATTTGATTCCGCTGCTAGTGATCTTTACTATCACAAAACCTGTTATTGTAAGCTTGCCAATGAAGCACGAGCGGCTAAATCTAAAAAGTCGAAGAACGCCGAACATTCCGCGTCAGGCCTGCCCTATGACCCTCTCGTTATGGCAGAGCTCATAACATTTGTTGAACACAACGATTCCGCGATGAAGCTTATCGATCTCAAGAATCTGTACAGTCGGAGGTTGAAGCAAGTCGGTTCTGATTGGCTTAGTGAAGAAATACATTCCACTCGATTCAAAGAACATTTGTTGCAGAAATTGGGCGATGGCTGGGACGCCTTCACACAGGGTAGAGATGTGTTTATTTCAAGTAGGTTTCGAGTTGGCTCCTTGTTGTCCGAATCTTTAACTCGTATAGTGTCTGAGGAAGAGGCAAAAAAGATAGTTGATGTGGGTCTTCTTCTGCGTAAACACATACTCATATCTCAAGCTCCTTTCACGGGATCATTTTCATCTTATTGCTTGAGCGAGCCTGTACCCAACTCACTCCTGACTCTTCTTAGAGTTCTACTTGAGGGCACATGTAGTATACAGAACTTAGGCGATGATGAGACTGTTAATGCCAAGACTCGAGTGGCTTGTACTATTTCACAGATGTTGATCAGCAATTCAGCGAAACGCTCCGAACATGCACAAAATGTTCACCAGAGACGTGACAGAGAAACTCCAATGCCTCTTTATGTGGGTTTGAAGTTGCATGCCCATGATCGTATGAAAAATCTTATCAGAGATTTTCATCAAATGGGACTCTCTGTCTCTTATGATCGCGTAATGGATGTTCGCAGGAGTTTCGCGAGAGCTGTTTCACTGCGGTTCAAGAACGAAGGTGTTGTAGTCCCAGCTAACTGCAAACGTAATGTTTTCTCGATAGGAACCACTGATAACATTGATGTATCTGGTAGATCTGATATGCATGGTACGTCCATCACACTCATTGGTCAACTGAGCAGGGACAATGTGGGTACTGATCCCCCACCACTGAGTTTAGATGTTCCAGAAGACACACAAATTGAACTCCCAGACGACTATGCATTTGTTCCTTTCGTTGAAGACTTTGGTGGGGACATCAGGCTTGAATCTCCAGATGAATGTAATGTACGGCCCAATGAATATGCAGATTTGAACGTGGGAGAGAATGACTGGTTGTCTCATGTGTCACAGATCAGCAATAAAGGGAAGGTTGATGGCAGCTGGCAGCTTGATGAAGTCCCTGTGACCTTTTCAGGCTTCTTTTCAAAACATGAAGATCAAGACAATGTCAAACCTCGTGCAGTTATTGGGGTATTCCCTGTTTTCAGTGAGCAGAAAGCGGACTCACTCAGTATGCAGAAGCATGCTATGTATGTGGTCAGGGAAGCTACTGCTTTCGTAAACCCCGGCCAGATACCTGTCATTGAAGGTGACTGTCCGTTGTATGCCAGGCAGAAAAAATGTCAATGGCTGTTCCCAGAGGAGATAGGTGAGGATCGAATGGTGTGTATGATTGGATTCCTGCATCTTGAAATGTGCACCCAAGAAGCTGGTGGTAAGCTTATGGGTGGTTCTGGTTGGGAGCGAATGTTTCACCTCGCAAAGATATTCACACCCGGTGTAGCATCATCCCTACTTGGTGGGAAACATGTCAAGAGGACGCGACAGGCATATCTTCTCACTCTAGCTTGGCTTGAGATCCTCAGAAAGAATGCTTATGAGATTTACTGTCAGCAGACTGGGCCCCATGAGTCATTTGAAATGTGGGAACAGAGGATTCTTTCACAATCTCCAACTGCGCGCTATTGGGGTGAAATCGTTCGGAACTTTCTCTTGACAAGCTGTCAATTCGTTCGGAACCAACGAATCGGTAACTGGCCTGGTACACTGTGTTCTATCGATGAGTTGTGCAGTTACTTTTTTGCCCTAGGACATACAAATTATTGTCGGTGGGTCCCCGTATTTCTGAGAGACATGTCTCAGCTACCCAGGCGGCATCCTTCAATCCACAACAAATTCATGGAAGGCCATTTTGTGGTCCAGCGTAGTGAGAGGAAGTTCAGTATGATGGGTTTAGATCAGAGCCAAGAACATAGTATCCAACTACTCAAAGAAGACAGTGGTCCAAAAGGTCTCTATGGCCAGGCTGAAGAGAAAGTCGTTATTGAGCTTTCAAGGTCAGAAGTTCTGCGTGTTATAGATGAGTATGAATATGCAAGTTTCCACACAACATCATCAGATAACACGGAACACCCGGAAAGTTCGGTATCAGAGCAGAAAAAATTTCTGAATCAATTGAAATCTCTCCTCGATCTGGTGAATCAGGGACTCATTATCAACCCTTATGATGAAACTAGTGGTCAGCTGGTGACATTAGATACTGGTGAATATATGGACCCCGAAGTTAGTAAGAGTTTACGGTCATTACCCGAAAGGGGCAAGCATTTATATTCCACTTTCTTGAAGGAAAGGCTTGTGGAATGCACCGTACCCCTGAATGATGTTATTCCCAAGGCAAATATATATACCTTCCTTAACCCACCCCCAGCCAACCTGGACAAAGGCCGAGACAAACTCATGTCAAGTAAAGCAACTGCCGCAATAGTTACCCAGATGTTCGTTTCACTGCAAGCCCGGCCTGATTCAAACATGGATGAGTTTTTCATGCACGAGAATGCACGTGATCCGCCAGCATTATCCGATAGAGGTAAGCTACGGAGTGGGACAAAATCTCAAATTCTCAATTGTTTACCAGCTATTCCTGCACAAGGGAAGAATTCAGCAGCTAGACAAGCTTCAGTTGTCATCTTGGATATGCCTGCTGTAGTCCATGTAATCAAACCACAGAAAGCGGATCTGTTTGGAGAATATGCTCGATTGCAATTATTGCCATACATCGAATCTCTGATTAACACGAACACCACAAGGGTTGATGCGATCTATGACAGTTACCCCGAAGGCAGTTTGAAGAATCAGACGCGAGCAAAACGCCTCGGTGAGACAGCAGTTAGGTTGATACGGGTGTCCGAGAACGTCCCTTTACCTAAAGGGAAGAATTGGCAGGCATTCTTGAAAGTTAGTGAGAATAAAGACGAATTTTTCAAGTTCCTGTCTGCTGAACTGCTGAAATTAACATCAACATCCGAGTACCAGTTGTTAACGACATCAGGAGAATATGTACTATGCAATAAGGATGTTAGCTTATGTGACATATCTCCATCGAACCACGAGGAAGCAGACACGCGCATGATGCTTCATCTCAACCATGCAGTCTCACAAGGTCACAAAATAGCTTTTCTTCGCACGGTTGATTCTGATGTCGTCATTCTGTCTTTGCACCATTTCGCAACATTCCGTGACCTTGGACTCAGTGAGCTGTGGATTGGGTTTGGAATTGGAAAGGCATATAAAGATATGCCAATTCATGAGATAGCTTCACAACTTGGACCTGATTACTGTAAGGCCCTGACTTTCTTCCACGCCTTCACAGGTTGTGATGTAACATCCAGCATGCTCGGCATTGGGAAGAAGACAGGATGGAATGCATGGATGAATTTTCCCGCATCAACTGAAATGATGATAGAATTGACTGAGAATCCGCAAGTCTTTTCAGAGGATTCCCCTCATATGCAGCATATCGAAAAACTCACCATACAGATGTACAGTAACAGTTGTGTCAGTACACGTGTCAATGATGCGAGACGGCATATGTTCACACATGGCCTTAAGTCTATGGAAAACATCCCGCCCACCAAAGCAGCTCTGTATCAACATGTAAAAAGGGTAATTCTTGTGTCATCTTTCATTTGGCATCGTGCTCTGCAGAAACACTTATGTGTGCCAGACCCATCACAGTACGGATGGGAGTGAAATCCACGTCTCAATATTCTGGTCCCATTTTGGACTCACCTAGGAGACGCAAGTGCTGCATGTGCACTGATGCTCCACTGTAGTTGTGCCAAGGCCTGCAAGGGCAATTGCAAATGCTTGAAAGCTGGATTAAGGTGCACACCTTTGTGTAAGTGTGAAGGTGGCTGTTGTAACAATATTGAGTAGTATACTGTCATGTTAGGACCAGTCATCTCCTATTCTGGTATTTTTTTTTCCATTTTCGGCCAGTTAACACATGTCATGTTTCTAGTTGAGTTGATTTTGCTAACAAATGTTCATCCCATGTGGCTTGCTACATTGTCCGGGGTATAGGAATACAGTTTTAGATTTCGGAAAATAGTCTGTTATTTACTGCACAAGACGGTGTTAATTCATGCATAGCATGATACAATATCCCCAACTATTTTGCCTCTGTACAACAGTTGATACCTTCGTTCACCCGTGTGTTCATCTATGGTATCCTTGTCTTTCTCTGGCCATAGGCCACATGTGACTAGTCAGTTCCTACTCCATAGCAAATCAACTTGGAAATCCTTCATCTTGTAGCGCACTCATGTCTCAATGAATCCATACCTGAGTTGATCTAATAAATCTAACGTAAGGTATCAAATTGCCATACCGGATCATATTTCGATAAGTTATTCGCTAAAACATTTCGACCACTCATCGACATCAAAGGTCATGTTTTGGCTCCCAGTGGTGGCTATATCTCTATATCCCTGGTAAAGTAGCATACCATGAGGGATGGGCATTAAGTGTCGGCAACATTAATCCTGACTTGGAACACACCACATCTTAACTGGCCGAAAATGAAGAATACTACTTGTAGTCAAAAAATATTCCTGTACCTCGAATGACTGCAAACATACACTCACCCCTTCTAGTCCCATTTTGCCAATGTTCTATACTGGCAAGATAACATTGTATAATTAACAACGGGAACTAATGCATCCCGAGTTCATTCCAGCACTGCCCTTGCTGGCAGACGTGTCGCTATGGTGTTGAGATTGAACCAGAACTCCTCTAGAAATTTGATAGTTTTATTTTCTTAGAAAATAAATCTATCGAAAATGCCGGAAGTTGAGAATAGACTGTCACTTTAATTGGATTATCAAATGTCCAAGTATCCCCACTGCTGCATACTATCGAGTACCCTTGTTCATGTGTTGACAGGAATCTCTCATACCATGTTCATTTGACCATTGCATTCCCGAGAAACATTCAACACTAATTTATCTACGGACGGACGATCATACTGACAGTCAGACACACAGACGCACACATCGACGGAAATTCTGATCCCATTATCCATTAATCTTCCCCCCAACTTGTTCCAAGGGCTTCACTCCATCATTCACATCAATTACAGCACATGTATGGTGTTAGGTTTGGAGCTTCAGTTGTGCGATCGGCGAAAATAGCTTTTTTTCGATCCGCTTGGCGGCCATTTTGGATTTCGCTGCTAGTGGTGGCTAGAGGATGGTGCCAACTTGTAGCCGATCGATTTTGAAATCTCTGATGCCTACCCTTACATCATGCCAAATTTCAGGAAGGTATCACCAAGTGCACAATTCTAGCGAATTCCTCCCCCGCTATGAGGGCGACGGGAATTATATTGGCATAAATTAGGTACTTATGACCCAATGAGTCCTCATATCAAATTTGGTTCAAATTGGCCTCTCAGTTCGTAAAACAGAAATTTTGGTATAACTTGGGCTCCCACAGGAAGCCCAAGTGTGAACCCAGGGACTTGGCTTTGATAAACTTATATCTCACCTCCCTAAGGATGCTGTATACCAAATATCAAAAGATTCTGACTGGTGGATGTTAAGAATATTTTTGAAGAATATTCCTCATATTGAACTAAGTTATAATTTGAGCTCCCACAGGGAGTCCAAATATGAACCCAGGGACTTGGCTTGAACAAACTTGAATCTCACCCACTAAGGATGCTGCATAACAAATATCAAAACATTCTGACTGCTGGATTTGAAGGAGGTCTTTATAAAAGAAAATTCCTCATTTTAAATTAAGTTACAATTTGGGCTCCCACTGTGAGGCCAAATATGAACCCAGGGACTTGGCTTGAACAAACTTGAATCTCACCCCCCTAAGGATACTGCATAACAAATATCAAAACATTCCGACTGCTGGATCTGAAGGAGGTCTTAAAAGAAAATTCCTCATTTTAAATTAAGTTACAATTTGGGCTCCCACTGTGAGGCCAAATATGAACCCAGGGACTTGGCTTGAACAAACTTGAATCTCACCTCCCTAAGGATTCTGCGTAACAAATATCAAAAGAGTTTGATTGGATGATCTGAGGAAGAAAATTTTTAATGAATATTTCTCATATTGCACTACTTTGAAAATTTTGGCTCCCATAGAGAGCGCAAATATGGACCCAGGAAATTGATTTCAACAAATATGTGAATCAATCTTCCAAAGATGTTATATGTGAAATATGAAAGCTTTTGGAGTTGTGGTTTGGGAGAAGAAGGTTCTTTAATGTTTTCCCTATTATCCAGCGTGTTAAAAAATGCTGACTCAGTTCTGAAAAAGTACCCTAAGATCAAACTGATAGCAATTTTTTTTTTACCATTCCATCCTGTTGATCCTGAGGAAGCTTCACACCAAATAAAAATTCTCAGTGCTGTGTGATTTTGGAGATATGGGCATTTTAATTTTTTTCTACTTTTAGCTCCCGCTGTTCCCATCCGGGCAATGGGAAATATTTTTTTTGCATAAATTAATTACATATGACCCAATAAGCCCAAATATCAAATTTGGTTCAAATCAGCCCCTCAGTTTGTAAAATAGAAATTTTGGGTGGGGCAAATACAGCCCCTCGAACTTCACTTAACAAATCTGAGAGTACACCTCAAAAGGAAGCTGCACACCAAATATCAAGACTCGGCTACTGCTGGTTCGTGAGAAGAAGATTTTTAAAGATTTAGGCACATGTTTTGGGCCTACCAAGGGGCAGGGCAACTTGATTTGAACAAACATGAATTGACATATGATAGGGTACATGCACATCAGATTTGGTTAGATTTGATCAAGTAGTTTGTGAGAAGTCGATAATGTGAAGTGGACGACAACGGACGGCGTCGACGGACAAAAAGAGATTAGTAAAGCTCCCCTTTAGCTTTGCTCAGGTGAGCTAAAAATTATCCCATATATAGCATGAAGTTAAACTTCCCACAGGGAGAATACATATCAACTCTAGACACATGATCTGAAGTTGAATCTGCACCGTTTCCCTCCCCCACCCCCACCACCAACATACACAAACACACAAGAATGTTGCATACTAAGTACCAAAAGATTCTACAGGTGGTTCTGATGAAGTAGAATTTTGAAGAATATTCCTAATATTGCAGGAGTCAATAAAGGGACTTGACTGGAACAAACTTGAATCTGACCGACGTATGAATGTTGTATGTCAAAATTAATATCAAAAGATTCTGATAGGTGGTTCTAAAAGAGAAATTTTTTAAAGAATATTCCCAATATGGATTAAATAAAAATTCAGGCTCCCATACAGAGCCCAAAATATAAACCTGCATGGGTATTTGATCTGAACAAACATGAATCTGCCCCCACTACAATTTTATAATGTTGTATACAAAACATCAGAACATTCTGACTGGAGATCTTTAAAGAACATTCCATAAGTTAAACCTCAAACTCCTGTATTGAGCCAAATATAAACCTGGAGGCTTGATTTGAACAAAATATAAAAAAAAATTTCAGATATGAACCAGAAAAAGATTTTTAAAGATTATTCCTCATAGTTAAAATTCAGGCTCTCATAGGGAGCCCACACAGCAACACAGCAACTCAATCTGAACAAACTTGAATCAGGCAACTCAATTTGAACAAACCCAAATCTGACCTCTCTAAGGATGTTGTATATCACATTCCTAGAGAAGAATTTTATACAAGCTGCTCATATTGCACCAAGTTAAAACTTGGGCTCCTACTAGTAAGGGGACTTGATGTGAACAAATGTGAATTCCTGATTCTAGTGGTTGACACACCGGTATATTGTATACATGTATGTATGTGCCAGCCACTCTGTGATTAACTAAGATTGACTTCAATTCATTCCAAGAAGAACACACACCATTTACTGGGCATTTGGATGTTTGTGAAGAAAAAAATAAAAAAATAGTTCTGGAGAGCAATTGACATATCTGAGTAGCTACAAGGAGAGTGATTTTTGTTGTGGCACTGAATTTTTCACAAAGCAAAATCTGCTGCATCTTAAATTTAACCTAAATTAAACTTAACTCATATTAAATGTATACGGATGTGTTTAATTTATTTATTTATTGGTGTTTAATGTCGCATAATTATGCACAATGGCTAATCGTGACAGTGACAGTTTTACAGGTGGAGGAAGCCGGAGTTCCCGGAGAGAACTACCGAGCATCAACAAACAACTGTCAGCTCCCCAACATTCTAACTCTGGTCAAGCTCTGCTCAAGCAGGGTTACAGCAGCTGAAGACATGTGCACCATCGACGACCAGTACGCCTTAGTACACTGCGTCATCGTGCCCCCATGTAGGCAACAGGGATAAAGTGCCTTGCCAAGGACACAATGCGCATCGTCCCGGATGGGGATCAAACTCGGAACCTCTAGCATAGAAGTCCAACAGTCTACCACAGAGCCACCGCGCTCCCAATGTGTTTAATATTACAAAACATGTACAAGAATATTTAAAAGAGGCCCCCTCCTTAAATGCTTACCTAATAAATTTGTTTAGAGAAGAATTTAAGGTCACGTTCATCATCTGCATGTTAATATTTATTTATTTTTATTTATTGGGTTTTACAACACTTTCGAAAACCATGGTCACCCCACATCGGACAGTTTATGGGTGGTGGAAGCCAGAGTACTGGAAAGAACCAGTGAAAACTGGTGAGCATCTGACATACCCCCAGCATACTAACTCCATACAAGCAGTGTTAGCATTTGTAGAAGACAAGTGCACCATTGACATGCAGTACGCCTTTGTACAAAGCACCACCATTCCCCACTTGGGCAATAGGCATTAAGTGCCTTTTTATCCAAGGAACAACACAGTTATCCCTAGCAGGGATCAAACCATGGACCTTTCAGTTTGAAATCCAATGGTATACCTACTGAGCTACTGTGCTCCCATCTTATACTTAATCTAATTTAGCTATGAGTGTGGGGAAGAAGGGTGGGAGATTTTTAGCCTAAAATCACTCACACCTCTTCAAAAAACATTTTGAAACAAAGAGAAAAAAAATCCCTTAGTGGACTCCTTTCAACTACCCACCCCCCCCCCCCCCACCCCCCAGGGCAGAAGTTCATTTTTTTCATAAAATCTGACAAAATAACAAAAAATCCTCTTTTCAAGCAAAAAAAAATTGCTCAAAAGAACAAAATTGTGTGGGGTACTTGGGTCCTCAAGTGGCCTGATGGTTCCCATTTAAGCAAACTTAACGTTAATGTCACATTTACATCTAAATGAAAGTTATCACCATTCATTTAAGCCCCTGCACACTGATGTCAAAATATCTAAATTTCAGGCAGAAAAAAATACCCATGATGCAACTAGAAATTTAACCAATTTAATCTCGTTTGACAGAGCTCATTGAGCTCTGTCAAACGAGATTGAATTGGTTAAATTTCTAGATGCATTCTGGGAATAAACAGCTTCCTGAAATTTTGGTATTTTGACATCAGAGTGAAGGGGGTTAAACAAACAGTAAATTTTTATTGGATTCTGTGTTAAACTCCCCTGATACCTACCAAAATCAATAAAGCCTAATACTTTGTACAAATTTTTATCCATGAGTCATAGACATACCAAATATCAAGAGATTCTGCTCCTGCCCGGTGGGTCTGAAGAAGAAGATCTTTAAAGAATAGTGCTGCTACATGCACCCGGTGCTTGTTGAATTCATTGGAAATGACTATTAATCGACTAATGATCGATTAAGGCCAGCGATTTATCGACTTCTAAAATTAATAGTCGCAGCAACCTAAATGTGAATTCGACCTCTGTAAGATCCACATTTTCAAATCATTCTGACTAGACTAGCGGTTCCAAAGTACCAGAGGCTCAAGCAAGCCTAAAACGCTCACCTGGCTCAAGTTGCCAAAAAGGATAAGTATATCATTAAGTGATCAGCAGCAAGAGCAATGTTTTGATTTGCTTTGACACAACCAGCTGGTGCTAAGAAAGCTTCTGAGCAAGCTCTGTTTTGTGAAGTATTAAAAATAATCCAACAAAATTTTTTCTTTTGTTTTCAACAACTAAGGTTCTCTCTACCCCGCCCCCCCCCCCCAAAAAAAAATGAAAGTGTCAATGACACTGTAGCTCAACTTGTCAAGACATGTACATGTATAGTATGTGACACAGCAATGACAAACATCTAGGTAATGACCTGATAACAAAGGTACATATAAAGTATTGTAACGGCCTGTACATAAATACTGACCGTAGCCTGTAACAAATGTATAGGTAAAGTATTGTAAAGGTGGGTGACAGTCAGATGCTAAACTGAAAAAGAAATCTTTGAGTCCCAGAGTGGGTCTGACTGAACAGCAAAATATTTGTTCTCATAGCACAGTGATAACAAAGGTACCCCAAAACACACACATTCCTGTCCCAAGGTGAAAACAAAGGTACCCAAGAAGTTTTGTGAAGATCATAAATACGAGCTGTATAGAAGTTGTGACAAAGAACTGATTGGACCTAATTTTGGTACAAAATGACCACTGGCAGCCATCTTGAATTTTGGACCACACTCAAAAACACTCGTTCTCATCCCAAGGTGATAATAAAGGTACCCAAGAAGTTTCGTGAAGATCGGTTGATAAATACAGCCTCTAGCCCGAGCCGTATTGACATGTGCACTTACAGTGTACAAGTAGCACTGAATAAATCAAAGTTCATCTAATCTGCATAATTTCTGCATGAAAAAAACCCCCTTACAATATGTGATGTATTCCATGTTACTAAACATTCATACAAAAATTTATTCAAATCAAAACTTTCATACAGAAGTTCTGTACAAAACACTGACTGCACTAATTTTGGTACAAAATGGCTGCTGGTGGCCATCTTGAATTTTGGACCACACCCCAAAACACTCGTTCTCATCCCACGGTGATAACAAAGGTACCCAAGAAGTTTCGTAAAGATCGGTTCATAAATACAGCCTCTAGCCTGAGCCGTATAGAAGTTGTGTACAAAAAACTGATTAGACTTAATTTCAGTACAAAATGGCCACTGGCTGCCATCTTGAATTTTGGGCCGCACCCAGAAACACTCGTCCTCATCCCAAGGTGATAACAAAGGTACCCAAGACGTTGCGTGAAGATCGCTTCATAAATACAGGCTCTTGCCCGAGCCGTATTGACATGTGTACTTACTGTGTGTAAGAAGCACTGAAAAAATCAAAGTTCATCTAATTTGCATAATTTTTGCACGAGAAAAAACCCGTATTATATGTGATGTATCCCATGGTACTAAACATTCACACACAAAAAATTATTCAAATCAGCATTTTAATAAGTTTTGCGCAAAAATCTGATTGCACCTAATTTTGTACAAAATGGCTGCCATCGGCCATCTTGAATTTCAGACCGGACCCAAAAACACTCACTCTCGTCCCATGGTGAAAACAAAGGTACCCAAGAAGTTTCGTAAAGATCGGTTCATAAATACGGCCTCCAGCCCAAGCCGTATTGGCATTTGCACTTACAGTGCTGAAAGTAACACTAAATACATCAAAGTTTGTCTAATTTGCATAATTTGAGCACGAGAAAAAAAACTGTATGATATGTAATGTATCCCATGGTACTAAACATTCATACAAAAAATTATTCAAATAAGTGCTTTCATATGGAAGTTCTGTACAAAAAACAGCCATCTTGAATTTCGGACCGCACCCAAAAACACTCGTTCTCGTCTCACGGTCATAACAAAGGTACCCAAGAAGTTTCGTAAAGATCGGTCCATAAATACGGCCTCTAGCCCGAGCCGTATCCAATTGCTGACGTACGGACAGACAGACAGACAGACGACGAGCAATGACAAAAGCTCAAATTTAGCTTCGCCAAAGTTGAACTAAAAATATATAAATTCTTCATTCCTCATCTACATTTAAGAATAACTTCCCTCACAATATGATCACAGAAACACAAAGGAAGGCCTGACAATAAATCATAACCATATAAGACTGTTATTTCTGGTTTAATGTGCCCAAAGTAGGGCAAAATGGTGAGCCCAAAATAAATTAATTTAAAGGCCTGTTAACACAAAACCATTTACCATTCTTCCAGCACAAATTTGACCTGTTAATTGAATATAGAGTAATGATGAGTAAACTCCTATTGATAGAATAATTAAAGTATCAATGACATTGCTGCTCAATTTGTACAAGGGACTGAACTAAATAGAAAGATCCAGTAATGCCCCGTCATTCACTCACGTTTCTATACAAAAGGCATCAGATTCACACCAAAGCTACATATGAAATCTGAAAAAAAATTGGGTGAGGGAAGGAGTCTGTTGGGTGTACCAATAGAATTGTTGACAATTTATATGTCAAATCCAAGATGGACGGTGACGGCCATCTTTTTCAATGGAATGCAGTCAAATTTGATAACTCCCATCTTGACATCATACCTAACTTACATATAAAATTTGAAAAAGACTGGGTGAGAGGTGTGGCCTGTAGGGTCTGCTAATGGAATTGTTGACAATGTATATGCCAAATCCAAGATGGTTGCTGGTGGCCATGTTTAGCAACAAAATTCAGAGAAATTTGACAGCTCCATCTAGACATTCACCACAGCTACACATGAAATTTCGAAGAAGATTTGGTGAGGGATGTTGCCTGTAGGGTGTGCTAATGGGATTGTTGACAATTAATATGCCAAATCCAAGATGGCCACTGGCAGCCATGTTTTTCAACAAAATGCAGAAATATTTGATAGCTTCCATTTGGACATTATGCCAAAGCTACATATGATATTTGAAAAAGATCGGATGAGAGATGCAGCATGTAGGTTGTGCTAATGGAATTGTTGATAGTTTATATGCCAAATCTAACATGGCCACTGGCAGCTATGGTTTTCAACAAAATTTGAAAAAGAATCGATTGCTCCCATCTAGACATTGCCTCAAAGCCACTTATGAAATTTGAAACCCATCAGGAGAGAGCTGCAGCTCATAGGGTGTGCTAAAGGAATTATGGACAGACAAACGTACCTACAGACATACGTACATATGGAGATACGGACAGATGACAGATCACAACCAATCCCAATAGCTCAACATTGTAAAGTTCAGCTAAAAAGATAGTAAACTGTTGAGAAATTACCCTGAATCTCCCCAGTTTTCCTTTGTTTACAGACCTATTTGGCTTCAGTACAACCAATACAGGCATTTACAGTACAGCCTACAATAAAGTGGAATAATAACTTGCTATTTGGTCAATATTTGCACCACATTCATATCTGAATATCGCGATATTTTTATAGCAATAAAGCGTCAATTGGTCTTGTTATGTTGGTCATAATAACACACTAAGAGGACAAAATCCCCAAACCCTATATACATGCTATCAACAGCATGTCCCATGTGTACCTGTCCGTGTTGTAACCACCCCCCCCCCCCCCTCCACACACAACACACATTTTAATCAGCTCATCTTAACATTTAATTAGGCCATTTTGTTGCGTTCACATAGATTTTTAATTCATTTTACATGCACATCACCCCCATTCGTGGTCAATATCATCGTTATCGAAACATGAAAGGAAGAGTTGCCCCACCCCTTCCCTCTCCCCTTGATTTTAGAGCTTTATATTTATAAAAGTTTTACCTATAGTTAAGTAAAGATACTCTCATTTGACTCTCGTGAAGCTGGGGAGACCAGGGAAATCTAAGCTTTAATTGCATTGACATCAATTAATATATCGACTACGTCAGTTTGTTTAACACAGAAAGCTTTGCATGGCTCTAATCGTCCATATTATTATAAATATTTGCTACTCTTCTTTCCACCCAAAAAATTATGAATGATAGTTTTGGAAATCTTCCATCATGCGACTCATGCATGCATTTGTCTTACGATATTTGCCACAACACGTTGAAAATATCGCGTTTAATGCTATAGAAATATTGCCAACATAAGGCGCTACTATGGCATCATTAACAAAATAATATAGCTCAGTGGTATACTTTGTAATAGGCTGTACTGTAATCTATTATATCTTGTTTGACATTGACAGAGCTCATGGAACTCTGTCAAACATTAACAAGATAGAATAAATACTACAGTAATCTGTAGAATACGGGAAGGTGATACAATCCCTGTTAATTGAAAACCATTGTTAATTAAATACCCCTGTTAAATGAATACTCCTCTTAACTGAATACTCCTGTAAGTCCTGTTAATTGAATAATTCATTTGGCAAAGTGGTAATTCAGTAAACAGGGTTCCACTGTACAGTGTACTGCATGCCAAATTTGGTTCAAATTGACTCATCTTTTCAGGAAACAGAAATTTTAAGCAGGGCCAACAAAATTTTCCCCTCCAATTTCAAAAGCAAAGACTGTTCTACAAACTTTGAACAAATTTGATTTTAGGCCTTAAAAGAAAGCATGGTAACAAATATCAAGTCACTGTACTGACTGGTTCATGAGATCTTTTTTCAAATTTGGAAGCATTTACCCCATCCCAACCCCCCTCCCTATGGGACTGGGCATGCTGATTTGAACAAAAATACAAAAACAAAATGCAGTTAGCCCAGAAGTTTTGAACAAGTACAAACAACATGTTCATGGACGATGGACAGACAAAGGACAAGTGACCACTATAGCTCACCCTTAATTTCAGACAGGTGAGCTAAAAAAAATAATCCTCAGATAACAATAAGTTAACAAGGGTTTGCCTCATGGCTAACAAAATGGTAACTGTGAACTAGAAAGCATTAGTGTACATTTTCTAAATAACTTATCTGCAAAAAACTTACATGTATTTATTTATTTACTGGTGTTTAAGGTCACATATTTCTGCACAGTGGCTAATCATGACAACAGTTTTACAGGTGGAGGAAGCTGGAATACCCAAGTGAACCACCGGGCATTGGAGAGCAGATGTCACTGTCAGCTCCCTTACATACAAACTCCACACAAGCAGGGTTAGCATTGGTTGAATACATTGGTGCATCATCGACACACTGTATGTCTTAGTACACAATGCCACCATGCCCCCACATGGGCACTGGGGGGGTGAAGTGTCTTGCACAAGGACACAACGTGGTTGCCGCAGGTGGGATTCGAACTGCATGACCACTTGGCTTGCAGCCTGCACCTCTACCTGCTGAGCGACTTACATACAAGTCTGCCCAATAATTCTGATGCCGAATATCTGATGGTGCCCATTTTCAAACTCAGTCAAGACAATTTTCCTGGAAACCCATATAATAAAAAAAGAATCAAATCATTTACATTTGTTCAAGTTATGGCAATATCAAGCACAAAATTTGCAAAATTAAAGTGTCAATGACACTGTATCTCAACTTGTGTAAGACATGTACATATATTGTATGTGGCACAGCAATGACACACATCTAGGTAATGACCTGATAACAAAGGAACATGTAAAGGATTGTAAAGGTCTGTACATAAATACTGACTGTAGCCTGTAACAAATATATAGGTAAAGTATTGTAAAGGTGGGTGACAGTTAGATGCTAAACTAGAAATCTCCACTGGGTTAATGTTGCAGTCTATGGTGCACCATAAGCCAAATGTTAGCAACTGTTTTAGCCTGTGTGATTCAAACCCTTCTAAGGTTGTTGATTCAACTAATTAGTAAATATTTGTCCAGTCCTTCTTAAAATATAGGTATTTGAATTTTTTATCTGTAGCTTGATAACAAACGTAGTCCTTGAAGTTCTGAACAAAAAACTGACTACACCTAATTTTGGTATAAAATGGCCACTAACAGCCATCATGAATTTCAAACTGCACCCAAAAACACTCCTTCTCGTCGCACGCTAATAACAAAGATACCCAAGAAGTCTCGTAAAGATTGGTGCACCAATACGGCTCCAGTCCGAGCCATATAGAAGTTCTGTACAAAAAACTGATTGTACCTAATTTTGGTACAAAATGGCCACGGCAGCCATCTTGAATTTTGGACCGCATCCAAAAACAATTGTTCTCGTCCGAAGGTGATAACAAAGGTACCCAAGAAGTTTCATGAAGACCGGTTCATAAACACAGCCTCTAGACGGAGCCATATTGACATGTGTGCTCACTGTGTATAAGTAGCACTGAATAAATCAATGTTCATCTAATTTGCATAATTTCAGCACGAGAAAAAAAAACCTGTAGTATATGTGATGTATTCCATGTTACTAAACATTCATACAAAATTTATTCAAATCAGAATTTTCATACAGAAGTTCTGTACAAAAAACTGATTGCACTAATTTTGGTGCAAAATGGCTGCCTGTGGATCTTGAATTTCGTACCGCACCCAAAAACACTCGCTCTCATCCCGCGGTGACAAACAAAGACACCCAAGAAATTTTGTAAAGATTGGTTCATAAATATGGCCTCTAGCCCAAGCCGTATTGAATTGTTGACTGGTGGACGGACATACAGCCAGACAGAGAGATGGACGACGGGCCATGGCATAACCTCAAATTTGACTAGATCAAAGTTGAGCTAAAAAATGACAAAGTCAGCCAATAATTCTGCTGCCACATATATTGTACAGAGCCCATTTTCATACTCGATCAAGAAAATGTTCCTGGAGACCAACATAACACAAATGAATTGGGTCAGTTGACTTTTGTTGAAGTTATTGCATTATCAAGCACAAAATTCGCAAATGAAAGTGTCAATGACACTGTAGCTCAACTTGTGTAAGACATGTACATGTATAGTATGTGACACAGCAATGACACACATCTAGGTAATGACCTGATAACAAAGGTACATGTATAGTATTGTAAAGGTCTGTGCATAAATACTGACAGTAGCCTGTAAATGTACAGGTAAAGTATTGTAAAGGTGGGTTACCTGGGGGTCCAATGGCAGAAACATAGCATGTGCACAGGATGGCAGAAACATAGCATGTGAACAGGCCATATGTACAGAATTTGATGGCCTTACTATGGTCATAACGCTTAGATTTAACGCGCAGATCGACATGCTATTTGTGTGCATTTCATAACAGGACATCCAATTTTAACTGTATACAGAGGCATCCTACCTAGTTACAATGAAATCCCTTCATAAATACGACCTGTAGACTGTGCTAAATTTTTTTCAGCTTTTGGGCTTGGGCAGCCATCAGGGTTGACCGATTGTGACCAAAAGTGGTTGTTCTCATCGAGACATGACCCCAACCCGGCATATGGAATTTTGTGACAATTGGGCAAGAACTCTGGGGTGTAGCCTGTGCTGAAGGAAAATGTGCACAGACTAACAAACTTCCGCACACGTGATGGCAATAGCTTATCTTTACTTTGTCAAGTTAAGCTAAAAAACTGATTGCTCCTAATTTCGATATAAAATGGCCACCAGCAGGTATCTTGAATTTTGGACCACACCTCATATTGACATGTGCACTTACATGTACTGTGTATAAGTAGCACTGAATAAATTAATGCTCATCTAATTTGCATAATTTCTGCACAAGATAAAAAACCTGTATTATATGTGATGTATTACATGTTACTAACCATTCAAACAAAAATTTATTCAAATCAGAACTTTCATATAGAAGTTCATTTCAAAAAACTCATTGCACTAATTTTGGTACAAAATGCATGCCGGTAGTCATCTTGAATTTCGGACCACACTCCAAAACACTCATTCTCATCCCACAGTGATAACAAAGGTACCCAAGACGTTTCGTTAAGATCGGTTCCCCTCAAATTGCCATGTCAGCCCATTAATTTTGCTGCCGTATATCGGACAGAGTCTGTTTTCAAAGGACCATAACTCTGTCAAAAAATATTGGACCAAGCCCACTATCAATCCCATCCTGTATCATGTGGTTATAAACCTATGTATAAAGTTCTGTTTCATTCTGTACACTCAAACTAAAGTTATCACCCAGAAGCCAATATCAACATGTTTTCTAAGTTGGAAAAGGACCAAACATGTAACTCGGATAAAAAATATTGGACTAAGCCTACTATCAATCCCAACCTGTATTATGAAGTTATAAACCTATGTATAAAACTACATTTCATTTTGTTCAGTCAAACTAAGTTTCATTTTGTTCAGTCAAACTAAGTTATCTCCCAGAAATCATTTCTTTCGGATGGGCAACTATATGCTCCCCCAAATTTTTTTTTGGAAGCATAAAAATATCAGATCAAGCCCACAATCAATCCCACTCTGTATTATGTGGTTATAAACCTATGTATACAGTTTTTTTTTAATTCAGTCAAACTAAAGTAAACCAAATTTATTCGGGTTTAATGACACTTTCGACAGCCAGGGTCACTTCGTGTTGGAAAGTTTTATGGAAGGAGGAAGCTGGAGTACCCAGAAATAACCACCATGCAATGTCAAGCAACTATCAGGCTCCTCAACATACTAACTCCACACAAGCAGGCTTAGCATTGGTTGAAGACATTAGTGCACCATCGACATGTTGTATGTCTTAGTACACAATGCCACCGTGCCCCTACGTGGGCAATGGGGTGGAGTGTCTTGCCCAAAGACACAATGTGGTTGTTGCAGGTGGGATTCAAACCAAGGACCTCTCGTCAGGAACCTGCACCTCTGCCTGATCCACCACTCCCCAAGTGAACCAATATAATGTCTACTAAGTTGGAAAAGGGTCATAGCTCTGCAAAAAAATATTGGACCGAGCCCACTATCAATCCCAACCTGTATTATGTAGTTATAAACCAATGCATAAAACTTTGTTCTATTTCATTCAGTCAGACCAAATCTATCATTCAGAAACCAAGATCAACATGTCTTCTAAGTCGGAAAAGTGCCATAACTCTGTCTAAAAATATCAGACTAAGCCCACTATCAATCCCAACCTGCATTTTGTGGTTATAAACCTACATATAATATTTTGTTTAATTTTGTTCACTCAGACTAAAGTTATGATCCGGAAACCAATATCAACATGTCTAAGTTGGAAAAGGGACATAACTCTGCCACAAAATACCAGACCAAGCCCACTATCAATCGCAAACTGTATTATGTGGTTATACACTTACGTATAGAATGCTGTTTCGTTTCACTCAGTCAAACTAAAGTTATCATCCGAAAACCATTTTTTTGAGACGGAGAGACAGATGACAGTGTGGCTACTATATGCTCCCCTAAATTTTTGGGAAAAGCATTAAAATTGGGCTCCTACAGTGGTTGGGTCAGCTCAAACATCATTTCAGGGACTTGAATCTGATGATTGATCCCTTAAGGCTGCTCTATACCAATCATCAAAAGTTTCTGACTGATAAATCTGAAGAACTTAGATTTTCAATAAATATTCTTCATATTGTACTTAGTTAAAGCCAGAGTTCCTATTTGGAGTCCAAATATGACATACATAACATACAGTATGGCTGCAGTGTACTGGTCACTTTCCCCAGGTGGGTAATATTTCCACAGACACACTAATATTAGATTCCAAACACTGATTATAGGAATAATCATCAAAATTTTAATTAACTCTTTACCTGAAATGAAAATCAGAAATTTTAATAATTAAATTTCCACATATATTGTCAACAGCTCAGCTTGTGACGCCTCACTGGAAAGTGCTCAACATGCTCGTCCTGACAGATGGGTTATAAGCTATGTTTTTGAGATAAAATATGAAAAAATAATAAAAATTGAATGGATGATGTTTGTGAAAACACTGGCAAGTTTTGGTCATTACGTTTGGTAAAGGGTTAATGAAGCAATGGGTACAACCCAGTGCTTCATTAATTAAAACTTTGATTATGATTTTTATTACCTGGTAAATGCATGCATGGACATCACTGACCACACATGGATTACGACCAGTTCATGATGACTGTATTGTCTTAAACTTGGTTAAAACTTGGGCCTCCACAGTGAGCCCAAAGATTTGAACATGTGGGCAGTCAGGATGAAGTGCCTTACCCAAGAACACAATGCAGTCTGAAGTCCAATGCCGTAACCACTGAGCTACTGTGCACCCTTGTGTTCTATATAGTATTTGGGGCAGTCTTTTCCTGGTGGTAAGTTCTCCTATATATTTGGGAGACATCTCCCAGAGAATGACTTCAACAAAACTGTTTGGACTCACTTCTCTGGGGCCCAGTTTGCTGCAGCCAATCTTATTTCATTTTAATAAAATGGTAGTATGCAGTTATAGGAAGATTTATGTATAAAAAGTACATTCTTGTATTATCTTGCCCATGAGTCCCTTGTCAGTTAGTGGTTCATGTACATAGCCATAGGAATTAGTAATTGGACAATGTGAATACAGCACGACCAAGAGGTTCTATCGGGGAACTGTCCAAGAGAAGATTCATGATTAATGATGAACTAACTGAAATCCTCACTGATAATTGCATTCCAATCTATTAAAAACACAATTTGATATTTTGTCACATTAAATGCTATATGTGATGTATTTTGCTAAGAATAAAGCTATAAGTATAAATAATTATGGTTACCACATGGCATTCTCTGGTGAATAATGGGACATTGCAGAGTATTCCAACTCACAAACATGTATTTCTGATCAGTGCTGGAATGCTGTGCAATAATCAAATAAGTGTTTCTAATTTCTTCTAATTCTATTTCTGGAAATACTTATTTTTTCTTTTTACCGAGTTCCTGATTTTCAATGCCCAAACCTGATGAAATTTAATAAAAAAAAGTTCTGTGTCAAAGTATACTTCATTAGTATTAGAAGAATGCTTCTCATTAGGTAGAGGTGCATGCAAAAAGGTCCTCAGTTTGAATCCCACCTGCGACAACCACATTGTGTCCTTGGGCAAGTCACTTCACCCCGTTGCCCATGTTGGGGCAGAGTGGCATCGTGTGCTAAGGCATACTGCACAGCGATGGTGCACTTGTCTTCATCCAATGTTAACCCTGCATGTGTGAAGTTTATATGTTGGGGAGCCTGATAGTTGTTTGCCACTGCTTTGTAGTTCCCTCTGCATACCCCCAGCTTCCTCCACCTGTATAACTGTCTGACATGTGGTGACCTTGGCTTTCGAAGGTGTAATTAAACCCCAATAAATAAATAGTAGTATTCTCATAAACATCTACATTAGTGGTTATAGCAGTAATAACACAACTTTGTCAGGCAGGGATTTACGGTTCTATTAGTAATCATCCCATGCAGAATGATTAACAGTCCTCTGTCTCATTAGCAGCCGAAGACTTCACCTCAGACTGCTCATAGTCATAAGACCTTGTGACTTCAGGCCATTAAATTGTTATTAATCATTTCTGTTGGACCTTTAAAGAAGGTAATGCCCTGGAAAATCATTATATTGTAATATTAATAGTGGATTTCAGCAGATTTTACAATGAAATCGGCCTATTTGCATGTACAATATACATGTATAGGCAGCAAATGTCTCTTGACAGTTGCTCGCCTCTCCATGGTGGTCCTCGTCATGTACTCTGGCTACCCTACCAGTAAAACTGTCTGGCATAAGGTGATCCTGGCTGTCAAAAGTGTTGTTACAACCCCAGTATGACAATAGGTAAAACTGAAGAATGGGGGAACCTGCAGTTTATTTATACATACTCAACTCCTCAGTTTTTCAGTGTTTATTTTCTTTTGTTTATTTTCATATGTACCCAAAAATAATAATGGTTTCCGTTTCATCCCACAATATCATATTTATTAGTTATTTTAACTAGTTGAAGGCTAGATTAATTTTGGTGGTTGGTTTTGTTATTCAGCATTTGTTTTATTACAAATTATTGGAGAGTTTCCATGGGCCATCTCAAATAATTTTAATCAAACAATTTTTATAAACAAAATATTATTTGCGTTTGACTTAATATGAAACATAAGCAACGAAAATGTTGGTTTTTGCTACAGCACGCTTATTCTTTTTAAAACCCTCATATATAGTGGCTTCTAGCACTCAGACGATTAACACTTTCCATGCTCTAATCTTAACATACACATACTGCTAAACAAAATATCCATCTTGAAATAGACAAATATGGGGGACATCCTTAATGGTTTAGGGTCTCTATAGTGAGAATAGGGGTCAGCAATGGCTTCAAAACTGACCAAAACTGACTTGATTTCTCCCAAGTTTAAATTTACTTTATAATACAGTATGTGGAGAGTGTATTTTCTCTAAATCACTCACGTCATGCACCCACAGAATGAGCTTAAAAAAGTGACACAAGAGAGTTAAATCACAGGGGTTCATCACCAACAATGATTTATTAATAGAATAATATTATTAGACAAGCATAACTTATAGCATCTATTATGAATACTATAATATAACACAAGGAAAGACACAGAATTCCTACCTCGATTTTTCAAAGAGTTAAATATTTATTCTATTCATATTCATTCATTTACTTCTACACACTGTTTTGTTGAGAAAACATTTATCTCCTAGATGATACACAATTTACTTGATTTTATCATATTAAAATAAAAGTTGTAAACATAACATGATTTATTGTCACTTTCATTGAAAAAGTAGAAACCCTGCTTTTAGTTGTTGCCCTTCATGACAAGTCAGCCCAGAACATTTTGTCTTCAAAGACACTTCATTCTTAATAGTCAATTGCTAAAATCTTTAAGGGACTGCAGAGCCAGGGTTGGAAGCAGACAGCCCCCCCCCCCCACCCACCCCACACTCACAATTTGTACCACAATGTTGAAAATTGTAAACAACTGAGTTTCAACAATGATCTTATTATTATCCTGGTTCAAGGGTTTATACATTAAATGGCTTGGTATTCACTCTACTGTGGTCACCCTCGAGATTATGATCATTTGGTACATGTCAGTGCGTACATCATGTGTATGTGGTGTGTGTGTGTGTGTGTGGGGGGGGGGGGGGTATGGAACCCTAGCCTACGATTGTCAGTGTAGACATTATAGGAGGGACTGCACTTAGATCAGTGGTGGAGGGCATATATATGCTGCAATAGTGGGTTGGGACAAGACATTTACACACCCTGGAAGGATCGGGCGGGGTGGGGGGGGGGGGGTATTACTACGCAAGGAGGGTATAAAAAATTATATTTTCCATCAGCGGTATTGATGTCTGATTGACGCAGTTTGGGTACTGGGGCGGAGATATGGAGGCGCGCGGAGTGGTTGGATGTGTGAATACGGTATACGAAGTTACTTGCCTCTGCCTCTGTTACCAGGGCGAGGTTTTAGAAATAGTGTCTAATTCATATTTGCTTTTTACGTAATAACGCGGAACATATCTTTACTTGTTGCCACCCAAGGAAGATATGATACGGTTATTTTGCGCGTAATAGACTCGGATACGGGGAACAACATGAAACGGGGAACATATCTTTACCACCCAACGGAGATATGATACAGTGGTTTTATAAGCAATACACTTGAATATGGAGAACAACGCGTGTAAACAATTCGGGTCAAGGAATGGCTGAATGTGTGAATACTGCATGCGAACTCGCTTCTGCCTCTGTTACCAGGGCGGGGTTGAGATAAATGATTGAATGTTTCTAATTCTAAGGCTGAGAACAAAAAAATGCGCGAGATAACGCGGAATATATCTCCACTCGTTACCACCTTAGGAAGATATGATACGGTCTTATTTGTCCATAATTTACAATTAAAGAAGGTGAACAACGTGTAATGCGGAACATATCTTTACTTGTTGCCACCCAAGGAAGACATGCATCGGCGATTTTATAGACGGGTTCGTGATTAGGAGCTAGGCAGCCACTTGCCAAATAATAAATCGATCTGTAAGACGTACGCGTATCACGATCAATTTTATAATTCCCATTCAACAATTAGGATCAGCGTGACGCTAAATTTTACGTTCCCATGACGCGATACACATTGGTACGGCACTTAACGTAACGGAATAAGTATTAGTCAAAAATGAAAGCCGCTAAGAAGGAAGTAAACTTCCGAGCATGACGGCAATTTGACGAAGTTATATAAAATATTTGATGAAGTGTATATATATATATATATATATAAGAAAAAAATATTAAAGTTCAAAACAAATACACCGACATCACTGACTATATTCCTGCTAGCGCTTTCACCGCTCTGTATGCGGATCTTCAGGCATTTTTATTTTTATAAAATACGTTATACAAATATTTACAAAATAACGTTATGACGTAAACCACTGGGTGTGGTGTATCGATTTTGGAGACGTTGTTCCAGAAACTGCATATGCAATAATTATTTCATACATTTGAACAGAGGCGTGTTGATCCTTTATCGAAAGAAATTATAACGAAATTAACATAACAAATAAAATAATGATGTTTCTTTTATCCTAGAAATTAAGTTATAAATGTTGTGGGCTCCGAAAAAACCCGGTATATTTATTTCCCACAGATGCTTCCCACTCCAACTCTCTATATATTACTATGTTGGTAATACCCATATTTCTGCATAATGTAAGGGAATGAACTCCTTACTCCCGACTCTAGCTCGAACCCCCGAGAGTGTTTGTCATTCTCGGGGAGTCGAGCCGGACTCGGGGCAAGCGCCACTGTACATGTAACTCTCTGACTAAGGGAGAAGAAAAGGTTGGGTAAGTAGGGGGCTATACACAAAGACTCACTGTGCCAATCGTGTTATTTCTATGAAACATAACATATAATACTATGATATGGCCTTTATACTAGAAGTAAAGTTTATGAACTCAGAACATATGTGTTTTTCCACGAATTTTCCTATGTTAACCATCTATTTATATTTATTTTCACGATACCAATATTTCCGCATAATTTAAATTAATGGCTGTGAGCGCCTTACTCAGACTCCAGCTCGACACCTCCTGGAGTCGAGCTGGATCCGATGCAAGCGTTCTTGAACAGAGAACTAATCCGACGTAAACGGAGTCAAGCATGATATTCCGATAAATAAAGTCAAGTTATCCGTAGAGAGACTATACTTTTGTAACTCCGTGGTTTAATCCCCCCCCCCCCGGGAATCCGTAGCCATTATGTGTCCCGTTGACGCCACTCCTGTAATAAGGAAAAATTGTACGATTAGATAAAGAATTAAAATAGGAATTATAAGGATGAACAAATAAATAATTCTTAATGAGCTGGTCATCCAACCCACCCACCCCCCTCCCGTCACCCCCTACACCAAACTAATGCTTACAGTCATGCCCATTATATTACATTACTTAAACTCATCCTCAGTCTCAACAAAGGAAGTCCCCCCCCCCCCCCCCCCAAGTGAACATGGACAAAAGCCTTATAAAAACAAGCAGGTGTAGGTAATTACTATTATAAAAAGAGCCATCCCAAACGATTTAAAATGGATTAATTATCTATACCCCCCCCCCCCCCTTTTTCTCCAAAGTTAAGACTATAAAAATAATAATATAGTGCATAATTTGAAAACCTTGGGTGCCCACCCTACTACCACCACCACCCATCTAAAGCTTTAAACTACAGGCATTACATTACGTTTGGGTTGTAATAGCGCCACCCAGTAGCATTAAATTGACCGTTGCATGAATGAGCCCAAACCGTAAATTAACGGGAGATACGAACAACGGCCGAGCCACATAGATCGACATCACGTGCATGAGTTAAATTAAGGCTGTAGACTGCGTATAAAAAATAATAATAATTCCTTCTCGTCACGTAAGATATAATTATATGTGAACAATTGATATAGTTGGCTGTTTATGCAATGTAATGCGTTTTCGCAATTAGATTTTAGTTTGACCGATATAGAAATATTTGATTTTGTCTCAAAATAAAGGTATATACGACCATGGTTTTAAGAAACCTCATAAAACAAATTCATATCCCCCCCCCCCCCCCCCCCCCAACCTAATACTTTTAAACAATACAGGCTTCAAAGTGCTGCTCGGTGTAAACAGTAAAATCCCTTTCTCCCAAGCGAACATCGATAATATCTTGATGAAAACACGCTGGTATTACTAATCACTAGTATAAATTAACATAATATATAAAAAATAATGCGGTTTCCTTTATCCTAGAAATTAAATTAAAAAAGGTTGTGGGCTCTGAAAATATCCGGTATATTAGTTTCCCCACATATCCTTCCCACGCCAAATCTCTGTATATTTGTATGTTGATAATACCCATATTTCTGCATAATGTTTGGGAATGAACTCCTCACTCCGACTCCAACTCGAACCCTCGAGAGTGTTTATCATTCCCGCGGAGTCGAGCCGGACTCGGGGCAAGCGTCATTGTTCATGTAAGAAAAGGTTGGGTAAGTAGGGGTCTATACACAAAGACTCACTGTGCCGATCGTGTTATTTCTATGAAACATAACATATAAAATAATGATGTTGCCTTCATACTAGAATTAAAGTCTATGGACTCTGAATATATGTGTTTGTTCACGAATGTTTCCTTATTATCTTCACGATACCAATATTTCTACATAATTTAAATTTATGGCTGTGAGCGCCTTACTCAGACTCCAGCTCGACACCACGAGATTCTTTACTCAGTACCACGTGGAGTCGACTCCACGTGGTACTGAGTAAAGAATCTCGTGGTGTCGAGCTGGAGTCTGAGTAAGGCGCTCACAGCCATAAATTTAAATTATGTAGAAATATTGGTATCGTGAAGATAATAAGGAAACATTCGTGAACAAACACATATATTCAGAGTCCATAGACTTTAATTCTAGTATGAAGGCAACATCATTATTTTATATGTTATGTTTCATAGAAATAACACGATCGGCACAGTGAGTCTTTGTGTATAGACCCCTACTTACCCAACCTTTTCTTACATGAACAATGACGCTTGCCCCGAGTCCGGCTCGACTCCGCGGGAATGATAAACACTCTCGAGGGTTCGAGTTGGAGTCGGAGTGAGGAGTTCATTCCCAAACATTATGCAGAAATATGGGTATTATCAACATACAAATATACAGAGATTTGGCGTGGGAAGGATATGTGGGGAAACTAATATACCGGATATTTTCAGAGCCCACAACCTTTTTTAATTTAATTTCTAGGATAAAGGAAACCGCATTATTTTTTATATATTATGTTAATTTATACTAGTGATTAGTAATACCAGCGTGTTTTCATCAAGATATTATCGATGTTCGCTTGGGAGAAAGGGATTTTACTGTTTACACCGAGCAGCACTTTGAAGCCTGTATTGTTTAAAAGTATTAGGTTGGGGGGGGGGGGGGGGGGGGATATGAATTTGTTTTATGAGGTTTCTTAAAACCATGGTCGTATATACCTTTATTTTGAGACAAAATCAAATATTTCTATATCGGTCAAACTAAAATCTAATTGCGAAAACGCATTACATTGCATAAACAGCCAACTATATCAATTGTTCACATATAATTATATCTTACGTGACGAGAAGGAATTATTATTATTTTTTATACGCAGTCTACAGCCTTAATTTAACTCATGCACGTGATGTCGATCTATGTGGCTCGGCCGTTGTTCGTATCTCCCGTTAATTTACGGTTTGGGCTCATTCATGCAACGGTCAATTTAATGCTACTGGGTGGCGCTATTACAACCCAAACGTAATGTAATGCCTGTAGTTTAAAGCTTTAGATGGGTGGTGGTGGTAGTAGGGTGGGCACCCAAGGTTTTCAAATTATGCACTATATTATTATTTTTATAGTCTTAACTTTGGAGAAAAAGGGGGGGGGGGGGGGGTATAGATAATTAATCCATTTTAAATCGTTTGGGATGGCTCTTTTTATAATAGTAATTACCTACACCTGCTTGTTTTTATAAGGCTTTTGTCCATGTTCACTTGGGGGGGGGGGGGGGGGACTTCCTTTGTTGAGACTGAGGATGAGTTTAAGTAATGTAATATAATGGGCATGACTGTAAGCATTAGTTTGGTGTAGGGGGTGACGGGAGGGGGGTGGGTGGGTTGGATGACCAGCTCATTAAGAATTATTTATTTGTTCATCCTTATAATTCCTATTTTAATTCTTTATCTAATCGTACAATTTTTCCTTATTACAGGAGTGGCGTCAACGGGACACATAATGGCTACGGATTCCCGGGGGGGGGGGGGGATTAAACCACGGAGTTACAAAAGTATAGTCTCTCTACGGATAACTTGACTTTATTTATCGGAATATCATGCTTGACTCCGTTTACGTCGGATTAGTTCTCTGTTCAAGAACGCTTGCATCGGATCCAGCTCGACTCCAGGAGGTGTCGAGCTGGAGTCTGAGTAAGGCGCTCACAGCCATTAATTTAAATTATGCGGAAATATTGGTATCGTGAAAATAAATATAAATAGATGGTTAACATAGGAAAATTCGTGGAAAAACACATATGTTCTGAGTTCATAAACTTTACTTCTAGTATAAAGGCCATATCATAGTATTATATGTTATGTTTCATAGAAATAACACGATTGGCACAGTGAGTCTTTGTGTATAGCCCCCTACTTACCCAACCTTTTCTTCTCCCTTAGTCAGAGAGTTACATGTACAGTGGCGCTTGCCCCGAGTCCGGCTCGACTCCCCGAGAATGACAAACACTCTCGGGGGTTCGAGCTAGAGTCGGGAGTAAGGAGTTCATTCCCTTACATTATGCAGAAATATGGGTATTACCAACATAGTAATATATAGAGAGTTGGAGTGGGAAGCATCTGTGGGAAATAAATATACCGGGTTTTTTCGGAGCCCACAACATTTATAACTTAATTTCTAGGATAAAAGAAACATCATTATTTTATTTGTTATGTTAATTTCGTTATAATTTCTTTCGATAAAGGATCAACACGCCTCTGTTCAAATGTATGAAATAATTATTGCATATGCAGTTTCTGGAACAACGTCTCCAAAATCGATACACCACACCCAGTGGTTTACGTCATAACGTTATTTTGTAAATATTTGTATAACGTATTTTATAAAAATAAAAATGCCTGAAGATCCGCATACAGAGCGGTGAAAGCGCTAGCAGGAATATAGTCAGTGATGTCGGTGTATTTGTTTTGAACTTTAATATTTTTTTCTTATAACTACCAGCACAAGGATTTGTTTATAAACTTCTGATATATATATATATATATATATATATATATATATATATAAAGAGAGAGAGAGAGAGAGAAAGAGAGAGAGAGAGAGCCCTGAACTACTCCCACATACCAAGTTTCACGAAAATCGGCACAGCATGAACCGAGATACAGGTTCAAGGTCAACGGTGTGAATATCAAGGTCACACATGACGGGCATCGGGTGTGGCGAAGTTGTTGGGCGCCCGAACCACACACCAAGTTTCAGAAAAATCGGCACAGCAGGAGCCGATACAAGGTTCAAGGTCACCGGTTTGATGGCCAAGGTAACACCACACGGCCAAACGGATAGGCCCATGTTACTCCTCGTGTCTAGCTACGTATATGTTTGAGTGTAGCTTAGGAGAAGGTGACACAATAGCGGAGATGAACACGCGAAAGTCGATGTGATAGAGTAGGCGGATGGCAGGAAGTCCCTGCCAACAGTTTATGTGGTAGTCCGTGTGGTGAACTAATAATATTACTTGACACATGTGATCACAGGATCGGGAATATGATGTGGTCGTTATTAAGTGTCATCCTGGGATCGAGCTCATTGGTTTCCAGGTGCGGTGGGTGCGACATGAACTTATAGTAGTACAGTACAGGAAAACGACTAATTTGTTCAGGTAGAGAAAATTGGAGAGACAGAGGATAGATCGTACGCTTAATTTGGAGCAAAGTAGCCTAATCCAAATCCCATCGAGCTATAGGATATCCCCTATCCCAATACCAGTACACTCACCATGTCGCCTCCAGATATTCCTCTGCGCCGCTTGACTCAACGTCTTGCTTCTGTTCTACCTCTTCCTTGTATCCCACACTACCCCCACCACCGCTATCCGGTCTTTGTGCACCCAAACCCCACCGCACCCACTCCACCCTTTGCCCCACCAACTTTGGCCAGAGTTACTTGCATTTATTAACAGTAGGAACCTGCTACCCACATTGCTTTTGTGCAGGTGAACAGTCGGTCGAATATGATGATTGCAGTTATAAATGACCATCCTGGAATCAAAATTATTGAATGTCTGGTAAGGTAGACCTATATAGTTGTGGCACGGCAGCAGAGGCTATCGAGGATGTCGTTTGCGTGGGTGGTACAAATAGAAGAGGGATAATGCCTGTCACTCAGAGCAGAGTATACCCGCCCCAGGTCCCGGAATACTCTCCATCGAAATCCCAACACACCCACAGATGTTGGCTATGTACGGCATAGGGGCCGTTGGCAGCATTGACGGAGGCGTAGGATGTGTCATAAGTAGTCGAACGCACTGCTGGAGTGAAGAGAAAAAAAACAAAAATCAAGCTTAGAATTTTATTACATTACGGGCCTGGATGAGTGTAATTTGTATCTATTTTTTTTAATTTTTATTACATTATGGGCGCCTAACATTTATTACACGTTATTACATTTATTACATTATGGGTCGTTTTTTATTACATTATGGGTTCGTATTACATTATGGGTCGTTTTTGTATTACATTATGGGTAGGTATTACATTATGGGCATTTATTACATTATGGGTCGTAACAAACGTCACTGTTCAGTGGTGGACTTCCGGAGGTATTGGCTTGGAGGATTTCAAACCAAAGGGTAACCGCGTTTCTGTTACAAGTTGCTACAAGTGAAGAGACTGGCGGACTGTGGATGCAGAAATGCAATAAGCTCGTTGCCAATCGTCCATCTTTGGCATTAATGGTATGTAAGGTCAAGATCGCGGCTCATATCGGAATAATACCTACCGTAAACTAACCTATCGGGCTTATAAAAGGTTGTGCAACAGACAAATTACCTTATAGTAAAGTAAACAAAAAAAACCATCATAATTATTGTAACCAAGTGATTTGAATCGCTAGAAATGAGGGAGTTTTTAGTGTCTGCCCGAAATTACACTCGACCATGCATATTATTAACATCAAATATGGCCGATTGACAATGAGCTTATAGATAGCTAGAAGATGAGGACCCTTAATTCTGCCACTTAACCAGGCCACTGCACGATCGATCGGGTCACTTGTAACCAACAATCTTGACAGAATTTCGGCGTCCAGTCATTAACTTGCCCATAAAAGTAACCGTATGGTGGCCTATTGTCCAAATCTCCCCATATTCTGAGTGGGCTCAGCTTTGCGTGTTAAAAGGAAGGCCTTATTTCATTCCAACCGGGAAGTGAACATTGGTGAGTGCAAAAATTGTCACAGACCTGGGTACATATCGATGGCCAGTAAAATGTACAAGTCTATGACTGACGGAAACTACATGGTCAAGTTACTCAGTTATTGGGCTATGGGATTCAAGAATAACCAGGAAATTAATTCACAAATTATGACTGGCCTACGGCAGCCTACTGCTGCCACATTGTAATAACCTTCAGTTGGTAACATGTTTTGTTCAAGTTACTAGCTTGGCAATTCAAGTTAGCTCACTTGATTTAACAAGCTACTGACTCGACAAAACATGTTACCTAACTTGACAAAACAAGGTAATACCGAATACAGTTATTAACAGAAAGTCGCTGCCGTAGTACATGTACACCAACCCGATGTATAGTCATGTACATTTGCAATAACGTATAGACACTGGTCAGGTTATATCAACATGAAGAAAGTGGGATACACGCTTTCTGCTTCTGCATGCAGTTGCTATTAGTAAAAGGACAAGATTGTGCCTGCAAGATTGTTCAGAAGTAAATAAATATAACAATCCACATGTTGAGATTTAAAGTAACTAACTTGTTTAAACAAATTACTTAGTTGTTTAAACAAGTTATTAACTTGTTTAAACAATTTAGCTAAGTTGTTTAAACAAGTTACTACGTCTGCAACATGAACGCGTCTATTAACTTAACTATTAAAACTTGTTCAAGAATAATGAAAAACGAAATATATTCACGAAAAGATTACTTCAAAATAATTGCTTAATATGCTTAAGCCGATAAAAGTCCCCAAGGCTTTGTCCGCCTTGCATTTAAAAGGAAAAGTATATAATATGCTTCATCTTATTAAAGAAAAAATGACCGAACAATCGGAGATGATCAGAGATAATCTAAATGAATTCGACAAGTTTAGGTGGTTTCAAATTGCATGTATTCATGCATCATTAGTTATTTCCATGTAAGTTTGGTTATCCTGTACCAACCTGGCCCCTTACTTAGCGCCGGCTCGAGCGTAATATATGCGTACCACCATCCTTTGTTCCCAGCTATGTACGTCTTTAGACTGATTGCCAACCCACTAAACTTGCCTGCCTTTCTTAATACACTTGCCACTGAGATGGTGCTTGCCCCCTGGGTTAATTTTAAATCAGAAACCAGAGATGGTCGCACATACAAAGTCAATTTGAACATTGCGACGAGCTGACTATGTCTTGCCAGAAAATGCGACACCATTTCCCTGTACAACTTACTTACCATACTAAATTTGCCCGCCTGGCTTACATCAGTCAATAGCACGAAGTTGATTATCAATTGATGTATTTCAGGGGGCAACGGCGGAAACACGTCACTCTCACAACTCTCTGCACTACGTTCCCGATCATCACCTAAAACCCCTCCTCTCCCGTCGTCACTTTCGCTGAAGACACCCAAGACGTCACTCTCTCAACTCTCTGGACTACGTTCCCGATCATCGCCTAACACCAGTCCTCTCCCGACGTCACTCTCGCTAAGGACACCCAACACGTCCCTCTCACAACTCTCTGCTCCACGTTCCCGATCATCACATAACACTAGTCCCCTCCCGTCGTCACTTTCTGCACTACGTTCCAAATCATCACCTAACACCAGTCCCCTCCCGTCGTCACTCCCTGCACTACGTTCCCGATCATCACCTGAAACCCATCCTCTCCCGTCGTCACTTTCGCTGAAGACACCCAAGACGTCACTCTCACAACTCTCTGTACTACGTTCCCGATCATTACCTAACACCAGTCCTCTCCCGTCGTCGCTCTCGCTAAAGACACCCGACACGTCACTCTCACAACTCTCTGCACCACGTTCCCGATCATGACGTAACACTGTTCCCCTCCCGTCGTCACTTTCTGCACTACGTTCCTGATCATCACCTGACACCAGTCCCCTCCCGTCGTCACTCTCTGCACTACGTTCCCGATCATCACCTAACACCAGTCCTCTCCCGTCGTCGCTCTCGCTAAAGACACCCGACACGTCACTCTCGCAACTCTCTGCACCACGTTCCCGATCATGGCGTAACACCGTTCCCCTCCCGTCGTCACTTTCTGCACTACGTTCCCGATCATCACCTGACACCAGTCCCCTCCCGTCGTCACTCTCTGCACTACGTTCCCGATCACTGCCTAACACCAGTCCTCTCCCGTTGTCACTCTCGCTAAAGACATCCGACACGTCACTCTCACAACTCTCTGTACCACGTTCCCGATCATCACCTAACACCAGTCCCATCCCGTCGTCACTTTCTGCACTGCGTTTCCGATCATCACCTAACACCACTCCTCTCCCGTCGTAACCAAACACATCACTCTCGTGGCTCTCTGGACCACGTTCCCTATCACCATCCGACACCACTTCTCTGCCGTCGTCCTCAACGCCCAACACCCCTAAATGAACCTGATTTTCACGCATTTCGCTTGAATTGTTAATATTATCAGAAAAGTCACTTAACATGCCAGAGAGGCTCATATAGTGCTCGCCGTGTCCTTCGGGAAAATGACCAAGTGTTAAAGACGGAATGTTTCTATCAAAAACGCCACTGGGAGATGAGACTACCGTGTATTCGACCCCATGGGTGGAAAGCACAATGCAGTTGATATTAAACATCTCAACTACACGCTGAAGTGTAATATGATCGCCGTATGACCCTTCTTCGGACATACGTTCAATGTACATGTGCACATTCTCGTCAGGAACGAATGACTGAAGGGGATTCCCGTCGCGAGTGAACTGGTTATGTCGCATATCTTGAGTTACTTCTCTCCTCAATGTTTCTGCCGATCTATGTATGCCAATCATATTCAACTGATCGACCAACGCACTGAATTGGCAGTCGCCATTGCCTGGTGGGTTCAGAGAGACAGTGAAGCCCATATCCTCAAAAGCGCCGACACGGTCTTCATGCGTTAGCACATGGTAGTATTTCTGACGAGCTAGACTCCTTTGTGACTGCAGTTTGGCTGTATTCTTGCAGGTATCGGCTTGGTTGAAACTAGCGATGTCGCTGACCGAGAACCAGTTCAGTTGGTGTCCTGGCACCACTCTTAGTTTGTATCTACCCGCTTTTAAATTCCTTTGAACAACGACGCCTTCAACGACATGGAGTTTAGATGACGTTTTAGATCTTTTTAACGTTCACTAGCACATGAGTGCCTATGTCATATACAGTTGGTGGGTGGTATCTTTGGGCCGCTCTTATCCTTCGGTCCGCCAGCCGTTTTGTCGCTTTTGCGGCGTTACGCCGTATACTGTCCCGTATTCTCTTGTATCTTTCTTGGTCAGTTTCGGCGAGCGGGTTTGATGCCTTGGGAGGAGGATTGTCACAGTTTATCATTGTGTTGTATTTTCTGCCAAAAAAGACCTCGAATGGCGAATGTCAGGCTAAACACTCCTTTGGGTCGTTGTTGAGTGTCGTTTCCAGATCACCAAGTTTCTCAGCCCAATTGATGCCGGAAGCTCTCACAGAATCATACAAAAGTTTCTTCCGAAGAGTTCGATGAGAGCGTTCGATTTTGCCCTGGCTTTCGGGGTGATAAGCCCTACTACAGACAGTCTTTACTTTCAGCTTTTGTAACAAATTCTTAACCTTTCCTTTAAACTCGGTCCCAGGGTCACTCTGGACAATGTGTGGTGGACCATGTAGGCGAAATATGGTATCAAGTTCATTGGCGACATCATAGCTATGTTTTGAAGCAAGCGGTCTCAAAAATGTGAATCGGCTGAACACGTCAATAACTGAAAGTACATATTTGAATGTTTTTTCTCCAAAATCAATCTCTGCCATGAACACCAGATCAATTTGAAGCCGTTCCATTACTTCTGTGGCTGTTATTGGGGTCAACCTTGGACGGTTCGTGCGTGAATTTAACATTTAAGCGCTGATATAATTTGGATTTGCCCAATATGTTCCTTATACGATGCTCACTTATTCCAGAACATTGACATTTCAACCTTTTGAAGACAGTTCTCACTCCTGCTCTTTTTGATTGTTTGAACGACTGCTTAATTTGTTTTGTCAGATCTTTCTTCTTGACCACCCGCTCACCCCTCAAGTACAATATATCACCAACAACTTGCAGATGTTCCTTCCATCTGCACCACTTCAGTAAGATTGATCTGTGAAAACATGTGCGTTCCTTAACTGGTATACCGAGTTTACCATTTGACTTTGCTAGTTGAAGGAGTATGTCATACGAATTGTCATCCAGGGGGTGTTTAGTTGCCTGAACCAGTAAACAAATCCCAACCAGAGCAATGGAAGCCAAAACTTTGGTGGCCTGCTGCATACTGAGCATCCGAATTTATCTGGAACGAGATAACAATCATTTTGTTAACATTCGAACAATAAATGCACTGCAGATCGGATTTTAGAAAGACCTTGACCGAGATGTTAAATTACAAAGAGAATCAGAGGTGTGACTGTCTTGATGGGTTAAGAATACCCCCCACCCCACCCCAACCCTCCACCTCCGCGTTAAAATTGGGCTCCATTCGACAATTCCAAAGCGAAATGGACAAAAACCCTGCCAAAATAAGTCAGCCCGATTTCTAAATCGCAGATAATATTTTTAGACTTCAATATCGCCGGATCCGATAGTAGTTATTGGCCGAGCCAGAGTTTCATGAAAAACGAATTAACATCGGCCAGGTCAAGAACAAACTGCAGACATAAGGACGGTAAGAGGGACGGACGAGCTGAACCTTATATACCCCTGCAAAGATTTCACTTTGGCGAGCATACACATTTACAATACGATTGAAGTAGTATGACACGTACACTACCTTGTCTTTTTACCGGGATCCCGGAAGTGACGTCAAATCGCCTTGCATTGTCGGTGTCACGCGGGTTGTCATGGTAGCGCGCGAGAGAGGTAATTTTGCGACGTCATCATCATGGTGATGGGTGGTGTTAGTGCGCATGCGCAGATCGTGTGGTTAGGGTGACCCATTTTACCGTCGTCCATTTTGTATATAGGAGGCATCCATCTTGGGCTCTATGGTGGCACGTGGTTGGTATGTGACCCAATGGCCTACAAAATGATAGAGGTATGTTATGGAGCCATGTTCGATTGAACAGGAGGATAACGAATTACTCAAACGATCCCAACAATGACCGGAAATCACAGAAAATGATTTTATTTGGTAGGGGTTCTCTTATAATTCCACCGAAACGAACCTGTCCAGTCAAACACATAGTGCTATAAAGCTCCCAAAGGGACTGTTCGATTGTTCCATAGTATACTCCAGAAGAGCCTCCCATTTGGTGGGACGGTCTTCTGCTTTTTCTTATTATGTTTAGGTTTTTGCCTGTTCTCTCTATTCCCGCGAATTGTGTGGTACATTCCTGTTCTAGTTCTGAACAACCTATAATATGTAATCCGGCCTGTTCTACCTATGTTATGACTTATATCTGCTCCAGTATACCAATTACTGGCTATTCCCAGCTGCCCCTGTATGACCATGCTCCTTTGTAGATTCAAATTTTACCCGTGAACGGTTGATGTTTCCAATGGCATCGTTACGTCAATGTGTCCACTCGACGCAGTTGATGTCTACTGTGCAATCCCAAAGTACACTGTGTGGGTCATTGTAGTATCAGGCTTCTCGTACAGACGTGACATGGTAGTATAGTATGGTCTAGTTGTACCCTTGTCAGTCTACTATTATCCTTTCGTACTTCTAACCCACTGAATGTGTTTTGCCAGCATGTCGTGCTATAGTTAGTACGTAATGTTAGCTTATGTGGATTGTGTGGGTATGCTTGATTGTCTAGAATAGCCGTAGAGGATGAACTGTCTGTTTACTAACACCACCCCTAATGAACTACAATTTCGACGATATGTACCCATGTGCCACATGTGCTGTATTGGATAGACAGGCAAAGGTCAAACTAGCATCCACTTGGTCAATGAACTATAGGCAGATACGAGCTAAGCGGATTTGGGCAATAACTGAATACTGCTAAGAATTGGTCGAGGGCTCAGATCAGGTCCACACAAAGCTAGGGCTAGGTCTAATGGTATGATCGTCATGTATAGCCAAACATACGGCTCACGGTAGATTAATTTTAACCAGCCGTAGCATAATACAAAGCTCTAGGCTAGCAAGTACTACTAAGGCTAATAGGAGATCAAGATGGTCCAGACAACTCATCTTGTACTTCCGTACAGGATAACCAAGAATACCCCACAGCACAACACCACAGTAGTATGTCATGCACGTTTTGGGCCTGATCTTATGGACCCCGGAAGTGACGTCATGCCGCGGTGCATTGTGGGCGTTAGGTGGGTTGTCATGGTAACACGCGTGAGCGGTCATGTTGTGACGTCATCCCCATGGTGACACGTCGTGTCACTGCGCATGCGCAGCGTGTGTTGTTAGGGTGACACGCGTTTCCGTGAGCCATTTTGTATATAGGACGCCCTCATCTTGGTTTTTATGATAGCACGTGGTTGCTAGGTGACCCAAAATCCTCTAACAGTGCGGGGTATATTTGGAATATATTTCTATATTAATATACCCTATATTTGGGAGTATAACGAATCACCCAAAAGAGCCCGATAATCACCGGAAATCACCGAAACTGGCCCGTATTCTCTTAGAATACTCCTGGTATGTGACACAAAATCCTCTAACAGGACGGGGGTATATTTGGAGGTACGTTCGATTGAACGGGAGTATAACAAATCACCCAAATGAGCCCGATAATTACCGGAAATCACCGAAACGGGCCCGTATTCTCTTAGAATACTCCTGGTATGTGACACAAAACCCTCTAACAGGACGGGGGTATATTTGGAGGTACGTTCGATTGAACGGGAGTATAACGAATCACCCAAATGAACCCGATAATCACCCCAAAACGGACGCGTACTCACCTAGTATGTGACCCTAATAGTACCACGTAGTGGTATAGGGCCTCTAATAAGACAGGGGTTTGTTCGGAGGGCATGTTCGTTTCAATGGGAGTATTATCAATCACCCAAATTACCCCTATAATCACCGGGAATCACCTATAATTTGCACTGTTAGGGATATATTCCTGGTCAGGACTTTCGTAGAACCCTAGCGGAAAAACTACTACTAATCTACTACTTCCCCTACTATTACCACTACAGTACTACCAGTACGACTATTACTACTAATACTAATACTACTACTGCATACCTACTACTACTACTACTAATATTACTACAAACACAACCACCACTTCCACTATTAACCACTATTACTACCACTACTGCCATTGTTACGAGTGTTACTTCTACTTCTAATACATCACATACACCACATAAGCACATACGAAGAAAATGGGGCGCCAAAGCCAACCCTGTTCTAGAATGGGGTGCCGAAAGGGGTTCCATAATTGGGCTTCCGGATATATAAATAAATATATAAAAAAATAAATAAATCTATTAAATAAAAATAATAAATATATAACAGGAGCACAACCACCACTACTACTAATAACTACTACTACTACTACCATTGCTACCAGTGCTACTTCCAATACAGCACATACAGCACATAAGCACACATTGAATGTGCCGATATATGTTTGTGTGTAAATGCACATTATGCGCACAACAGATACGGCACATTAGCACATACGAAGAAAAAGAGGGTACCAAAGTCAACCCTGTTCTAGGATGGGATGCCAAAAGGGGTTCTGTATTTAGGAGTCTAGATAAATGAATAAATATATTAATTGTGGTATGACTGCTATCTTCTCTGTTGTCTACTTATATCTGACTATTCCTGATTTGCCCAGGCTACTATGCCCCTGTACATTAGTGGATTCAAATCTTTCTTAGCCTGTTCTATCGTGATATGACTGCCACTTCAGTCTACCCATAACCATCTGTCCATGGCTTCTCCTAAGTGATATATGGCTCTCCACCTACCTATACACTATACCTGGGTTGTGTGTACCTATGGTGGTCTAGTACATTATGTGAGTACAACACATAGACACATACGAAGAAAAGGGATTCTATAGGTGTAGTAAGAGATTAGAAAGGGATTTCACGGAACGTGGGATTGGTGTCTGATGCGATGAGCTTGTGTGCTACGTGTGCAAATGCACAATGTGCGTTAACACACAAGCACATATCGACACATCTGATGTGTCGATTTGTGCTTTTGTGCAATCGCACAATGTGCGCACATCACACACAGCACATAGACGCATACGGTCAAAAAGGGGCGCCGTAGACTAGCCAGTTATAAGATGGGGTGCTGCAAGTGGGGTTCCCCAAAATGGGATTCTGTGATTTGGATTCGTACCCAATTCCATAAAATGTGATTCCGTGACAGGGAATAAGCTCTCGAGGGTATAAAAAGGGTACATTTTTTCTTTTTTTATACCCTCGAGAGTTTATTCCATATCACCGAATCACATTTTACGGAATCGGGTCAAATCCAAATCACAGAATCCCATTTTGGGGAACCCGCTTACAGCACACCATCTTATAACTGGCTAAGCTTCGGCGCCTCTTTTTTACCGTACGTGTCTATTTTCTGTACGTGATGTACCCACACTGTGCGTTTGCACAAAAGCACAAATAGACACATCAGATGTGTCGATATGTGCTTGTGTGTAAACGCACATTGTGCGTTTGCACACATAGCACACAAGCTCATCGCATCAGACACCAATCCCACGTTCCGTGAAATCCCTTTTTAATCTCTTACTACACCTATAGAATTCCCTTTCTTCGTATGTGTTTATGTGTTGTACTCACATAATGTACTAGATCACCGTAGGTACAAACAACCCAGGTATAGTGTATAGGTAGGTGGAGAGCCATATATAACTTAGGAGAAGCCATGGACAGATGGTTATGGGTAGACTGAAGTGGCAGTCATATCACGACAGAACAGGCTAAGAAAGATTTGAATCCACTAATGTACAGGGGCATAGTAGCCTGGGCAAATCAGGAATAGTCAGATATAAGTAGACAACAGAGAAGATAGCACTCATACCACAATTTATATATTTATTCATTTATCTAGACTCCTAAATACAGAACCCCTAATGACACCCCATCCTAGAACAGGGTTGACTTTGGCGCCCCTTTTTCTTCGTATGTGCTTATGTGCCGTATATGATGTGCGCACATTGTGCGTTTACACACAAGCATATATCGGCACATTCATTGTGTGCTTATGTGATGTATTAGACATAGCACTGGTAGTAGTAGTAGTAGTAGTAGTAGTAGTAGTAGTAGTGGTTAGTAGTGGTGGTTGTGTTCCTGTTATATATTTATATAGCTGTTATTTTTAATTAATATATTTATTTATTTTGTTTATATATTTATTTATATGTACGGAAGCCCAATTACGGAACTCCTCTCGGCACCCCATCCTAGAACTTGGTTGACTTTGGCGCCCCGTTTTCTTTGTACGTGCTTATGTGCCGCATGTGATATGCGCACATTGTGCGTTTACACACAAGCATATATCGACACATTCATTGTGTGCTTATGTGATGTATTAGACATAGCACTGGTAGCAATGGTAGTAGTAGAGGTAGTAGTGGTTAGTAGTGGTGGTTGTGTTCCTGTTATATATTTATATAGTTATTATTTTTATTTAATATATTTATTTATTTTGTTTATATATTTATTTATGTGTACGGAAGCCCAATTACGGAACTCCTTTCGGCACCCCATCCTAGAACTGGGTTGACTTTGGCGCCCCTTTTTCTTCGTATGTGCTTATGTGCCGCATGTGATATGCGCACATTGTGCGTTTACACACAAGCATATATCGGCACATTCATTGTGTGCTTATGTGATGTATTAGACATAGCACTGGCAGCAATGGTAGTAGCAGAGGTAGTAGTGGTTAGTAGTGGTGGTTGTGTTCCTGTTATATATTTATATAGTTATTATTTTTATTTAATATACTTATTTATTTTGTTTATATATTTATTTATATGTCCGGAAGCCCAATTACGGAACCCCTTTTGGCACCCCATCCTAGAACTGGGTTGACTTTGGCGCCCCATTTTCTTCGTATGTGCTTATGTGGTGTATGTGATGTATTAGAAGTAGAAGTAACACTCGTAACAATGGCAGTAGTGGTAGTAATAGTGGTTAATAGTGGAAGTGGTGGTTGTGTTTGTAGTAATATTAGTAGTGGTAGTAGTAGGTATGCAGTAGTAGTATTAGTATTAGTAGTAATAGTCGTACTGGTAGTACTGTAGTGGTAATCGTAGGGGAAGTAGTAGATTAGTAGTAGTTTTTTCCGCTCGGGTTCTACGAATGTTCTGACCAGGGATATGTCCCTAACAGTGCAAATTATTGGTGATTTTCGGTGATTATAGGGGTCATTTGGGTGATTGATGATACTCCCATTGAAATGAACGTGCTCCCATCTTATTAGAGGCCTTATACCACTACGTGGTACTATTAGGGTCACATACTAGGTGAATACGGGTCCGTTTCGGTGTTCTGGGTGATTCTCGGGCTCATTTGGGTGATTCGTTATACTCCCGTTCAATCGAACGTACCCTCCAAATATACCCCCGTACTGTTAGAGGGTTTTGGGTCACCTAGCAACCACGTGCTACCATAGAAACCAAGATGGCGGCGTCCTTAAACCAAATAGCCGACGGAAACGCGTGTCACCCTAACAACACGCGCTGCGTATGCGCAGTGACACCACGTGTCACCATGGGGATGACGTCATAACTGACCGCTTACGCGGTTACCATGACAACCTACCTAACACCACAATGCATCGTGGCATGACGTCACTGCCGGGGTCCATAAGCGGGGCCCATAAGATCAGGCCCGAAACGTGCATGACTACCCATATCGCCAAATGCTGGCATAGCACATTCGGTGGGTCTGCAGTACCAAATGATAATAGACGACCGTCAGGGGCACAGACAGCTCATACTGTACTACCATGCCACTCCTGTACGAGAAGACCGACACAACCTTCACCCGAACAACGTACTGTCTGATTGTACAGTGGACATCAACAGCTGTCGATGTCTATATGACGTCGAGTGCACACAATGACATCACGGCGTCATTTGCAACGTCAACCGTTTCGCGGGTGAAATTGAAATCTACTAAGGTGCATGGTCACACAGGTGCAGATATGGATAGCTAGTAATTAGTATACTAGAGCAAATATAAGTCACAACACAGATAAAACAGGCCGGATTACACATTATAGGTTGTTCAATACCAGAAAAGGAATATACCACACAATTCGCGGCGCGGGGATAGAGAAAACAGGCAGAAACCTAAAAAATAATAAGAAAAAGTAGAAAAACTGTCCAACTGGGAGGCTCTTAAGCTACTAGGGTATACTCCAAATCAGTTGAACAGTCCCTCTGGGGGGCTTTATAGCAAGCACTATGTGACAGACTGGACAGGTTCGTTTCGGGGGAATTATAAGAGAATCCGTACCAAATCAACTCCTTTTCGGTGATTTCCGAACATTGTCGGGCTTACTGGGGTAATCCGTTATATTGCTAATCGAACATACCCCCAGAACAGGGGTAGGCCAATGGGTCACAAAGCAACCACGTGCCACCATAGAAACCATGATGGCGGCCCCCTATATACAAAATGGACGACGGACACACGGGTCACCATAACACGCGCTGCGCATGCGCACTAACACCATCCATCACGATGGTGATTACGTCACATCATGGCCGCTCATGCGCGCTACCATCACAACCCATCTGACACTCACAGTGCACCGCATTATAACGTCACTTCCGGGTCCTGTCCGGGGTCCTGGTGAAAAGGCAAAGTCGGGTACGTGACATACTATTGACTGATCCACGATAGATTCACTGGCCATGGTACAATAATGCGCACAATACTTCAAAGGTGCAATGCCCCAAAGGTTCGATACTCTAGAGAGCCTATACTTCAAAGGTTCGATACTCCGAATGCCCAACACTCCAATGTTCTGATACTCGAAATGGCTGATACTCCGACGGTTTTTCAGAAACGACACAAATCATCCCTATCTATCTCGTCACAGACAAGATACTACGTTTTTGTCGGGTCCTCTGAATTTCCAACTGCACCAGTTACATCCCTTATGTCAGAATTCAACTGAACACCCCAACGCCAGAGCTGCCGGGTGGGTCATTGTGAGTCAAATATTTATTTATTTATTCATTTATTTATTGGTGTTTAAGGTCACATATTTCTGCTCAATGGCCAATCGTGACCGCAACATAGATATAAAGTCATGTCTAGCCAATCGTTTATACCCACGTTGCCCATCTTAGAGGACTTCCACCCCAGGCATTGATGACTGGGCCCTATTTTACCAGTAAAACAGATATTGTTTACCACAGTAAACAAGTGCTGTTCCACTCCCCGCCGTTCTCGGGATTTCCGCCGGGACGTGAGACAAATATTGTTTCCTCATATCCTCAGCTTCACCACCACGAGAAATTTAAATAAATTTCAAGTCAAGTGTACATGAACTTTGGTCATGAAATTACAAGAAATAACAACAATGCATGGCAGAGGTTGGTTCCCTTGAACGTTGCTAAGAGAACATCATATCATAAACAATGTACAAGCGTTCAATTTATACTACCGGTATATTTGCGTATGTCTGCCTGTCTGTCTGGTCACAATAAAATTTAATATGGGGCCATCCAGAGTGCTCCAAATGGGTCAGTTAGGGATAATCTTTATTGGGAAAGGTCATACTGAGGTTTAATTTTTTTAAAGTGCCGCTGTGAGGGTCTGGAATGAGGTAACGAAATTATGTGTGTGTGTGGGGGGGGGGGGGGGGGGGGGTACAAAAGATGTTGAAGTTATTTTTCTCACAGAATTTCATCAAAGTTAAGTATAACCATCTCCATATCATCGGAGATGTCATCGTGTATTTGTTTAAAACTTTCTAAAGTGCCACTGTGTTGGGTGACGGGTGGGGTAAGGGTATTTAAAAGCTTTTCACCTGGGAAGAGTATTCTCCCTTGAAATTACCTGCCAATAAATTCTCAATTGTCCAGTATGTCAAGGGAGAATACTCTCTCCCAGATATCTTACTTACCTACTGACAATCACTTCTAAACCTGTGCAACTCGGGATAACTGTGCTAGTGGGTGATAATCTTAATAGCTTGCGCTCTTCAATGTGATGGATTCGGATACTTATCACACTCCCACGTCTTTTAAATTGGTCTTGTTTGTTTCGAACGTTTTGGCAATATACCGTACTGTTAAAGATTTTAAGGTATCGGAGAGAGAGAGAGAGAGAGAGAGAGAGAGGGGGGGGTGAGGGAGAGAGGGTGAGGGTGAGGGTGAGAGAGTGAGAGAGGGTTAGAGAGAGAGAGGGTGAGAGAGAGAGGGTGAGAGAGAGAGAGGTTGAGAGAGAGACCGAGAGGGTGAGAGAGAGACCGAGAGGGTGAGAGAGAGAGACCGAAAGGGTGAGAGAGAGGGGGGGGGGGGGGGGGGGTGAAGTAATAGTAATATATGTGAACATGCATGATAAATCAAATCATGACATGAAAATCTTAACGTTGAGCTCCCTAATGTCGGCGATTGATAGCACTGGACCTTCGGAATATAGGACTTTCGGATAATTTGACTTTCGGAGTATTGGGTCTGGGGTTCCGAAAACGCTGAGAGACCCTCTCATACACCCCAAGCGGAGCATGATTAGTTGTGGCAGCAGCAAGGAATGCTATTTTGAAATATAATAAATATATATGATTGCAAGAGACTTTTATCACAGAATATCTGGAAAACAACACAAATAGAATTCACATATTGTTATCTACATTATATACAAAACCCAACTTCGATTTTGATAAATTTTGAGAAATGACCTCTAACACTTTCTTCCACGAAGCGTGACAAAAGCCCCCCCCCCCCCCCCCTCCCCATATACAAACCACTCGCCCCCAGCAAGAGTGCCCCCCCCCCGGAGAGAACCCCACCCAGAATGAGTTCACGATCCGACCCCGCCCCACCCCCGAGATATTTCACATTGGGATGTTCTCCCGGTGCTGTACCCATCCGATATATTTCCCAAGCGGAGACTATCTCCATTCATCCACAAGAGAAAATCTGGAGATCGATGTTATACATACACGTGGGTATCATTTTCGTTGACGCGAGCAACTGGATTCTAAAAGCGCGAGCAGGAGCACGATATCACGATATTTACCCCCGGTATGGGGTTCCGGGAAGTCCGACAAAAGCCCCCCCCCCACCCCCCACAAGAGCCCCCATCCCCCCCTCCCCCCACCCCTACAAATGCCACACAAACATGGTATTCCTACCGTGATATATCGTAAACGAGTGTGAAACTACTTCGGACTATAGCGTGTATTCGGACTAACAGACTAAAACCTCTTACACATTGATCCGGTTTTCCGGCAACGACAATGATGCGACGACAGCGTGGCAACCGCAAAAAAAAATCGATATAATGAAATTGAACTGGTGTGCACACATATCTACGGTAACGAAGGCGGAATCCGTTAACGACGCAGTCCGATGATCCGGCTATTTGTCGAATCGGTCTGGTGATTTTTTTTGCCGGGCATATAGCGTACGGCGAAATGCATGAACATGACGCCATTTGAGGCAACCAGCTGCAGTCTGAGAAAGGACATTAGCTGAAAACTCTCAAGAAGATGACACGAAAGCGAAAATCAACACAGCCGAGGCACAAAAAAACTGGTAGATCGTGCACAACAGGAGAAAACAATTTACGATCAGCAGCTACCTCATTACCACGATCATAGGCTAAATACAGCGAACGTTTTTTAACGACGCTTAAAACAACCAGTGCAATGTCGTGTTGGCAGATGTACGCGTGGAGGAAGAGCCAGAGAGTAGCAACGAGCAACTGTCAAGCTCTCCTACTTACTAATCCTAAATCTTTTTTTTCAGAAGCCGGAATGTCCCATGCTGTCTATACGTATCCCAGTGGCGTGATCCCCACCCACTTTTCCTCAAAGTTGGTCCTCGAAATATGTCCAAACATGGCATAAAAATCATAGGTGGGTTAAGTCCGTGGGGGGGGGGGGGGGGGGGGGTAGGTTGTAGATTTGTAGATTGCTTGTTCTAATATCTGTGTCGTTGAAAAGGTAGACAGTCACCAATACATGAAAAACCTCAAAATGTCCGTTCAGATTCAGGAATGGGGGTTTTTGGACCCTGGAATTCAATTTTTTTTCTACCACGGGCCCAACCAAGGTCGGCCCGTGGTAGCGACGTCCCTTGACCGTCCCATATCTGACACATTTGTTTCCCTCTGGCGGAAACCCTGATTATTGCTACCCTTGGTTACCTAGCTCAAATTCGGAAATGTGAAGGCCTGCAAACCTATTCCCGCACCCCGTCACTAATTAGAAATACAAGGATCTCAACCCCTATTAAAACGGATCTAAGCCAGGGTGTGTGAGTTTGTCCCCCTCCCCCCCCCCCCCCCCCCCCGGCTGGCTACGCGACCGGCGTGTCTGGTTAATGAGGATGAGGAGACATCAATGCAGCCTGTTCCGTCTCCTCTTATTTTAACGATAATTCAGGGAAGGTGCCAGATCCAACGCTATCACATCATCCTCCACCTTGGTGTTTGGTTGGTAAAATATCGCATCCGGTTACATATTTTACCGGACTAATGTGTGCACTACAACCGCTGACAAACGCAATGTCGTTGCCGTAACCGTTGCCGTATGTATAGTCGTTGCCGGCAAACTGGATAAATGTGTACGAGGCTTAACAAGATTTTGCACTGACGGCCTTTCAAACTAACGGACAAGGCGCGGCGCAGCATATTGTCGAGTATACGTACCTCTATCACAGTTCTGTCTTGTTATTTGTCTGTAGAGTGATTATCAGCTTCTCTCGAATAAGAAAACTTTTGAAATGACGCGGTTTGTTGAAAAAATAAAATGCTCGAAAAAGGAACCTAAATCTGAAATTGACGACGTCGCATTTTTTCTCAGATGCGCCATTTTAAGATGACGGAAACAAACAACGTCGCGTTTCCCAAACGATTCGGCATCTTTACATAAAAGAAAACCGCCTGCCATTTGGCGAGATGAAAGAGAAAGCAACATCACAATTTTCCGACGGCAAAAGTATAAAGAACTCAGACGTAAAGGCCGGGAATATGGAATCCCGTTCATATACGTTAACCAACAACTTTATCAGTCTATCAGATAGATGTAAAATACAACTTCACTAGTTTGCGAAAAGTGTTGTATCTCATCCCCCCCCCCCACCCCCACCCCCCACGCACACACCATTCAATCGCAAACTAACACACGGGTGATGAATCGGTAATGGGATGAAACTGCTATCATATCGCAATATTGCCAAAACCCTCAGTCAAATTGTAACACTTCCTGAAAGAGCTCAAGGAGTGGGGCAAAACGCATGTTGAAAGTGGAAAATGGAACCTATCGGGTGTGTTAATTTTGTATATAATATATTTTGTACAGAAATTATGTGAGTTGTGTCCATGACATTACTTTTTTAAATCGCAGAGGAGGGATCATCGATAAGGGGGCCACATTCCATGAATAGAGCAAGGAACAAATGCGCACCGATTACGAAGAAACGATGAAACGATGGCACAAGGCCTCCCACGCCCGCCACTCGGAGGAACCGGGGGGAGGGGAGGGGTGGGGGGTAACGGGGGGTATTTACCCCCACCAAAAAAAATTGTTAAAGATAGACTTTATTGGACGATTTATTTGCTCAGAATCAGCCAGAATGGATATTTGTACCTCTTAAGTTCAAAAATGTTCACGGGGGAGGACCCCCGGACCCCCACCCAACGAGACGGTGGATACCCCCTTTCGTGCTCATCGCCACTCGCAGCTTCGCGGCTCGGATGACGCGAAGCGTCATGGGAATATACGATTTATTTGCTCAGAATCAACCAGAATGCATATTTTCACATCCTAAATTCACAATTTTTCCGGGGGAGGTCTCCGGACCACCACCAACGAGACGGGGGAATGCCCCCTCAAGCGTCAAGGGAATATACCACCCTCCCAATAAAATTAGCTTCCTACGCCCCTGCCGCCACCCCTCCCACAGATATATACATATACCCGTGGCGGTAAATTGTCGAACAAAACGTTTGAGTGGTCGAAATGTTAAAGCCTCCAGCAGCTTGTGGAAAGAAGAAACCTGACTGGACCAAATTTTTGGTGATATGATTTTGGCCAGATCATCGAATTCATATATGCAGAGCCTCCAAAATGCCGAGACTACATTTATTGCACTACATGAGAGCAATTTGCTGGTGAAAATATAAAAGGGAGGCACATAGGCGTATGGGCTCATTTTTAAAGGGTGGGGGGGGGGGGGGGAGGCTGTGAGATTTTTGCCCGAAAAATGATTCCGCCCGCAACTCCAAATTTGCCTAAAAAAATTATGAAATTGCCCCGAACATTTTAATGTGAAATTGACCCAAAAAAACTTATTTTTTTTTCAAACGGGGGAGGGGGGGGGGGCTGCAGCCCGCCCCCCCTCCAGACCCCCGGCCCATACGCATATGGGAGACACTCCCCACCGGTATAGTACCCACCTGTCATTGTACAGAAGCCTTGAGAATTTAGAAAATAAACAGTATTCTGGCGTCGACCGAATGTTCTGGCACTTAAAGGTTTACCAAAATTCATTAAATGTTCCCTCCAATCATAGTCTTTTCAGTGCAAGTCGAAAATGTCTAAGTCGAACAGCTTTGGAAATCGTCACGTCTATTTTACTTCAAAAGTGGGCGATGGTTTAATTCAAAAGTGGAGACCTAGTTTTTTTACTTCACAAATGGGCGACAGTTACTTCAAAAGTGGAGGCCTCATTTACTTCAAAAGTGGGCGACGGTTACTTCAAAAGTGGTGAGCTACTTCAAAAGTGGGCGCTTTTTACTTCAAAAGTGGTGAGCTACTTCAAAAGTGGTAATTTACTTCAAAACTCGGCGCAACATTGGATGTCAAGATTGGCTTTTGTGTACAGTGTGGGCAATGTGACAGAAGCGTACAAACGTTTTACAGCTCTGAGTTACATAAAATGAAAGCTAGATTTCGGACACACATTGAAGTATTAAGGGAGTTAAAATCACACCACTTGAATATTCTATTTCCTTCATTCATAATTGTGATAGGTACTTCAAGGAAGACACTCACCATTCCACACAGGCACGTATCTACAGGGATGAGGTGGGGGTGGGGCGGGGTGTGTCTCACCTCCCAATATTTGACTAAAAATCAAGATAACTGGAAATTTTTCAGGCAAAAATTCCAACACTTGCAAATTCGAAGCATTAACGGATTTTTTTTGACTGCGGTTTTGCATTTCCGTTAAAATTCCAACCTACAACTCACACAGACAGAATTCTGATTGAACAACGTAAGAATTTTTCACTACCCAGTGGATTCTATGTTAATTCCACATCCGTGGTCACGCTACTCATTTTGTTCTCTGCTATGTCTAACCTTACTCATATTAGCGAACGCAGTTAAAATATTGTAATAATAAAAAAGGTCCTAGCTTCAAAACTGGGGGAGGAGATAGCCGAAGAAATCACGTATCATACAGGTGAAATTTTACAAAAATGGACTAAGTTTAACAAACAGTTATTTTTTGAAATATCGAGGCAAGTCAAAATCCTGACAAAATGCACACATCTGAAAAATGTAAAAAAAAATCCTGTGAAATAAAAAAAAGTAACAACTTGAAAATTATAAGAGGGGTTAGACGGACAAACAATGTACCCTATATGAAGACAGATAGACGGACAGACAGGGGTAAAATAATGTGCTATCTGATTATTCGTTGTGGGCATAACAAGAAAAGATTATTTCAGTAGTTGACCTATCTTCCGGTTCCTTTGGAGTTACACATTTCCAAACAAATTTTTTTCTTGGGGGGGATAAACTGAATGGCATGGCTTATTTTTTATCTGAAAACATCGTTCGCTTATAGGTTGCACCTCTTTTCATATTAAAGTAAAATATAATGAACAGACAGGCTAATGAGAGTCAAATGACTGAGATCGAAGACAGTTTAACAGAACAGCATGCGTCATATGTCAGCAAAAAAGTGAAAAAAATAATTCCCTATGCTGAACGATGCCCCCCCCCCCCCCCCACAAGGGATGTACAATGATATAATTAACACAGTGCCCAATGAAGACAAATGTGGTCTACTTGCAGACTGCAGTACTACAAGAAATTGTCATTTTGCGCTGTCTTAAAACCTCAAATTATGTATATAGATATTCAGCTTGGGTGGAAACGGCCTTGTATAAGCTTATAGCTTCCTGCCGAATCCCACATCAATGTATGCAACAATTTTTGTATTATATGACTTTTTACTCTTAAATAAATAATGTTTAAACTAAACTGCTTGGAAATATTCTCAGGATGCCCTACTTTCAAAATTACTGGTCACGCCCACTTTGTTACAGTGAAAATGCATGCATGGACCTTGGGAATGCAGTAAATTCAAAAAAGTGATTTCCATCAATTCTGAAAATGCACTCAATGACCCACGACTACCTTTTTTGGCCACACCCACTTTCTCACATAAAAATGCATGTATGGACTTCGGGGATGCTTTAGGGTGTCAAAACATGTGATTTCCAACAATTCTAAAAAAATGCCCTCAATGAACCCTAAGTGACCTACGTGACCTTGACCTATATTTTGAACCTCTATCGAGTGTCGACTCATTCGGTGTTGGTCCCAGGTCTATGGAACATACCATGTGTGAGATATGAGTGTGACCCACTTTCAAAAATGTTGACCATGCCCACTTTTTAATGTGAAAAATGCATGTATGAACTTTGAGAATGCTTTAGGGGGTCAAAAATGTGATTTCCAGCAATTATGAAAAATGTACTCAATGACCCCTAAGTGACCTCCGTGACCTTGACCCATATTTTGAATTCCATCGAGCGTCGACTCATTTGGGGTTGGTCCCAGATCCATACGTCAAACCACGCATAAGATATGGGCGTTACCCACTTTCAAAAAATTTGGCCACGCCCATTTTTTTAATGTAAAAATTGCATGTGTGTATGTCAGGAATGCTTTAGGGGGTCAAAAAATGTGATTTCCAGCAATTATGAAAAATGCACTCAATGACCCCTAAGTAACCTTCGTGACCTTGACCCATATTTCGAATCTCCATCGAGTGTCGACTCATTTGGGGTTGGTCCCAGATCCATACGTCATACCACGCATGAGATATGGGTATTACCCACTTTCAAAAATTTTGGCCACGCCCACTTTTTTTAATGTAAGAAATGCATGTGTGTATGTCAGAAATGCTTTAGAGGTAAAAAAAAAATGTGATTTTCAGCAATTATGAAAAATGCACTCAATGAGCCTAATCAGAAATGGACATTTTTGTACTCTAGATATCCCAAACAAACAGAAAAGACGCGGATAAACAGAATAACCCAAACAACTCTTCAAATAATCAAACAAAAAAGAAAAGCCTTCCGGGCTTACCAAAGGCATGAAGATGGGGACGACCATGAATTAACCGAACCAATAAGCGTAGAAGAGGTCATGGGTATAATCAGAAAATGTAAGTCATCTTCGTCCCCAGTAGAAGACGAAGTCTCTTACAAAATAATGAAACAGTGCCCCAACATCTTCTACTGCAGACTTACCAAACTCCTAAACTGCTGTCTCTCCTGTGGGTACTTCCCAAAATGCTGGAAAGTGGCCACAGGAGTCATGATACCTAAACCCGACAAAGACCTTACCAACCCTTCTAACTACCACCCAATCAGCTTGCTTAGCTGTGATGGAAAAATATTTGAGCGGATTCTCACTATGAGACTTCGCAGCTATCTCGAATCAATCAACATTTTCAACAAATGACAAAGAGCGTATAGGAGTCAGAAAGAGGGAATCGAACACGTATATTGACTGGTCGATTATATGAAAACAGCATTTAGTCAAAACGAAATCGGAACAGCGTTTTTCTTGTTTTGTTTTCCCCGCATTTGAAAAAATGCGGGGATATATTGGTCGTCTTCGTCAGTCCGTCCGTCCGTACGTCCGGGAATGGTTTCCGGCGAAAAACTCCTAGGGGTTTCAATTCGAAACATTGAAAGTGTGTTCATGTTCATTCATAGGGTCTGTAGATGTGCATAAAGGTTTTGGATTTTTGATTCGGCCCTTGGGGGCGTAAAGGGCACCACTTTTGTCGTTAGAGGAATGGTTTCTGGCGAAAAACTCCTAGGGGTTTCAATTCGAAACATTGAAAGTGTGTTCATGTTCATTCATAGGGTCTGTAGATGTGCATAAAGGTTTTGGATTTTTGATTCGGCCCTCGGGGGAGTAAGGGGCACCACTTTTGTCATTAGGGGAATGGTTTCCGGCGAAAAACTCCTAGGGGGTTCAATTCGAAACATTGAAAGTGTGTTCATGTTCATGCATAGGGTCTGTAGATGTGCATAAAGGTTTTGGATTTTTGATTCGGCCCTCGGGGGCGTAAGGGGCACCACTTTTGTCATTAGAGGAATGGTTTTCCGGCGAAAAACTCCTAGGGGTTTCAATTCGAAACATTGAAAGTGTGTTCATGTTCATTCATAGGGTCTGTAGATGTGCATAAAGGTTTTGGATTTTTGATTCGGCCCTCGGGGGCGTAAGGGGCACCACTTTTGTCGTTAAAGGAATGGTTTCCGGCGGAAAAACTCCTAGGGGTTTCAATTCGAAACATTGAAAGTGTGTTCATGGTCATTCATAGGGTCTGTAGATGTGCATAAAGGTTTTGGATTTTTGATTCGGGCCTCGGGGCGTAAGGGGCACCACTTTTGTCGTTAGAGGAATGGTTTCCGGCGAAAAACTCCTAGGGGTTTCTATTCAAAACATTGAAAGTGTGTTCATGTTCATTCATAGGGTCTGTAGATGTGCATAAAGGTTTTGGATTTTTTATTCGGCCCTCGGGGGCATAAGGGGCACCACTTTTGTCATTAGAGGAATGGTTTCCGGTGAAAAAACTGCTAGGAGTTTCAATTCTAAACACTGAAAGTGTGTTCATGTTCATTAGTAGGGTCTGTAGATGTGCATAAACGTTTTGGATTTTTGATTCGGCCCCGAAGGGCGCAAGGGGCACCATTTTTGTCGTTAGAGGAATGGTTTCCAGAGATAAACTCCTAGGGGTTTCAATTCGAAACACTAAAAGTGTGTTCATGTTAATCAATAGGGTCTGTAGATGTGCATAAAGGTTTTGGATTTTTGATTCGGCCCCGAGGGGTGCAAGGGGCACCACTTTTGTCGTTAGAGGAATGGTTTCCGGCGAAATATATTTTTTTTTTCAATCGCTGCTCTTGAGTTCTATCATCCTACTGAATTCCTCCCTGGCCTCTTTCCTCCCTTTTTCCACGAGAGAATCCTTCATCTCTTCCTTGATGATCTGACGAGTCTTGATTCTCACGGCTTCTTTCATGGCTTCGTATTTCGTTTTCTCGCCCAATATCGTGAAGTATTCTCCGTCCGATATCCTACCATCTTTCAATGCCATCGAGATCATTTCGGATATCGTGTCGATCTTGGAGTCGGCCAAGATGCGAATCTTGTCGTGTTTCCTCGCCTTCAGATATAATTTCCTACTCAAAAAGTTTCTGAGCGTGCTAAACAATCCGGCGGCGAGAGCCACTCCTTCTATGGTTAACACGATCGGAATGCCGACTGCGGTCGGCAGCAATCCGATGCCGGCCGCGTGTAAACCCATGGAAATCGTGATGAGTGTCGTGTCGACCGTGTTGACGAATTTCAGGAAACGCGAATACTACTTCTTGAGAGAACGGCGAGAATCTCTCTCTCGAGTTAGATACGCTTGGATTCAACTGATTTGATCGATGCGATACCTCTCTCCTCTTTCTTTTTCGTCTAACGACGGTGCCGTCGGCAAAACGCCGTTCGGCTTCTCATCCTCGTCGTCATCTAATGTCGGATACAATTTATTTCTGGTTCTCATTTTTGTGTTTTTTTTTTCTTTCTAATATTAGATAAAAAATTTATGTGTGTATTTATTTTTATTTTCTATTCTCCCTTATTTTATATCAACGAGAAAACTTAGATGTATGCTTCATTGAACAATAATTTCATGATGCATCCTTTGTCTTCTAAAGTCAAACTTCTACATGCCAATTTCAGTTCTTCCGAAACTGTGGGCTTGTCTCGATCCTTACAGAAGAGTAATCTCTTCCAAAACGCGATCACTTCGTCGATTTGAACGCGTTCGAACGCCGGTTCGAAATACTTGACGACCATATCTTCCCTTTACATCGTCAGACACGAATGATTCTCATGGTCGAAGTCTAGGTGATCAAGACATCCGACGCATCATTCTAACAAGAGGCGACCTGGTTGTTCGTTCACACAGAATGCGTAGGCTCTCATCAGCATTTTTAAAAGAAACCTTGCTCTAATAGTTTAGGAAGCGCTCATGATTTACGTATTTTTTTTTTATTATCTATTCGATTTGATATATTTATTTTTTTAAATAACTATTTATTTATATCTTTTTTTCTCTTCTATATATATCAATCACTTTTTTTTATTTCTTCTCCTCAAAACCGATTCCAGTTGAGAAAAAGAACATTTACAAAACGAGATTGAGTTCTAAAATGGTCAAATTTTGAAATTTCTTTTCGTTTCGAAAAACGTTTTGGCAGAAAGGTGCGCGCGACTCTATTGTGAGCCTCCTCAAAAATAATAGCGGATTCTGTACCACTGGTCCAGAATCCGCAAAACGTTTTTTGATGCTGGTCCAGAATCCGCAAAGCGTTTTTTGCTCGCATTCACCAACGATAGATTGAAGGTCTGATCCGCGATGGGAACGTCGACAAAAATTTTCAAGTAAAAAAAAAAAAAAAATGTACAATTTCATACATTTTTCATTTTTTTGAAAAACGTGTACATTCGACACGTTCGCCAACGGGTATTTGAACGTTAAAAGTGCGATCTAGGAGTCTCAAAATAACAGCGGATTCTGGACCACCATGAAAAAATGACATTTTTTGCGAACGTGTCGGCGATTTAACACTGAATCCTACGATGGTAAACGCACCATGTACGTGTACGTGTACGGTACACGTACAAAGTGGTCCAGAATCCGCCTTTATTACCTACTCCTGTGAGCTCACTTCATAACAAATGTACAACGTTTATGGATACAGAGGTCTGTACATCCACCCGATACATAGCAGGAGATGTTCGAAACACACTGCTTATACAGAAGCCAAAAGGCACTGCTATGTCAAAAAAAAGCCGAATGTTGTACGGCTGCGGTAGCAGAAATATCCACCGCACAGCAGGAGATGCACTGCTTACAGTAGCCAAAAAGGCACTGCTACAGTACTAGCGAAAATAAGTTGTATGTTACCCACTAAAATGGTCACTTTCGTTTTAGTGGGTGTCATACAACTTATTTCCGCAACTTGTAAGGTTTGTCAAAAAGAAAAAAGAATTCTTAAATTTATTTTGGATAACTCATTTTTTCACATTAAATATAATTATAGTAAGGCAGTGAATTGAAAAGAAAATCAGAATATATCTGTCAAAGAAGTAATAGGATAACTTTTTGAGGAAAAAAAAACAACTCTAAATCCGCCTCACTTGACTCTATTAAGTATGCCGGTCCCAAGCCCGGGCAAAGAATGAGGGGAGTTTAAAATTTATTGCTAAAAAAAACATTTTGGAAAAAAACAAAACCTCTAAATCTGCCTGACTTGACTCTGTTAAGTCTGCCGGTCCCAAGCCCGGGCAAAGGATGAGGGGAGTTTAATATTTATCTAAGTCCAATACTATTAGCCTTCGCCTGTGCTCCGAATTTATTATTTTTTTTATTTTTTATTATGTCGCACCGGTGCGACATATTAAAAAAAATAATAATAAATTCGGAGCACAGGCGAAGGCTAATATTATCGGGCTAACATTTATCGCGAAGCGGTTAGGCCTACTGTATCACGGAACGCGTTTCCTGGAAAGAACCGGGGGTGGATGGGGCTCGTTGGTGAGAGTCTGTGGGTGGAGGTGTCCCGGGATTTGTCGTTGCCACAGTGGGCAGGTGCCCCCTCCCCAAAATGTAGCTGTACCCCCCCTCCAAATGTTTCCCGCCAGTAGTTAGACTTAGATTTTAAAATTTTTCTGGGAAATTTTCCCCAAACACCCCCCCCCCCCCCACCCCAAAAAAAAAAATCCTGGGGAAGGACCCCCAGACCCCCCGCCTTTCGTGCATCTAATGGCTATAACCCCCCCCCCCCCCCCCACACACACACACACACACACACGACAGTTATCGCACCACCCCCCCCCCCCCCCCCCTCCCAAGAAACTTTTTCCTGGCTACGCGCCTGGTTGTCCTCTCTCGTTAGTGGGAGACCGCGTTGGTGGAGGATGAGCTTGTTCGGGAAAAGTTTTCAGGAAAGCTTAAACTGGGCTTTAATGACTTATCCCAAGATATTGTAAGATCTTTAGATTATTATCATTATGTGGGTGTACAATATGCTACATGTATCCGAGTCTTGCTCCGCTTTCTAAGGGTAGATCACGGTTTGTCCCCTACTCGCCATGATGCGTCCTCGGAATCCAAAGCGAGAGTTTGATGCATGTTTGTCAATCCAAATAATGGCTATAATCTTTATTTATCACTAAAATACTCATCAGACGTGGATACAATTTTACACACGATTAAAATATGCGCTTGCCATCCTCTTAAACCTAAATTTCGCTGTTTTTCTCAGCGACATTCTTCCTCAGATAGACAGCTAATTGATTTCACACCTTTGTCGCATCTTGTCGACAGCTTCAAGCAGGCTACTACTTAACGAACACAAGTCTAAAGTCTAAAGAATAGTTTCGCGCGCCGAAGGCGCGCTGGGACGATATGGGGCATGCCCTTTCAACCCTCAATTACTGTATATTAAAGTTTCGATAATTTTTGGGTCATCATCACCCGCATCATGTCCGGTCGGTGCAAAGGAGGAAGAGGATTGGAGTTGATGTTTCTGGTTGTTGTTCTTCAGGCAAGTATAGTCTGCCGCTTGTGATTTGGAGTTGAAGATGGGCCTTCATCGGCAAGTATAGTCTGCCTTGGGCTCTTTCGCTGGCGTGTATGGTTTCGGCGATAGACAATTTGAAAGAAACAAAACGGACCTTAACAAGGTGCCACCCAACCTGAACATTCCTGGTTCAAGTAACAGGCCTGCGATAATCATGGGGTCGGGACAGATTGTGCGCTAGAGGAGCGCTTTACAAAAAAGGGGCTAGGAGATTGGTGCGCAGGACCGACGCTCGCCTCCCTGGGGGTGGATGCCCACCAACAAGGATGGAGTGAAGGATGTGCTGATGCCATCACGGTTATTGTGCTGCCATAGCGGTTATTGATATCCGTAGCGGTTATTGATATCCATAGCGGTTATTGGGGAAAAGATAGAATATGAAAGATAGTAAAAAAAACTTAGACTAAAAGCGGCAAAAGGTAGAATACAGTGAAGAAGTGTGTGCATTTGCAAGGTCTTTTTAGGCTTTTCCCTCTGGAAAAGACTATTGTTTTTCTACGGATTATTATTATTATTTTTTTTTTTTTGGGGGGGGGGGGGGGTTGGGTTTTTTTTTTTTTTTTTTCCCACACATTTTGTCCGTACGATTCAGAAGCCATTTTCGAACCGATTTTCACGAAATTTTGCACACGCATAGAGGGGCACAAAATCTAAAAATGTACCCAAGCGGAATTTTCGATTTAACCCTTATTTCCTCAGAATTGGCAAAAAACTGCCAAAATTGGGGTTTATCGGCACTTTCTCGAAACACGTCTTGTAGATTTTTTTTATACATTCGTCATTGCTAGACCTGTCTATGACACGCCCTTTGATACACACGACATATCAGGCGATGCATATGGTAACCCTCCACAGGCTGCCAAACATCGAAATTTTGATGAAATAGGCCGGTTTCAGGCCCCCACCGCACCCAAACAATACACGAGAGATAAATATAACTTCCTTTACTGGGAGTAGAATTCACCGAGGATCATTTTTGTCAGTAATAAGGGTGTTCAAAAAACCAAGCGTTAACCTGTTTTGGGCTGGTTAAACAGCAATACTCCCATAAAGCTAAAAAAAATTGTATTTTCCGTGGATTTCTCTAAACGAGTCTTGTAGATTTTCAAGAAAAATTTGTCACTCCCAGGCCTTGGTGTGACAATAGAAGTTGCATGGACAAAATACTGCGGTGAGCATTTGTTAACCCTCCACGGGCTGCTAAAAGTCAAAATTGTGATAAAATGGGCCGTTTTTGGACGCCAACAGCACCCAATGGGTACGCCTCAAAGAAACGTGCCTTCTTTTATCGAGCGCACAATCTATACGCAAACATTTTTGTAAGTTGTAATGGTATTCAAAAGTCGAAGTCTTAACCCATTTTGGACAGGCTAAAGAGAGAGACCCCCTTAAAATCTTAACATTCCCATTTTCTGTGGATTTCTCTAAAAACATCCTGTAGGTTTTCAAGAAAAATTGACTACTCGCAGGTCTTTGTGTGATATAACAAGTTGCATGGACAAAATATTCCGGTGAGCGTTTATTAACCCTCTAGAGGCTGCCAAGCATCGTAATTTTGTTGAAATGGGCTATTTTCAGGCACGCACATCACCCAACGTGTACCTGAGAAATAAACATAATCTCCTTTGTTGGAAGTGGAATTCACCAAAGACCATTTTTGTAAGTAATAAGGGTATTCAAAAAAACAAGCCTTAACCCATTTTGTGGTTGTTAATAGTGATACCCATCAAAGGCTTAAAAGTTTATGTTTTCCCTGGATTTCTTTACAAACATCTGGTAGGGTTTTCAAGAGAAAATGGCCATTGATAGGTCATGGTGTCACATTACCAGTTGATTGGATAAATTATTCCGGTAAGCATTTGTTAACCCTCCATGGGCTGCTAAATGTCAAAATTTTGAAAAATAGTCTGTTTTTGAACAACAACAACAACAACATCAAATGGGAATACAACAGAGAAACGTAACTTCTTTTACCGGGCGCAAAACTGACAGGGAAACATTTTTGTAAGTAGTAAAGGTATTCAAAAATCGAGGTCTTAACCCATTTTTAACTGGTTAAGGAGATATACCCCTTGAAAGCTTAAAATTCCAGTTTTCTGTGGATTTCTCCCAAAAAAAAATTCAAGAGCAATTAACCATTCGCAGGTCTTCGAGTGACATTACAAGCTGCATGAACAAAATGTTTCGGTAACCATTTGTTAACCTCCCAGAGGCTGCCAGGCATTGACATTTGGAGAAAATGGGCTGTTCTTGGGCAACCATAACACCAAATGTGTACCTACGAGATAAACATAACCTCCTTCATTGGAAGTGGAATTCGCCGTCGATCATTTTTGTAAGTAATGAAGATATTCACAAAACCAAGCATTAACCCTTTAGAGCTGGTTAAAGAGAGATACCCCTCAAAAGGTTAAAAATTCATATTATCTGAGGATTTCTTTAAAAACATCCCGTAGATTTTCAGGAAAAAATGGCCATTCTCATATCTTAGTGTGACATTACAAGTTGCATGTACAAAATATTCCTGTAAGCATTTGTTAACCCTATGCAGGTTCTCAAACATCAAAATGTTGATAAAATAGGCTGTGTTTGCGTACCCACAGCACCTGAAGTTGGGGGGAGAGATCAAAATAAGTGGAAGTAGAATTCACTGAGAATTATTTTTGGAAGTAATAAGAGTATTCCAAAAACAACACTTAACCCGTTTTGGGCTGGAAAAACAATGATACCCTTCAAAAGCTTAAAATTCCTGTTCTCTCTGGATTTCTCTGAAAACATCTTGTAGATTTTAAAGAAAAAATGGCCATTCACAGTTCTTGGTGTGACAATACAAGTTGCATGAATAAATATTCCTGTTGGCACTTGTTAACCCTCTACAAGCTTCCAGACATCAATATTTTGGATACATTTGAGATAAAATGGACCATTTTTAAATTGACACAGCACTCAGTGAGTATGTGTCAAACAAACATAACTCCTTTTGTCGGTCACTGACTTGTTGGACGACGATATTGACATTAACTCACTCCAGCGTTAATGATGGTTTTTACCTAAACAATTTTTTATCAAACTGTGTCATTTGAGACTACTATCTTCACCTTTCTCATAACATCAATGAAGGAACTTCAGTGAGACAGTTAAAAACAATTCATCAGACACTGTGGGGCATGAAAAATCATGGAATCTCATCGGGAAAAGCCATGATTCTCCAGAATCATAAAGTCCAGTTCTGGATGTATTTCTGTTGAGTGTGATTTTCAGGCAAGTATAGTCTGCCGCTTAATTGAGTGTTGGAGCTATCACTGGCAAGTATAGTCTGCCTCAAGCTCTTCTGTTGTTGTTGTTGTTGTTGTTCGGGCTGTTGTTTCGTTGTTGATTTTGTTGGCGGGGAGTCTTTCTTACGACGGTGTTTTGGTCTTGTGCGTGCATTTGCAAGGTCTTTTTCTGGTTGTTGTTGTTGTTCGGGTTGTTGTTACGTTGTTGATTTTGCTGGCGGGGAGTCTTTCTTACGGCGGTGTATTGGTCTTGTGCGTGCATTTGCAAGGTCTTTTTCTGGATGTATTTCTGTTGAGTGTGATTTTCAGGCAAGTATAGTCTGCCGCTTGAGTGAGTGTTGGAGCTATCACTGGCAAGTATAGTCTGCCTCAAGCTCTTCTGTTGTTGTTGTTGTTCGGGCTGTTGCGTCGTTGTTGATTTTGCTGGCGGGGAGTCTTTCTTACGGCGGTGTATTGGTCTTCTGCGTTAATGATGCTAGATTCCATGTCTCTGCCGTGTTGTTGTTGTTGTTGATGTTATTCTGGCTGTTGTGACTTTGCTGTGTGGTCTGTAGGGGGGTCTTTCTTGCAGCGGTGTCTGGTCTGGTGTGCTGTGTTTGTGGCACTAGGTTATGTGCCTCTGCCGTGGCTGAAATTAAAAAATATAAGATGATTTAAGTCCCCCCCCCCCCCCCTGTCTTCTGTTCCCGTGTTGTGGTGGTTTGGCTGTGTGGCTGTTCTGTCGGATGTTGTCGTGGTTGATTGTCTCTCATGTCTTGTGTGTTTCTTCGGGCAAGTATAGTCTGCCACTTGGGTGAGTGTTGGAGCTATCACTGGCAAGTATAGTCTGCCTCAAGCTCTTCTGTTGGTGGTTGATGGCTGGGTCTGAGTGCTTTTGGTTGAACGAGTGTCTGCTTCTTTCGTTGGGGTGTCTATGCTGTGGCTCTTGGTGCTGCTGAAATAGAAATGATGAGAGATTAGTAAGCCCCCCCCCCCTCCACTTGCCTGGTTGGGTCGTCCCGTGGTCGTTTCGCGATTCTTACCCGAGCGACAGAGCTTCCGAGGCTGAGCGAGGCTGCCTTTGGCTTGTTATAGCGGGAGGGTTAACAAGTTTAGCACACAAGACTGTCTCTGATTGGTTGGACTCTTTGGACGGACGAAAACAACGAGTATGAGTATGAAATGCACGAATCTTTACATTCGTAAGGGCAGTAACATACTCTCGTGTTGTATTGCGCTCTTTGTGTACTTGTCACTATGGGGGAGAGTATGAGATGCACGAATCTTTACAGTCGTAAGATCAGTAACATTCTCTCGCGCTTGGGACCCCAATCATTCCCTATTTATTATTTAGTTTTAAGGTGCCGGGGATCGCGAGCGTTTTGAGTGGGCTGAGCTTCCTAGTTTGCGAGTGAATTCGCCTGTCACTATGGGGGAGAGTATGAGATGCACGAATCTTTACATTCGTAAGAGCAGTAACATACTCTCGCGTTTGGGACCTCAATCATTCCCTATTTATTATTTAGTTTTAAGGTGCCGGGGTTCGCGAGCGTTTTGAGTGGGCTGAGCTTCCTAGTCTGCGAGTGAATTTGCAGCGGGACGGTAACAGGTCTAGCACACTAGACCACCCCCGAGGGTGTTTCTTTCCTGTTGTGTCCTTCGCTGGTGGCGGCCTTATTTAGGTTAGTTTAAGTTTATTTGAATTTGAGGGTGCCGGGGATCGCGGTCGTTTAATGCTGCTTGAGCTTATGTGACTGTCAGCGGGAGGGCAACAGGTCTAGCACACTAGACCACACCCGAGGGTGTTTCTTTCCTGCTGTACCCTTCGCTGGTTGCGGACTTATTTAGTTTAATTTAGTTTAGGGGAATTCGGGGGCGTCGGGGATCGCGGGAGTTTTTGTTCAGAGGTGCCATGTTTACTCCAGGACCTGACAGAGAGCGGCCAAACCAGCCAAAGCAGTTTGTTGCTTTGGCTGGTTTAGTCGCTTTTTGGCATGTTCTTGGGTTTTTGTCTACTATCGCATATTGCCTTGAGTTGAGGTATCAGAGTGCTGCCTTCGAACCGTTCTAGGTTTTTGGCAGCTAGTGTGGCGAGGCGTTCTTTGACGGTTGGGATTTTGGCCCTTTGGTGGAGGATCTTAATTGGGGTGTCGAATGGAGCTTGGAGGGCTATTCTTAGTGCGTGGTTCTGGACTCTCTGGAGTTTGGCAATATTGCTTTTGTACGTATTGGTTAGGACCATGGCCCCGTATTCGATTATTGGCCTTACAAAGGCCTTGTATAGTTTGAGTAGTACCGTTTCGTTAGCCCCCCAGGTGGTGCCCCTGAGCATTTTCAGTAGGTTAATTCGTTTGGTAGCTCTCGCGGCTACGTTATTAGTATGTTTAGTGAGGCTTAGTTTCGAGTCTAGGGTGATTCCCAGGAATTTTGGTTCAGTGCACTTTGGGAGGGTTTTGCCTTTTAGTTGCAGGTCAAAGTCGCGTTTTTTCCTTCTGGCGGAGAAGGTTATCCTCTGGGTCTTGTTTACATTTAGTTTAATTCTCCATTTATCGCACCAGAGTTCGAGGTCGTCTAGCGCGCTTTGAAGGGATTTTTGGAGGGGGAGGGGTTGGCTGTTGGAGTCCCAAAGGCCCTTGTCGTCTGCAAATTGTGAGATTTGGACCCGGTCCGAAGAGATGTTGAGGTCGTTTACGTAGATTATGTACAGGAGCGGGCTGAGAACTGACCCTTGGGGCGTTCCGGCCACAAGTGGGATGCTTTTTGATATTTCTCGGTTGACTCTGACTTTGATTTCGCGATCGTTTAGGAAGGAGGAAATTAGTCTATGTAACTTTTTGGGGATGTTGAGTTTAATGAGTTTGTATCTGATGCCGTTGTGCCAGACTGAGTCAAAAGCTTTTTCCACGTCAAGCAGAACGGCGGTACCTAGATTGTTGTTGTCGATCGCGTTTTTCATGAGTTCTACTAGGCGATAGGTATGCTCCATGCCTTCTTTGCGGTGCAAGAACAAGAATTTCGCGCCGTCGTACATTTTATAAACCTTATTAATTATCAAAATACTCATCAGAAGTGAATAAAATTTTACAAACGAATAATATATACCCACATATACCTGTATATGCACCCTCATCCATTTTTAACTTGTATTTCTTATTATTTTCTCTTCTGTTCGTTTATGTTCGTTTATGTTCGTTTGTGTTCGTTAAATAGTAGGACCGTTCTAAAAAGCATTTTTTCCATACCTCTCAGTACCTACCTGTATCTCTCGGTAAATCGTGGTGGCGTTCTAGGCCACCACGATCACATAATAATAACATAAACATTTTGGCCAGCCGCTGTTTTGTCGCGGTTCTCGGATGAGAAGGCCATGGTTACCCCTGAACTCTCAACTGCCTCCCTATTCCCACGCTTCTCCTCTCCTCCCAACACTCGGAGACGAACTGCTTGATGACATCCCTTGCCCCATTCTTCCCAATCTCACCGATTAGCATATCAACCCTCTCCTTTGAGTCTCCCCCTAACCACATGTCCTTCATTCTCCCATCTCACTTCCCCATTATACTCCCAGTGAATCTCATTCTTTTAGACTGATACTTTGGGCATTCTAGAAGAAAGTGTTTCAGGGTCTCCAACACGCCCAAGTTACACATCTGGCAATCCTTTTCACTGTTTTTCCCGATTTTTCCCCTCAGCTCTAGGGACCGCGACCTCAGCTTGAACAACAGTGACCCCCAAAGGTGCCATCAAGGTACTCTTCAAAACCAGGCTTCTCATACTTATGCATAATGACTAATCGTGACAGTGGCAGTTTTATGGGTGGAGGTAGCCGGAGTACCCAGAGAGGAGCATCGACAAGCAACTGTCAGCTCCACAACATTCTAACTCTGTTCAAGCTACGCCCAAGCAGGGTTACAGCAGTTGAAGACACGCGCACCATCAACGTGCAGTACGCGTCAGTACTCCGCCTCATCATGCCTCCATTTAGGCAACTGAGGCAAAGTGCCTTGCTCAAGAACACAATGCGGGTCGTCCCGCACGGGGATCGAACTCAGCACCTCTAGCATAGAAGTCCAACAGTCTACCACTGACCCACCACGCTCACAGGTACGGTACTTGATGACCAATAAACTATGAAAAATACCTGTGATAGTTTTATAACAAACTAAAATGATCGAATAACCTTTCTGGCTATGCCTCAGGAAAATATGCTAAAATACAAGGAATATCAAAAAGAGGTCAAATCTGAGAAAGAAAAACCATTGTAGGACCAGTTTTTTTTTTTTTTTTTTGGGGGGGGGGGGGGCGTGTCTGCAGTGTGGTCTATGGGCCATAAAAATATTCTGGTCGATCACTATTCTTAAATACAGATTACATAATCAAATATTAATGCATTTTTTTATTGTGTTGATATTTGATGACGTAACCTGCTTTTAACAATATTAGTGATATTAATTTATGGAGGGAGGTGATAGGGGTAGAAGTGGATGATGAGGGTAAAATGGAGGTGGATAGTGATCACAACTTGATTACAGTGACGATCAGGGCCAAAACTCTAGTAAAAAGCAAAGGAAGCTCTAAGGAGATTTGGGAACTCAAAAAAGATGCTGACTGGGCGAAGTTCAATGAAAAACTGAAACCAAAGCTTGCAACCGTACCCAAGAGGGGCAGTGTCCAGAAGATGGCCGACGTCATAGTTGCGGGCCTGGTGGAGGCAGGAAAGGAAAGTGTAGGAAAGGTCAGGGTGCCAACACGGGAACTTGGGTACAGAGTGAACGAAGAACTGAAAAGGGCCATAAAGGGAAGAAAAGCTAAATGTGCTGCATACAGGAGAAGTAGAAAACTTAAGGGGGCGGAAAGCAATGAGGCCACAGTTGCTAAGGAAGAATACCACCAAGCACGAAATAAAGTAAATAAGATTAAAGACGATAATTGGAGAGTACGAAATAGCAGTCTTATTAGGACGATAAGAACGACAGGGGGGTCGAGTTCGAACGTATTTTGGAAATGGGTGAATAAACGTAACAAAGGAAGTAACCCACAGAGTATTAAAGTAGATGGCAGAGTTACAGACGAGCAAAAGCAAGTCGCATCAAAACTAGCCAAGCACTGGAAAAAGGTAAACGATAAGCGATGGGGCATGGGGAGCCCACCAAAGTGTCCGAATCAGGTCGAGGAAAACCTATCGAGCTTCGTGTGCAGCGAAATTAAAACGGAGGAGGTGCGAAAGGTGATATCAAAATTAAGGGATGGAAAAGCGGGAGGAGTGGATGAAATTCCTAACGAGTTTATCAAAAAAAGGGAGAGAGGAACTCGTGAAAAGCCTAACTGCCCTATTCAATCTAGCCATAGAAAATCAAGAGGTCCCAAAGGAGTGGAGAGAAAGTAAAGTGACATTTATTCACAAAAAGGGGGAAAAAGACGTTTTGGATAACTATCGAGGGATCTCTGTCAGTAGCAACATTGGAAAGGTTTTCTGTAAAGTCCTGTATGGGAGACTAGAGGAGGTGATTGAGAAGAAGGGTTTTTTGGGAGAAATCCATAATGGCTTCAGGAAGGGAAGGAGAGTTACTGACCATCTTTTCACACTATCCCAAATGATAGAATCCGCGAAAGCAAAAAAGAAAAAAATGTTGATGGCCTTTTTGGATATCAAAAAGGCATACGATAGAGTATGGAGGGAAGGTATGTGGCGCAAGCTGGAGGCTATGGGCTTAGGAGGCGAGTTTGTTGGAATTATGAAAGCATTATATAAAGATGTACAGAGTGAACTTAGCCTGGGAAACATTACAACGAAACGTGTGCCTATGCAGATAGGCCTAAAACAGGGGTGTATCCTTTCGCCGATCCTGTTTGCATTGTACATGAAAGGTTTAGGAGATTAACTCCTGCGTAGCGAGGAGGGGGCAGCAGTTGGGGACTTGAAGATCCCAGGGCTATTTTTGCAGTTCTAGTGTCAGAAAGCGAAGAGGGGCTAACGAAAATGCTGGGAATTGTTGGGAAATATGGGAGCAAAATGGAGACTCGAACTTAATGAAAGCAAGAGCAAAATTATACTTGTGGGCCACAAAGTGGACCCCACTCGAAGGTGGAGAGTGGGTGAGTTCTGCATTCCGGAAGGGAGCAGCAAACTTCTCAGTGTGGGAGAGACAGGTGATTACGAGTATTTGGGGGTAAATATAAACATTACAGGAAGAGGCATCTACCGGAACCACACAAATAAATTGATTCTGAAGGGGAAGCGAATCCTTAACCAAATGAAACTTATAGGGAGAAACAGTTTCAATAAGGTTTTCGTGGGGAAAACCATTTGGGAAATGGTGGGGCTGCCAAGTATAACATACGGTACGGAAGTGGTATCCTTAAACCAGACGGCCGTAAAGAGCTTGGAATTCCTGCAGAACGATGCAGGCCGATGGATAACGGGGTCGAGTAATGCCACAGCGCTAGAAGCAATCAGGGGTGAGCTTGGGTGGATGAGGATCAAGGACAGGATAGACCTGTTGAAGCTCGGTTATCTTAATTATTTGGTAAATCTCCCCGACAGCCGATGGTGTAAAGCAATGTCCCTGAGAATTTTCAACTCAAATATCAAAACGGGGTGGATGGTCCAAGTGAGGGAGCTAGAAGCGAACTACTCATTGGAGATCTCGGACCTGGACGTTGGGGCAAACCAGGGTAAAAAAATCGTCAGAGAAAGGGTCATGGAGGATTGTAACCGTAATTGACGAGAGGGGGTCAAATCAAAGAGGTCTTTGGGTGGCCTGCGTGATAAAGAGAAGCCAGGTTTTGAAGAGTACCTTGATGGCACCCTTGGGGGGTCACTGTTGTTCAAGCTGAGGTCGCGATCCCTGCAGCTGAGGGGAAACATTGGGAAAGACGGTGAAAGGGAGTGCCAGATGTGTAACTTGGACATGGTGGAGACCCTGGAACACTTTCTTCTAGAATGCCCAAAGTATCAGCCTAAAAGAATGAGATTCACTGGGAGTATAATGGGGAAGTGGGATGGGAGAATGAAGGACATGTGGTTAGGGGGAGACTCAAAGGAGAGGGTTATTATGCTAATCGGAGAGATTGGGAAGAATGGGACAAGGGATATCATCAAGCAGTTCGTCTCCGAGTGTTGGGAGGAGAGGAGAAGCGTGGAATTAGGGAGGCAGTTGGGAGTATGGGGGTAACCATGGCCTTCTCGTCCGAGAACCGCGACTAATCAGCGGCTGGCCAAAGTGTTATTATTATTATTAGTGATGCGGGCTGGACTGATCCGGTCCACAGTCTACACCTGGACTGCAGTCTGGTCTGGACCAGGGGCCACTGGATCGGTTTGGACTGGTTTACACTGCCGGTGCGGTCCACTATTTTATGTTGAGCCAAACTATCACAAATGTAACACGTACATATCCCAACATACATTTATCAACAATGTATTAATGGGTTCAAGTGGTTAATAGTCAAATATTTGATGCCATGAAAACATTGTAATCGCCTATCTAGATGTCACGATCCCCATACTGCACGAGTAAGCGATTCAGTTGAATGTGCCTTTGTGGGCTACCGCATGCTTTTCATATTGGTGACTTGTACAAGCCTTTAAAATTTCATGAACTACCGTTTAGTTCGTGCACCGTTTGAGCAAATATCCTGTGGCTTAACCTTTATTCCGTTAGTGCAAGATCCTTTCTGTAATATGAAACATCAATTGAAAAAGAGAAATGTGTCAAGCAACTACCCTGACAGGATCTAGACGTGTGCCACTTGGATATGTTTGCCCAATAGTATCGACAAATCAGGACATAAGACCCTACCCCCATACCTGGTAATTTATGGTTTAACATTCTATTTACTATGTGTAATTTGCAAAATAAAATCATAATGAGGAAGTTACATCTATTTTGGTGTTTTCTGAGTTCTCCATTCAATATTCCTTGTAATTCGAACATTGATTACTGTGGACTGATTACTGTAAAAACAACATGGTAACAATATAGTACAATTAAAAGGATTATCCTTAATATTTGAAACTACAATTCATTTGACACTTGGGTTCTTGTATTTCTGTAACATAAACATATGAAATATTCCACAAATGTACCACATGTGCTACCGTGCAGTCATTTTGGGTGATGTGAAGGAAAAGGGGGCATTCTTATCTGGAATTGTCAACAACCAGGGAGAAAATAAGAGGCCCCTAAGGAACCTTCATTGCTCACCTGAGCATATTGCTTAAAAAAGGACTTAAGGTTACATTCAGCATCTATGTTTAGTTAACACCACAGAGCACAGAGGAATTGAGTTATGTATTTTTTCAGCTCACCTGACTGAAAGTCAGGATGAGATTTCGTGATCACACACTGCCTGTCGTCCGTCGTCCATGAACATGGTGTTTGTACCTGCTCCTCCTAAACCACTGAACCCATTTTATTTAAATTTGAGGTGGGTGCTTGTTCTGACATCGCATTTTATTTTTATTGAAATTAACATGCCCAGCCTCATAGGGAGGGGGTGGGGAAAATGCTCCAAAATTCTTTAAAAAACTCATGAACCAGTGGGTACAAGTTTGTTCAAACAAAGGAGCAATATTTGCCTTTATGATGGGAGGGGAAAGATTTTTGGCCCCACTACAAAATTCTATTTTCTTAACTGATGGTCTAATTTGAACCAAATTTGGTATGTGGTATTATTGAGTCACAAGTACTTTATGCCAAGAAAAATTTCCTGTAACCTTCTAGGAACCCTAGGAACTAAAAATAGAATTTTTTTCGAACACTCATATACCACACGAAACATAGAACTGTTATTTGGTATGAAGCATGCTTAGGACTAGTAGAATTGAATGGTGAAAAAAAATGCTATCAGTTTTGTTATGGTGTTCTGTAGGGGAGGGGGTGGGGGGGGGGGGGTGTAAAAAAAAATGCGGAGTCAGCATATTTGCAAGAATTATAAAAACTTTCTCCAGAACCAATCAATATACACTTAATATTACATGTAAAATGAGATTATTTAGCCAGTATGGATTTGCCTTGTATGTGGTATTACTGGGTCATAAGTACTTGATTCATGCTAAAAAAAATTCCCATGTTGCTCGTGGGACCCCCAGGAGCTAAAAATAGAAATTTTCAAACGCCCATATATCCCAAACCTGCACACGGAATAATAATAATAATAATAACTCTTTGGCCAGCCGCTGATTTGTCGCGGTCCTCATAAGAGAAGGCCATCATTCCCCCTGCACCCCACCCCCTCTTTCCCTCCTCTCCTCCCAGCATTCAGATATAAACTGCTTAATAGTGTCCCTCACTTCCTCTTTTTCAATTTCTTCAATAAGCATTCCTACCCTCTCTCTCGTGTCCCCCTTCAGCCATCTATCCTTTGTTTCTTCACCCCACTTCTGCATTATTCTTCCAGTAAATTTTATTCTATGAGGTATATACTGTGGGCATTCCAAGAGAAAATGCTCCAGGGTCTCCACTACTCCAGAGTGGCACATTTGGCATCCCTTTTCCCCATCTCTCCCAATTTTTCCCCGAAGCTCCAGTGATCTTGATCTCAGTTTGAACAGCAGTGACCCTCCGAAGGTGCCATCTAGGTACTTCTCAAAAGCTGGCTTTTCTTTATATTGTAACCCCTGCAGTGATCTTTTCACGCTTACCCCTGCTCGCCAGTTTCGATTGCAATCTTCCATGACTCTCTCTTTGACAAACCTTTTGCCTTCTTTCATTCCTACTTCTATGTTTGTGACCTCTATAGAGTAATTGTCCATTAGTTCCCTCACATGTTTTGACCACCCCGTTTCTATATTAGAATTCCAAATGGTATCGAGCATCAATTTGCACCACCGGTTGTCAGGCAGGTTTCTCAAGTAGTTAAAGTAACACAGTTTTCCCAAATCTACCCTGTCCTTGATTTTCATCCACCCAAGCTCCCCCCTTACTGCTTCCAAAGCTGCAGCATTACTCGACCCTGTTATCCATCTGCCGGCATCATTCTGAGTACTTTCCAACTTCTTAATAACGGTTTGGTTTAATGGAATCACGTCCGTTCCAGACGTTATACTTGGTAAACCCACCCTCTCCCACAGTGTTTTCCCCACAAAGACGTTGTTGAAACTATTTTTCCCTAAAAGTTTTAGTTGGTTCAGAATTCTTTTCCCCTTCAGAATCAGTTTGGCTGAGTAATTTCTGTACACCCCTCTTTCCGTTATATTTATGCTTACCCCTAGATACTCATACTCTCCCGTTTCTCCTACACTGATTTGTTTGCTTTCCCCTTCGGGGATTGAGAACTCCCCCACTCTCCATCTCTTCGTCATATCTACCTTGCGTCCAACGGGTATTACCTTGCTTTTATTTTCATTTAGTTCGAGCCGCCAAGTGTTCCCATATCTACCAACAATTTCCAGCAATTTCTCTAGCCCCTGTTCAGTTCTAGACATTAACACCATGTCGTCCGCAAAGAATAAGCCTGGTATCTTTATGTCTCCAACATTTACCCCCTCCGCACTCTGAATTAGTTCGTCCCCTAAATCTTTAACATACAATGCAAACAAAATCGGTGAAAAGATACACCCCTGCTTGAGGCCTATATCCATAGGGACTCGTTTTGTAGTGATACTCCCTAGACTGAGTTGGCTTTGCACATCTGTATACAGTGCTTTCATGATACCTACAAAGTCACCCCCCAGTCCGATGCCCTCGAGCTTTCGCCACATACCTTCCCTCCACACTCGGTCGTACGCTTTTTTCACATCTAGAAATGCCAGAAACATCTTTTTCTTTTCAGCCTTTGTTGATTCTATCAGTTGGGTGAGTGTAAATAGGTGATCAGTGACTCTTCGTCCTTTCCTGAAACCATTTTGAATTTCTCCTAAAAAACCTTTCTCTTCAATAACTTCCTCTAGTCTACCGTATATGACCTTACAGAATACTTTTCCGATGTTACTACTAACTGATATCCCCCTATAGTTATCTAGAACTTCCTTATCCCCCTTTTTGTGTATGAACGACACCTTACTTTCCCTCCACTCTCTGGGGACCTCTTGCTTTCGCAGAGCCAGGTTGAAAAGGTTTGTCAGGACTTCAATAAGTGCCTCCCCTCCGTTTTTGAGGAATTCGTTCGGAATTTCATCAGTCCCTCCCGCTTTACCATTTTTTAATTTCGAGACCACGTTCCGCACTTCTTCTGCCGTTATTTCGCTACATACACGATTGGATAGGTTCTCCTCCACTAGTGTATTTCTTTTTGTGGGGACCCACTGCCCCATCGCCTATCGTTTATCTTTTCCCAGTGCTTGACTAACTCTGAAGCGATACGGCCTTTATCTTCTGTACTTTCCCCATCCACTTTGATACTCTGCACACTACTTTTCCCCCGTTTATTTACCCAGTTCCAAAATACGTTTGAGCTCGAACCCCCCGTTTTCTTTATTGTTCTGACTTCTAGAGAAGTGTTATTCGGTAGAAAGCATCCCTAGGACCAGTAGAATCGAACGATAAAAAAATGACATTGGTTGTGTTATTAGGGTGCTTCTCCAGGATCTTCTGATATTTGGCATACAGCATTCATGGGGGGGGGGGGGGGGGGGGGGGGGCAGATACAAATGTGTTCAATTTAAGTCACTCGGTTTGTATTTGTTTGGGCTCAATAGGGAGCCCAAATCTTAACAGATACAAATGTGTTCAATTTAAGTCCCTCGGTTTGTATTTGGGCTCAATAGGGAGCCCAAATCTTAACAGATACAAATGTGTTCAATTTAAGTCCCTCGGTTTGTATTTGGGCTCAATACAGGAGCCCAAATCTTAACTTAGGGCAATATGGCAAATAAGCTTTAAAAATCTTCTTCAGAACCACTAATCATAATGTTTTAATATTTGGTAAACATCATTGTTACAAGGTCCAGATTCAAGTTTGTTCGAATCAAGTCTCTCAGTTAATATTTGAGCTTCTTATTGGAGCCCAAAGTTAAACTTAGTGTAATATGAGGGAATTTCTTTAAAAATCTTCTTCTCCAGAACCATCAATTAGAATCCTTGGATATTTGGTATACAATATCTCAGGAAGGGTGGGGGGGGGGGGGGGGGGGCAGATTCAAGTTTGTTCAAATTGAGTCCCTGCCTTAAAATTTATGCTCTCTTCGGGGTGGGTGAGGGGATAGATGGGGGGGGGGGGGGGGTGTCCAAATTTGTTCAAATCCATCTCTTACTGTTTTGATGTAAAATTTGCATTTCACACTGTAGTGACATAATAACCCTAGGCAGTTTGGCAGTGCTCGTTCCACAGCTGATGGAATTGGAAGCAGTTAGGAAGATCTTTAATAATAATCATCTGACATGGACGCTAGAGTTATAAATAATTTCATGACTTCATTCCTCTGTAGTGTTTATGAACCATGACTAACTGAATGTGATCTTTTTGAATCAATTTATCAGGTGAGCGATTAAGGCCCCTTGGGGTCTCTTGTTACAAATATGCTGACGCTGCATTTTTTCGATGCACCCTACAGAACACCTTGACACAACTGATGGCAATTTTTTTTTACCATTGCATTCTACTGGCCCTAAGGTTGCTTCATACCAAATAATAATTCTCTGTCCCATGTGGCTTGGAAAATATGGGCATTTGAAAATATTCTATTTTTAGCTTTTAGTGTTCCTAGGGGACACATGCATTGTTTTGCCATGAATCATGTACTTATGACTCAATATCACATAGCAAATTTGGTTCAAATGGGACCATCAGTTCAGAAAATAGAAGTTTTGGGTAGGGCCAAAAATATTTCCCCACCCATTACAAAGGCAAATATTGCTCCATGAACTTTGTTTGAACAAACTTGATTCTACACCCCAAAGGAAGCTCCACACCAAATAGCAAGTTATTGTACCCATTGGTTCAGCAATGTAGAGGGAGCAGGTGCAAACATCATGTTCATGGATGACAGACGACAGACGGGCAGTGATCAGAATAGCTCATCCCAACATTCAGTCAGGTGAGCTAACAAGCCATAAACACATGAACCTCATTTTCTGAAAAAAAATGAATTAGCACACTCTACCGCTTCTCCAAAAAAGAAATTTGGAATGAAAAAAAATTCCCTGCACCCTCACTGATTTGAAAAAGTAATTGCTCAAGACCCAAAGGTATTCTTTATTCGGCATAGCTCCACGAAGATATTGTCTGGGATACGCAATGTTTTATAAACTTTAATTACCCCTCCCATTTTGCACTGGTAATATGGTGTCAGAATGATGTGCTCTATTACAAAATGGCAAGATTTGTGTATTCTTTCAGTGATGATATCAAGCTTAGTCACTCATTGCAGGAAATAGTTCTGGCGGTCACACGTTTACAGTATGTGGAGAGTGGATTGTAACAAAATCACCAGTGGAGCAGAGTTGTCACCCAAAGTATCACTTTCAAATTCTGTACATATGGACAAAACAAGCAATGTTTCAGCCAATGGACGTCCAGGTTTAACCCGGAGGTCCATTAGCTGGAACTTTGCTTGTGCTTGTTGTGCTTTGCAACAAACTTGCTTGGGTGGAATCTCCACTCTGCAGGTGATTTAATGGTACCACACTCCACACATACTGTACACATTGCAGAACCATTTACAAAAATTTAAATATTTTTTTGAAGTCTTTCAGTGACAATATTTTTTATGGAGTGGCTATTTCACAAGCTCCCAATAATTACCAGCTCATTCCCTTATCAGGTGAAAGTGGTCCAGATGTATATCAAGTAATATATTCATTTTGAAGCATATTTAAGGTCAGTCCTAAACTCTATACATAACAAAACATCAAGTTACAGAAGAAACAAAAAAAAAAAGAAATTCTCTGGTTAATTTTTCCATCACAATTTTTTGAACAGTACCGATTCATGATTAAATATCACAGGCCTTTAAATTACTTTATTTTGGGGATACCATTTTGCCCAAATTTGGGGACATTAAAACCAGAATTAACAGTTTTATCCTGTTGTGTTTTATACTTTCATGCTTTTCTTTGTTTCTATGTTCATATTATGATTATGATAGAAATTTTTCTAAAATTCAGAACAGGCACAGAGAATTTATATATTTTTCTTGATGGCTACACACTTTCTGTAACTTGGGGACACCTGTAAATGGTTTGAAACTGGAGTAATTGAAGGCCTGATATCATGATAGCAGTTACATGTATATGTTTTTTTTTTTTTTTGGAGGGGGGATTTCTGTTAATCCGAAATTTTTGAATGGAATGCACAGACCCTCAATAAAATTCCCTGTCCCGGGTTTGCAGCGGAGGAGCTAGGATTCTCAAATAAGGAGGGGCCTGGGCTTTACACAGGGAGGGGGGGGGGGATCACAGCATGATATGCTGATCACATTTCCTGAAACCCAAAGGTCTGAGTAAAAGTGAGGGGGCTAAGCCAAACCCCCAGCCCTGCCACCCCTGCTAATGCCTGTATCGTTCTCACAAGCATCATATTCTCAAAAGAGATCTTAATAGGCAAAATGATTGTAAATGTCTGAAGTTTCATAAATGAGCAAAACTTAGAATTACAACCACAAGTTACCCAGGTTCCAAATATCAGATATGGTGTTAGTCACCGTGCCACCAAATATCAGAATCCTCTCTCAATCTCCCTACTGACTTGCATATCACAAATGTAAAGAAGATCTGTTCTTTACTCTATTTATCATACAGAAACCCAAATAAGTATGGATGGCATTTTGGACTTAGACAGACAAACCATTTACATATGACTGGTTTGCAAACCATGACAGTTATGGCCCATATTGACTGTGGAAATTAGAGTGATGTATGTGCCTTATTTCCAAATGAACTAGTAGAACTCTCGATCCGCAAGTATACAGAAGAAGTCTCCTTGGTTACGAATCGAAATTAAGTATTTTTATTGTTTACTAATCATATATATTTCATTTTCAGGTTATTTTATTCAACTTTGTGGGGAGTTAGTTTAGTATAGTAACTGGGACAAAGTTAGGAGGTCTTAAATAAAACTGTGAGCGCTAAGTTGTCGAACGGTTCGTCGTGTTGCCTTTTGTCGCGTGTCTACAGTTTTTCTTGTCCGATCGCGTAATTTTGTAATTTTGTCTTGATGATGGCGAGCAAGTCTGTTCAGACGGAGGTAAGTATGGAGCTAAATACGTGTAATATCGCGGTCCAGGTCAACGGTGCCAACGGGGTAAGTATTGGTGTGCAGACAGAGGTCACTGGGGGTGTCGGTCAGAGCCAGGTTGGTGGGGCCACCGATGGCGATACTGGGCTTGAAGTTTGTAGACAGTGTTCTATGATGTATGGGGACTTTCGTTCGATGGGATATGGAGAGGTATGTGCAAACTGTCAGGAAATCCTCCGCCTACTTGAGACAATTGTTAAGTTTGAGGGGGAGATTGCTGAGCTGAAGGGAAAACTTGGTAGGGCGGGGCTGTCTGGAGTTACGCCTGTGAAAGTAGCTTTCCGAGAAGGATGGGTGGTTGTCGGTGGGTCCAAGAGGAAACATGGGGGTAGAACCTTTGATGTGAATGAGGTAGGTGATGAGGTGGGGGCTGCTAGAAAAATACGTAGGACAGATGAGGGGGGCCCAGGCCGGAGCAATGCTGTAAAGCGTTTGGCGTGGACTATCAAAAGTGGTAGGAAAGGGGGGCCAGAGAAGCAGGTAGATAGGGGTGTAAAGTCCAAAGGCAGTGGGGAGTGCAGCACCAGAAACAGATTTGATGTGCTCGATTCGGAAGAGTTAGAGGAGGAGATGGAGGTACTTGCAACAGATAGTAGGTTGGGGTCTAGGCCAGGAAAAAGGAGGAGGGATTCGGTAGAAGACCAGGGGAGTAGTCCAGGTAGTTCAGGGCCTGGAAAGAGACGGAGGGACAAGGATAGGAGTAATCCTAGGTCAAAGATACCGATACCGATATTGATTCCGAGTGGGGCTGTTGGAGAGGAAGAGGACGCTGTAAACAATAGGAGACTAGAGGAGATAAATAGGGCGAGGGACAAAAGTAAGTTGGTGGTTGCGGGAAGTAGCATAGTTCGGGGGATCGACAAGGTTGTCTGTGGTCCGGACAGTAAAAATAGAACAGTTCTGTGCTTTCCAGGGGCTAAAGTGGAGGACCTGAGGGATAGAGTGGACGGTATTGTAGCTGGGTCGGGGCCTGATCCGGTAGTGGTATTACATGTGGGGTCCAATAACATCAGGGAGAGGAAATCAGTTCGTTTGGTGGACACATACAAGGACCTAATTAGTAAGCTACTTAGCAGGAATGCTCGGATCATCGTTTCAGGGGTGCTCCCCGTTATGGGTGGTGGGAATGAGAGGAACTCGCGGATTATGGCACTAAACGAGGAGCTGGAAGAGCACTGCAAAAACTTGGGAATACATTTCATTGACCACTGGGACTCATTCTGGGGACAAGGAGAGTTGTATGGGCGAGACGGATTGCATTTAAGTAGGATGGGTACAGACCTGTTGGGCCAAAAAATTTTACAGGTGGCTGGGCCTTTTTTGGAGAAAAGGGGGGTAGGGGACCACAGCCGATAACCCAGAGGGGCACAAATGCTGGGAACATAGGAAGAACAACAAACATGCACAACACAGGGACACACCAGGGTTATAATAATGTGCCAGTGATGACAAAGAAACAAAGATTCATTAAGTTTGGATACTGCAACATCCAGGGTCTGCACAAGAAAGTAAGCGAAATATCAACACTGATGGACGAAGGAGACTTCGATATAATGGGTCTAAGTGAGACGTGGATACGACGGGATGAGCGGGTTGATCAGATGAAGGGTTGCGTGTGGATAGGAGCTGGGCGAACTGAGGGTCAGAAACGGGGTGGGGGTGTTGGCATCTACGCTAAAGAGGAATTACAGCCCTCATTGATTACAGATCTCACAGAAGCAAGGACTCAGATTCCAGTATCCAACGAAATAGTCTGGGCAAAAATCAAGTTAGGAAGCAGGAGTGTTGCCGTTGGTGTTGTATACTTAGCAGTGGAGGGAAGTAAGCCCGAGTGGAATGATTCAATATATACAACTCTTAGATCGAATATCACAGAACTTGAAAGCAGAGGGTTCAGTATTGTCCTAATGGGGGACTTCAATGGGCACATCGGGGATAAGGAGGAGGGCATACAGGGAGGTGATAGGAAAATTAACACGAATGGGAGGACGATGTTGGACCTATCAAAAGAGCTTGGTTTAAAGATCTTGAACAGGGATGCGAAATGTAAGGGTAAATGGACCTGGGAGAGGAACGATAAGAAAACAATAATTGATTATATACTCACTGACGTTAGCGTATGGAGGGAGGTTATAGATGTAGAAATAGATGACGAGGGAAAAAATGACTTAGGTAGTGATCACAGCCTGATAACAGTTAAGATTATGGGCAAAAAGACGAATAGAGACAGAAATACCTTCAAGGAAGTTTGGGGACTAAAACAAGGAGCCGACTGGAAGCAGTTTCGGGAAAAACTAAAACCAAGTCTTGAATGTATACCTAGGGATGCAAATGTCCAGAGTATTTCAGATGGCATAGTAAATAGCCTAACAGAGGCAGGGAAGGATTGTATAGGAAGGGTGAGGGTCCCAACGAGAGAGCTTGGATACAGGGTTAACGAGGGACTGAAAAAGGCTATAAAAGAAAGGAAGGTAAAATGCGCTGCTTACAGAAGAAGTAGGAAGCTTAAAGGGGTGGATAACAATGACACGAGACTAATGAAAGGAGAATATGAACTGGCACGGAAAAAGGTGAATGAGATAAAGAATAATAATAGGAAGGAGCGCAATTGCAGTCTTGCCAGAACAATAAAGAAAACGGGGGGTTCGAGCTCAAACGTATTTTGGAACTGGGTAAATAAACGGGGGAAAAGTAGTGTGCAGAGTATCAAAGTGGATGGGGAAAGTACAGAAGATAAAGGCCGTATCGCTTCAGAGTTAGTCAAGCACTGGGAAAAGATAAACGATAGGCGATGGGGCAGTGGGTCCCCACCAAAAAGAAATACACTGGTGGAGGAGAACCTATCCAATCGTGTATGTAGCGAAATAACGGCAGAAGAAGTGCGGAACGTGGTCTCGAAATTAAAAAATGGTAAAGCGGGAGGGACTGATGAAATTCCGAACGAATTCCTCAAAAATGGAGGGGAGGCACTTATTGAAGTCCTGACAAACCTTTTCAACCTGGCTCTGCGAAAGCAAGAGGTCCCCAGAGAGTGGAGGGAAAGTAAGGTGTCGTTCATACACAAAAAGGGGGATAAGGAAGTTCTAGATAACTATAGGGGGATATCAGTTAGTAGTAACATCGGAAAAGTATTCTGTAAGGTCATATACAGTAGACTAGAGGAAGTTATTGAAGAGAAAGGTTTTCTAGGAGAAATTCAAAATGGTTTCAGGAAAGGACGAAGAGTCACTGATCACCTATTTACACTCACCCAACTGATAGAATCAACAAAGGCTGAAAAGAAAAAGATGTTTCTGGCATTTCTAGATGTGAAAAAAGCGTACGACCGAGTGTGGAGGGAAGGTATGTGGCGAAAGCTCGAGGGCATCGGACTGGGGGGTGACTTTGTGGGAATCATGAAAGCACTGTATACAGATGTGCAAAGCCAACTCAGTCTAGGGAGTATCACTACAAAACGAGTCCCTATGGATATAGGCCTCAAGCAGGGGTGTATCTTTTCACCGATTTTGTTTGCATTGTATGTTAAAGATTTAGGGGACGAACTAATTCAGAGTGCGGAGGGGGTAAATGTTGGAGACATAAAGATACCAGGCTTATTCTTTGCGGACGACATGGTGTTAATGTCTAGAACTGAACAGGGGCTAGAGAAATTGCTGGAAATTGTTGGTAGTTATGGGAACACTTGGCGGCTCGAACTAAATGAAAATAAAAGCAAGGTAATACCCGTTGGACGTAAGGTAGATATGACGAAGAGATGGAGAGTGGGGGAGTTCTCAATCCCCGAAGGGGAAAGCAAACAAATCACTGTAGGAGAAAAGGGAGAGTATGAGTATCTAGGGGTAAGCATAAATATAACGGGAAGAGGGGTGTACAGAAATTACTCAGCCAAACTGATTCTGAAAGGGAAAAGAATCCTGAACCAACTAAAACTTTTAGGGAAAAATAGTTTCAACAAGGTCTTTGTGGGGAAAACACTATGGGAGAGGGTGGGTTTACCAAGTATAACGTATGGCACGGACGTGATTCCATTAAACCAAACCGTTATTAAGAAGTTGGAAAGTACTCAGAATGATGCCGGCAGATGGATAACAGGGTCAAGTAATGCTGCAGCTTTGGAAGCAGTAAGGGGGGAGCTTGGGTGGATGAAAATCAAGGACAGGGTAGATTTGGGAAAACTGTGTTACTTTAACTACTTGAGAAACCTGCCTGACAACCGGTGGTGCAAATTGATGCTCGATACCATTTGGAATTCTAATATAGAAACGGGGTGGTCAAAACATGTGAGGGAACTAATGGACAATTACTCTATAGAGGTCACAAACATAGAAGTAGGAATGAAAGAAGGCAAAAGGTTTGTCAAAGAGAGAGTCATGGAAGATTGCAATCGAAACTGGCGAGCAGGGGTTAGCGTGAAAAGATCACTGCAGGGGTTACAATATAAAGAAAAGCCAGCTTTTGAGAAGTACCTAGATGGCACCTTTGGAGGGTCACTGCTGTTCAAACTGAGATCAAGATCACTGGAGCTTCGGGGAAAAATTGGGAGAGATGGGGAAAAGGGATGCCAAATGTGCCACTCTGGAGTAGTGGAGACCCTGGAACATTTTCTCTTGGAATGCCCACAGTATATACCTCATAGAATAAAATTTACTGGAAGAATAATGCAGAAGTGGGGTGAAGAAACAAAGGATAGATGGCTGAAGGCGGACACGAGGGAGAGGGTAGGAATGCTTATTGAAGAAATTGAAAAAGAGGAAGTGAGGGACACTATTAAGCAGTTTATATCTGAATGCTGGGAGGAGAGGAGGGGAAGAGGGGGTGGGGTGCAGGGGGAATGATGGCCTTCTCTTATGAGGACCGCGACAAATCAGCGGCTGGCCAAAGAGTTATTATTATTATTATAATGGATTGTATGTTCCCCAACAGTTGGACACCAAACACTGTATCAGTGTTTTGACCCAAATCTGGGTGTAATGTGTGATAGATAGATGAGTGAAAATCTTTGATAGGGAGTTTCATTTTTTAAATTTTTGTTTTTTTGGGGGCGGGGATGAAAGTTTGGAAGGGAATTGTCCCCTCCCCACAGATGGTTTGCATTGTTTATTCGACTTCTTTTGTGCAAATTATGGATTTTATCATCTTATTCTGGAGTGGGATTAGCTGGTCACTCGGGATGGGAATTAGCTGGTTACTCGATGGGTTGGGATGGTCCACAGTGATTCCCTCCCCCCCCCCTTCCCAATTGACAATACCGTCCGGCACCACCCTTCTGTATTCGGTTCGATGGGACAATTTGGGGGCTTTTCGTTTGCAAAATTGTGTTTGTGCAAAAATGGAGAAGGAAAATTATTTATAGTTTGCGTAAAACATGTTAATTTAGAATAATTTTTTCACATGTTTTTGATGTCAATGACATGGTGACTGTTCCATTGCAAGGGTTCTACTCTATTCCATTATATCCCTAAGTTAGGGGAGTACAGTGGAACCCACCTGTTTGGACATCTCTCAATTGAATATCCTTGTTAACTGAATATAATTTCCAGCCATCTGACCATTTACCATACCTTAGTACAAATCTGACCTATTAATTGCATTTAGGCCAATTACTTCATCGTCAATCACCAAATTCCTCTTCTTATTAACCAGTTTGGACTCTGGACATTCAGTAAAGGCATTTGATGCATTGTACCTTGTTTGATGAGGCTCTGGGAGCTCTGACAGGGAGGATATAATGGAATAAATGCTTAGTTTACCACTTAGAACACAGCAAATTAATCACATTTTTGTTAATAGGATACTCATGTCATATCAGTAATTTTCAGTGGCAAAGTAATTATGCAACTGATAGGGTTCCACTATATCAGTTAAATTTTTGATTCGGTATCAGCTTAACTTGGCCTTCTCTGCTTCTCCAGTACCATTTTTCCTCAATTGTCCACTCTGAATTAAATCTTTTTCCCTGATAAATCACATTAATCTCATGTATCATGGCTCATTTTCACTGTTTTTCACCTTTATTTCATAATTGATATTAATGCAGCAGAATTGTAATTTAATATTATTTCTTTTTCATCATTTTGAGCAAAATGTAACGTTATTGTTGGTTACGAGCTCCAATAAAATTCAATTCAATTCAAATTCAATTCAAGGACAAGGCGACAGAAATTTGGTTTCTCGATCTGAAACCGAAACTGCGAAAGCGGGTCCGTCGAAAAATTTAGGCTTGAAAGCGCCATAAAACAAAATTATAACAAAGTTTGATTAATTATTGAGTGAGACTGGTCCCTGTGATATTTCAAGAATTTATATCATTCGTCTGTAACTGTTATTCTCTTCGTTTACGGGTTTCAGTGGCCCTAAACACCGAAACAAAACATGCTCGATTTGTGATGTTTCCAGTTTACATTGGATCTGTAACAATACGTGATGTCATTTAACGTCACTTGATCTCTGTAAGTCGAAGATGGTCCATTTTGGGTCTCCCCATATACCGAATCTGACTTCAAATACCGAATCTGACCTAAATAAATTAATTATACGTGTTTCCTAATGGAATTGTCGGTTTTAAGTGGGCCTAGTGGGTATATAATTATTTTAAAATAAAACTGTCACAGCAAATGTCCATGAATTTCATGTAACGGTAGTTATTGGTGAAACGGCGCAAGTTCAGTTTTCAGGAGAAGAGAAAGCCCTCCAAACTGAAAAACAAGCCAGTTGGGAAAAGGCAACAGCCAACCTAAACGGAGTCACGGAAGCCAAAAAATTCTGGGACTCTTTCAAAACCCTAACTGGACAAAAAACAAAAGCCGTAACCCTTGGAAAGGAAGATGGCTCATACATGCGTACCGACAAAGACAAGGCTGACACCTTCGCCAACCTCCTTAGAAAAACCCATCGCCCATGTCCTTGGGCATTCATCAATAAATTGTAACAAAACATATTAAGTGAATAACCTAGGCTCAATATATCATTTCCGAATCAGGGAAACTGAAGCTATTAGTAAGTATGATCCTAAATAACCTCTGTTGCTCATTCAGTCTGTTTTGTCACAATTCATTGGAGAATTCCTTTGGCGTTCATCAGTAAATTGTAACAAAACACATCAAGTGAACAACCTTGGCTCAGTATATAATTTAATGTAAACACAGACTAGTATACGCAGAACTCAAGAGGGCAGATCTAACTAAACCCGCTAATGCCTCTTCCCCATACCCCCTCTGCTCCCTCATAGCTGGAAGTCTACACGAAGTTCTAAAAAATCACCTAAATGCCGATCTGGCTGACATCTGTCAAGATGTCAGCAGATCGGCATCTAGGCTGTTCAAAACACAAATTTCCCACACTTTAATTAAAGCCGCTATCAACAAAAATAACTAATCCGACCAGCCTATCCCTAAAATAAACACCCCAACTAATTGAAACCCGATCATGAATAAGCTCCAATTAGCGCTATGGAACGCCCGCGGCGCGTATAACAAAAAACTCCAAATTAGTAATTACTATAAAAACACCGACATTTGGGAATTTGTGAGACCTGGTTAAGTAAACAGAGAAGCTTTAAATTTAGCGGATTCAACGTGATCAGAAGGGACCGCTCCCACACTACCCACGGCGGAGTAGCCCTTTTAATAAAAAGTGATCTGAAACATAAACCGATAAAAACTGACCACCTCGATGCGGAGGTGGTAGCCGTGGAATTAACAGCCGATAATAAAAAAATAGCAATCATCTGTTACTACAACCCCCCTGACCAAACAGCCAGTTACGAGGTGTTTGAATTCTTCTCACGTAAATACAAAAACTGTATCTACATGGGAGACTTCAACTCCAAACATATATACTTTGGGTGCAACTTCACTAACCGCAACGGCAATGTCCTATTCGATATAACCGAAAAGCTCGACCTACAAATCATTAGCGAAGACCCATCCAATACCTATATCAGCTCTAACCCACTCCACCGCTCCGACATCCTTGACCTCATAATAACGAGCTACTCCCTAAGCAAAAACGTTATCAACCATAAAGTGAGCGATGACGACCTAGGGAGCGATCACCTACCAGTACACGCCACAATCAGCTTTGAGTCCGGTCCATTACGCTACCCTCCCAAAATCTCACGGAACCTGAGCAAAATGAACTGGGACCTATACAGAGAAATTTTAGACGCCAAACTCGAAGCAAGCAAACCCCCAAACGCAAGCGAAATTGAAGACCAATGCGCTGACCTCAGCAAAATCATTACGTCCACCCTAGACGAAATCTGTCCCAAGGAGGAAGTGCGCCCCTGGAGATGAACAATCTCCGAGAGCACACTCACCCTAATAAAAACAAAGCGAATAGCCCTGCGCAAGGTCAAAGCCGAAAAAGACCCCACCAAGCGAGTGGAACTCAAAAAAATCTACAACCGTCTTCATGGCGAGGTTAAAGAAGCACTTAAGGCCGAACAACAAAACAATTGGGAGAGGGCCACCTCCAACCTGAACGCGACAAAAAATGCGAGAAAATTCTGGAACACCTTCAAGGTGCTCACAGGTCAAAAAAGCAACCCAAGACAACCCAAACCGCTCGAAAAAACCGACGGCACTCTCGCCGCCAGCGACAAGGAAAAAGCCGACACCTTCGCGGAATTATTGAGCCGAACTCACCAACCCCATTTAGGGCCGGAATATGACGACTCAGTCATGAACACCATCGACAATTTTGTTGATTCCCACCCAGAGGTTTACCGCGACCCCTACTTCGCAACGAATATGAGGAAGGGGACGAACATGACCTGATCACCCCCATCACGGCCGACGAAATAATCAGCGTGATAAAAAAATGCAAAAACTACTCCTCCCCGGGAGAAGACGAAGTAAGCTACAAAGTCCTCAAACAGAGCCCCAACTCCTATATAACCAGACTAGAGGCCATATTCAACGTGTGCCTCACCCATGGCTGCTTCCCCAAATGCTGGAAATCAGCCATAGGGGTCATGATACCGAAACCCGACAAAGACCTCTCCAAACCAGCCAACTACCGCCCTATTAGTCTCCTTAGCTGCATCGGCAAGGTTTTTGAGAAAATCCTTGCCGATCGGCTAAGGGACCACCTCGAAGAAACTAACTTCTTTAATGACTGGCAAAGAGCCTATAGGCACAGCAAAGAAGGCATGGAGCATATCTATCGCCTAGTAGAACTCATGAAAAACGCGATCGATAACAACAATCTAGGTGCTGCCGTTCTGCTTGACGTGGAAAAAGCTTTCGACTCAGTCTGGCACAACGGCATCAGATACAAACTCATTAAACTCAACATCCCCCAAAAAGTTACATAGACTAATTTCCTCCTTCCTAAACGATCGCGAAATCAAAGTAAGAGTCAACCCGCTCCTGTACAAAATCTACGTAAACGACCTCAACATCTCTTCGGACCGGGTCCAAATCTCACAATTTGCAGACGACAAGGGCATTTTGAGGGCATTATGGTTCATTAGCGGCCCAACAGAAATGATTAACAGTCACAGGTTCCGTTAGAGGCCCGAGACGAATATTATTACCACAAGCTGTAATTTTCTGTCTACATAGACTTTAATTTGCTTTTTAAATAGTATTCTTGCTTTTGTAGGTTGAAAATTTAGCTAGAAAAGGTCAGATCTATATTTTAAAGAGCAGAACACATAATTGAACTCAAGTAGCATTATAACAATAACACTATTAACACAGTTATAGCAGGCCGTTAATATAACAATAACATGATTTTGGACGGAATTATGGTTCATTAGCCGCCCTGCAGCAATGATGAACAACCCGAGGGTTTTATTAAAGCCCCGAGACGAAGTCGAGGGCCGTTAATAAGCCCAAGGGCTGTTCATCATTGCTACAGGGCCGCTAATGAATCATGATGCCTGACAAAAATCATGTTATTACTATTATTACCACTCCCTGTTACAGCTAACTTGAATCTAAAAATAACCGGGCCGCGAAACGAAATGATTTCGCACGCCGAAGGCGCGCAGGGACGGTATGGGGGTCAAGCCCCTTTCGACCCTCTTTAACAGTTTGTGATTCGGTTTGTCTGGTCTGGCCGTGGTAAAGGAGGAAAGTGTTAAGATGCTTAGCTGCGTCTAGCGGCGTCTAGCGGCGTCTATGATTTCGTCTGCTTTTCTTAGGAGGAGGTGGCTGAGTTGGTGATACCCCCTTTGGTGGTGTTGAAGGAGTGGTGGAGGGCTGACTCGGTTGGTAAGGTCTGGCCCTCACAGCTTCCGGTGGTGAAGAGCTTTTTGGTGTTGTTCTCAAGTAGTGGTTGCTGAGACTCTCTAATCCTATCCTGAGCATGTTGCCTTCGCACTCGCGATCTCTCAAGGCCTTAATATGGGCTTGTAGAAATATAAGGTGGTCGTCGTCTCTGGCCTTTTCTCCTAGGATACTTTCCACGGACTCCGCGGTGTTTGCTTCCTGGATGGTGTCCCGGTCAGAAAAAGCAGGAAGAGCAAGAGTGGGTTTAGCGACATGTGCGATGTCAGCCTCAACTTCCTGCTCCACAAACAGGCTATCCTCCTCCATCTCCTCGTCGGGGGAAGAGTGTGATGGGCTGGAGGTTAGACTATTACCTGGCGAACCAGCGTCCTCCGGACCTTCCACCGGAGTGGAGGGTACCGAGCTGGACGTGGAACGGACAGGGGTAGCAGGCATTGAGCGTCCAATGCCATGATTAGCCTCCCTCTCTTCCTTCTCCGTCCTTTTCTTTTCCATGAACACCGTCAGTCGGCGGGCATCGCGTCGTCTGGCGGAAGGTCCCTTCTTTCTTTTCCTTTTCTTCTTCTGGCTGTCCTTTGTCTGTGTTCGGCGCTTGTCATCATCCTTTTGCAGGTCCGAGTCACTTGGAGGGTGACCAGTGCGGGGGGAAATCCCCTCACGAAAGGTACTACACCTCTCCAAGGACGTCGGTTCGGCTTCTCTATCAAAATCCACTGTCAGGTGAATTTTACCCTTGAGCACCTGGATACTCCAGGTGGTAGCAAGGGTAGCCTTCACTCTGACAAGTGTTTCCTGGATAACAAGTGGGAGCTCCATTGTTTAGTAGTTAGCACCTCGGAGTCCAAGGTGCGAATGGTGTAACCTGGCCGCGAAAGGAATGATTTCGCACGCCGAAGGCGCGCAGGGACGGTATGGGGGACAAGCCCCTTTCGACCCTCATTGACTGTAGCTGATTCGTTCTCACATGTCTAGGCGTGTTGAAGGAGGAAGGGATCCGGTACTCAGCAGGTCTCTCCAGTTGTGGGAGGGCGGTCTCGTTGACTGATGTCGGTTGGACCCTCGGGTGAGGACCAGTGTGGGAGGTTGGGTCCTCTCACAAAGGTACTACCTCTCCCCGAGGGTGCAGTCGATCTGGATTTTCGGGCAAGTATAGTCTGCCGCTTCGAGGATGATAATGAGTGATGGCCATCACTGGCAAGTATAATCTGCCTCAGGCTTTCTCAGTTATAGTTGGACTCTTTGGAGGAAAACAACAACGACCCCTTTCGGGGACCACCAAGAAGAAGACCCGAACTTCCCTGGTTCGGGGGCAGGCCTGCATTGTAATCCTATTGGGTTGGGACAAAAGATGCGCATTGCGCTTACAAAAAGGGGCAGAGGCGGGACGCAGGACCAACGCTCGCCTCCCTTAAAGTGGTTGACCACTTTTAGGGATGGAGCGGAGGATGTTCAGGAATCGTGGGGGTGACCGTTTCCATAACGGTTAGACTGTCTGTAGCGGTTATTGGGGTGCTGGTCAAAAAAAAAAACATCTTCTGTGTACCTGCTTAAAAGAAGAAGGTAGAATTAATTTTCATTAGAATATGTAAACTGTAAAGATGAAAGTAGCACCTCTTTAGTTGCGTGTCCTTGTGGTATCTGCTGTGTGTGTGGAGAGTATGGTATGCACGAATCTTTACATTCGTATAGCAGTACCATACTCTCGTGTGGTATTGTGCTGTGTGTGTGTTTGTCGCTATGGGGGAGAGTATGAAATGCACGAATCTTTACATTCGTAAGAGCAGTGACATACTCTCGTGCTTGGGACCCCAATCGTTCCTTATTTATTATTTAGTTTTAAGGTGCAGGGGATCGCGAGCGTTTTAAGTGGGCTGAACTTCCAAGTTAGCAGCGGGACGGTAACAGGTCTAGCACACTAGACCACACCCGAGGGTGTTTCTTTCCTGTTGTGTCCTTCGCTGGAAGTGGCCTTATTTAGGTTAGTTTAAGTTTATTTGAAGTTGAGGGTGCCGGGGATCGCGATCGTTTAATGTGGGTTGACCTTCCGAGGCTGTCAGCGGGAGGGCAACAGGTCTAGCACACTAGACCACACCCGAGGGTGTTTCTTTCCTGTTGTACCCTTCGCTGGTTGCGGACTTATTTATTTTAGTTAAGTTTAGGGGTATTTGGGGGCATCGGAGATCGCAGTTCACCTTGTCATTCCCTAGTTTTTATTCGGTCTTAGTTTTGATTGCAATTTTTGGGCTTTTGTCGGCTTTCGCAAATTACTCCAAGATCGGAGATTAGTTCACTGTCGGCAGTAGTATGCTTGGGGCTGGATGAGCCTGTTCTGGGGGAGCAGGGGGGAGCAGGGTGGATGACATCATCTTAATTAAAATGTTACGTAAGGTAATTAACGTTACTTAATGTTTTTTTGAATCACTTTAATAATTGTTGCTTAATTAATTTTAATTAATGACTGTTGCATAATTAATGTAATTAATGTAATTAATGAGTGTAATTAGGGTTGATTATAATAATTAGTATATTAACATATATATGAATGCTATCGACTGACTGACCCGCAAAGGTGAACAGTTCATTGCGTGTTTAGGTGTCATTAAATTGATTTTTCTTTTCAAACGCCAACTTCTATACGAGAGTGACAGATGTTGAAGCAATTAAATCTATTGTCACACTTTAACGACCGGTCATAAATATCGTTAGACTGGACATGCTATCATGTATTTAAAAATCAATGATGATCTCACGTGACAAGATGTGTCTTGCTTTTAACTGAAGACTGTGAACGACTCCATTGTGGCTATTTTTATAGGTGTAATTGGATTTAATAACTTGGTGTGATTCTTACATATTAATAACGCAAGTTTATTCTTCCCGTTTTTATGGCTGTCGAAAAACTCTCATAGACTAAGGTATTCTGATTTTACGCCTCACACGATAAAGTATTTTTTTAACGATCCGATTTCTACGTTTGGACTGATTCTCAACAAAAAATCACAAGAGAAATCGCCATGAGACTACTGTACATGGGGGAGAGGCTATACATGGCTGTACTTTATGCCCCAATACTTTGATGAATTAACGGATCATCTGAAAACCCACCAAGAAGGTGCTTTGAACTGTCAATTTTGTGCGGTCATATGTTTAAAATTTTAATAACCTTAATTGCTATGATGTAATCCACTTAATAAATAGTGTATATTCATTTAATATAATATATTAATAATTTTTGTTAAATAATTCATTTTTTATTCCACACCACTGTATCCCCTCACAGTACCTAAAACTTTCATGAACTTCCCTCCTCTAGGTCATCCAATACTAAAAAACTTTTGGAAACCGCTCTCCCCTGCCCCCACCATAATCTTAAAAAGAGTTGCTTTGTCACAAACACACACTTTTTCAACCAATCAAACACCTCCATTATCCCACACCCTCACCGTCACACCCCTGTATCCCCTCACAGTACCTAAAACTTTCATGAACTCCCCTCCTCCAGGTCATCCAATACTAAAAAAAACTTTTGGAAACCTCTCTCCCCCTCCCCCATCCCTCACAATAGCTAAATTATCTCGAACCCCAGTTCAGTTCTCTAAATGTAATGGACATGTCAGGCCCCTGAATATGCCTTCCCCACAATTTTGAGCGATCAAATTACCCCGATTAGTCTCCTCTCATAACTTACCACACTCTTAACCCATATTTACTATGAGATTGTCCCCCTAATAAATAGCGTATGTTCATTTAATATAATATATTAATAATTTTCGTTAAATAATTCATTCCACGAGACACTTGTCGAAAAAACAAAAATGGCGGATTAGTTTGACAGAAATACGCGTATCGATTTATTCAGGAATGTCTGTCGGTTGTGTCCTTGGGCAAGACACTTCATCCCTATTGACCATGTGGGGGCATGGTGACGCTGTGCACTAAGGCGTACTGCACGTCGATGGAGCACCTGTCTTCAACCAATGCAGACCCTGTGTAGAATCTTGACAGTTGCTTGCCGTTGCTCGGTGGCTCTCTCCAGCTTCCTCCACCCGTAAAACTGTCGTGGTCATGATTAGTCATTGTGCAGACCTTAAACACCAATAAATAAATATAAATAAATAGTCGGTTATCAAAACAGCCCTAAAGTGTTTAACAGTTAATTGTGGACCAGTGCGTTTAAAAATGAAAAAAATTGAATGATAGCACTACGGACTGTGTTTAATCATAGAAAAATCACACCCGTGCTATTACTAACCCGTATGATTTATTTTTGAATGTTCACTGAAGAATAACCCACCCATCTAAGTAAAAACATGAAAGAGCTAATATTATCTAATTACCTATGTAGGGTGGGGGTGGTCGGTAACGTTGTGTACTATAGCGTACTACCTTCTGCCAATGATAACCCTGTGTAGAACTTTGACAGTTATTTGCCTCTGCACAATGGTTCTTTCCAGATTACTCCAACTGTCGGTAAATAAATGAAAAAAACTACAATTCTATAATAACAGGCCAAGCACCCCCCCCCCCCCCCCTTCGTTTTACAGGTTTGTCAGGGGGAAAAGCAACAGTACTTTCACCCCCCTCATTCTAATAGCTGAAAAGCACTGTTACTCGATCAAAAAAATTGGATAAAAGGATATGCGACTCTGTATTAGCCACCCAAATTTGCGACACTTGGGAAAATATAACCCACCTAGAACTGCACAAAAGCTACGTACACTATTCGAACTCCCGCATTGTGTCCTTGGGCAAGGTAATTTACCCCGATTATCCACATGGGAGCATGATGACGGTGTGTACTAAGGTGTACTACACGTCGGTGATACGCATATTTTAGAACAATCTAACCCTGCTTGTGCGGATTTCTGACGTTGGTGAGATGACAGTTACTCGTCGTTGCTCTGTGGTTCTCTTTGGATATTACGGAGTCTACCCGTAATGTCAAGAAAGGCACTCTGTAGTTTAGGAGACACCACAAATAAAAACAAAATAAAAAATCTGAGATATATTGCATTTCTTTAATTATCCATATTAACCAGAGGTCAAAACTAGTCAAATTAATTAGTATTAAATTACAAATGGATATGAAAATTGCAGTAAAATGAACACTGGTATATGCTGCTGGCCGCATTTTTAGTTGTCTGTAATGGCTGTTGTTCAGAATGTCACCCTATTGGTGTGAGTTTTTGCTTTTTCGTCCAGTTTCATGAGAGCTTCCACGAAGTCCGTTCCACATTCGCAATCTTTTCCAGGGGCCATTCTTCAAAGGCTGGTCCATCGCAGCTTTGCAGAGATATTGTTTTCTGGACGACACAAGCCAATACGATTTTGATTTCCGATGAGACCCCTTAGGATATTTTGATCTTTAAGGATGTTTGCCAAAATTTTCCACCCTGTCGGTTGAAAATCGTTTCTTTTTCGCAGCAGATCATTTATTAGATCACACATATTGGAGCCCGAAATTGTAATGCCGTTATACACGAGTCGATCCTTCTCATCCCAGGATAAATTGGGTATATTCTTTATTATCTGGAGTAACAAAAGCGCCTTCTGCTGCATGGAATCTGGTATAACGGCTAACCAGTCCGGATGATTTTCCACTGAAAAACTAGTCGTTAAGGAGTGTGGTTTGGTGGTTTCTTTGCGTAAATTTGATTGGCGCTGAAAGATTGTCTGGTTCAGCAGCCCTTTCTCTTCAGAACTCGATGTTGAAGATTCAGTAATTGGTCTCATGGGCGGGACTGCTACAGCATTCAGGGGTTTGCGTATTTCCTGCAACTGTTCACTCCCCCATGGTTCAATACACTGAATTCTGCTTGAGGGTAGGTTGGTTGAGTCATCTACAGGTTTTTCCCTCAGTGATTTCCCCATCACTAACGATTTTACTGGTTCTAGCTTATTTGCAAGCCCCAAAATATTTCCACTTGTTAATGCATTGTTCCAACTAAAGGCTGATTTTATATACACTGGAGGATAGGGTGGCTGGTTACAGACAGATCTGGTTGTTAACTCAGCTGTATTTGGGTTCGCTCCCCCTATAGTGTGTTTAAAATTTACATTTTTGTGTAATTTTCGTCTGTGTCGATAATAATTAGTTTTATGAGAGTAAGATTTTTGACACAATTCACAGACATAGCGTGAATTCATCCTTTTCAGAAGCGAGTTAATAGAGTGGCAATACTGTTCCAACACTCTGCCATTTATATGCATGAATAGGATGGGTCCCACCCCAACCTGTTAATCGCTGATTGGCTAATTATATACCAAGATAAGGTGGGTTCTACCCCACCTGTTGATCATTGGCTACTTCAAATTCTCACACAGTGCATTGTGGGAAATTACAGTGATAGAGCTCTGAGGTAAAATAGGTTTTTGCTCAACTTCACACAAACTGCTATAGTTTGCTTAAAAAAAGAAACATCAAAGTCACATTCATGACAAGCCGAAGTAGCATATCTGAACCACCCTCACCGTATTGGCTTGTGTCGTCCAGAAAACAATATCTCTGCAAAGCTGCAATGGACCAGCCTCTGAAGAATGGCCCCTGGAAAAGATTGTGAATGTGGAATGGACTTCGTGGAAGCTCTCATGAAACTGGACGAAAAAGCGAAAACTCACACCAATAGGGTGACATTCTGAACGACAGCCATTACAGACAACTAAAAATGCGGCCAGCAGCATTTTTTAAAATGCGGGGATATTGTCATGATCTCCATCCGTATGTCCGTACATCTGTACGTCCGTACGTCCGTACGTCCGGTTTTGTAATTCGAAATGCTGTAACTTTCTACAGTTGTTCGATAGGGTCTGTGCAACCCAAAAATACAACGTTTAAATTTTTGTGCCACCAGGTGGCTTCTGTGGAGCCACTTAAAAAATGCGTTATTTTTTCACTTTTTTGCTGAATAGTCCCAACCTATGTAATTCGGAGTTCTAAAATTACACTAGGGTGTTGCTAAATGATCTGTAGATATGTAGGAAGGTTTTGGATTTTTCGGGTGCCACGTGGCTGTGCCACCGTAGCCACTTTTGTGTTTTCTTAGACCGTTTCCGGCAAAAGGCTCGTAGGATATGTAATTCGAAATGCTAAATCCATGCTCAGATGTTGCAGTAGGGTCTATAGATGCGCACAAAGGTTTCGGATTTTTCGGGTGCCACGTGGCTGTGCCACCATTGCCACTTTTGTGTTTTCTTAGCCCGTTTGCGGCAAAAGGCTCCTAGGGTATGTAATTCGAAATGCTAAAACCATGCTCAAATGTTGCAGTAGGGTCTGTAGATGTGCACGAAGGTTTCAGATTTTTCAGGTGCCACGTGGCTGTGCCACCATTGCCACTTTTGTGTTTTCTTAGACCGTTTCCGGCGAAAGGTTCCTAGGGTATGTAATTCGAAATGCTAAAACCATGCTCAAATGTTGCAGTGGGGTCTGTAGATGCGCACGAAGGATTCTGATTTTTCAGGTGCCACGTGGCTGTGCCACCGATGGCACTTTTGTGTTTTCTTAGACCGTTTCCGGCGATAGGCTCCTAGGGTATGTAATTCGAAACACTAAAACCATGCTCAAATGTTGCAGTGGGATCTGTAGATGTGCATGAAGGTTTCAGATTTTTCAGCTGCCACCTGGCTGTGCCACCATTGCCACTTTCGTGTTTTCTTAGATCGTTTCCGGCGAAAGGCTCCTAAGGTATGTAATTCGAAATGCTAAAACCATGCTCAAATGTTGCAGTAGGGTCTGTAGATGTGCACAAAGGTTTCCGATTTTTCAGGTGCCATGTGGCTGTGCCACCATTGCCACTTTTGTGTTTTCTTAGCCCGTTTGCGGCAAAAGGCTCCTAGGGTATGTAATTCGAAATGCTAAAACCATGCTCAAATGTTGCAGTAGGGTCTGTAGATGCACACAAAGGTTTTGGATTTTTCAGGTGCCACGTGGCTGTGCCACCGTTGCCACTTTTGTGTTTTCTTAGACCGTTTCCGGCGAAAGGCTCCTAGGGTATGTAATTTGAAATGCTAAAACCATGCTCAAATGTTGCAGTGGAGTCTGTAGATGCACACAAAGGTTTCAGATTTTTCAGGTGCCACGTGGCTGTGCCACTGTTGCCACTTTTGTGTTTTCTTAGACCGTTTCCGACGAAAGGCTCCTAGGGTATGTAATTCGAAATGCTAAAACCATGCTCAAATGTTGCAGTGGGGTCTGTAGATGCGCACGAAGGTTTTGGATTTTTCAGCTGCCATGTGGCTGCGCCACCATTGCCACTTTCATGTTTTCTTAGACCGTTTCCGTCGAAAAGCTCCTAGGGTATGTAATTCGAAACACTAAAACCATGCTCAAATGTTGTAGTGGGGTCTGTAGATGCGCACGAAGGTTTCCGATTTTTCAGGTACCACGTGGCTGTGCCACCGTTGCCACTTTTGTGTTTTCTTAGACCATTTCCGGCGAAAGGCTCCTAGGGTATGTAATTCGAAACGCTAAAACCATTCTCGAATGTTGCATTGGAGTCTGTAGATGCGCATGAAGGTTTCAGATTTTTCAGCTGCCATGTGGCTGCGCCACCATTGCCACTTTCGTGTTTTCTTAGACCGTTTCCGGCAAAAGGCTCCTAGGGTATGTAATTCAAAATGCTAAAAGCATGCTCAGATGTTGCAGTAGGGTCTGTAGATGCGCACGAAGGTTTTGGATTTTTCAGGTGCCACGTGGCTGTGCCACTGTTGCCACTTTTGTGTTTTCTTAGACCATTTCCGGCGAAAGGCTCCTGGGGTATGTAATTCGAAAAAGTGGGGTCTGTAGATGCGCACAGAGATTTTGGATTTTTCAGCTGCCACCTGGCTGCGACACCATTGCCACTTTCGTGTTTTCTTAAGACTGTTTCCAGCGAAAGGCTGCAAGGGTATGTAATTCGAAATGCTAAAACCATGCTCAAATGTTGCAGTAGGGTCTGTAGATGTGCATGAAGGTTTCCGATTTTTCAGGTGCCACGTGGCTGTGCCACCATTGCCACTTTTGTGTTTTCTTAGACCGTTTCTGGCGAAAGGCTCCTAGGGTATGTAATTCGAAATGCTAAAACCATGCTCAAATGTTGCAGTGGGGTCTGTAGATGCGCACAAAGGTTTCAGATTTTTCAGGTGCCACGTGGCTGTGCCACCGTTGCCACTTTTGTGTTTTCTTAGACCGTTTCTGGCGAAAGGCTCCTAGGGTATGTAATTCGAAAAACTAAAACCATGCTCAAATGTTTCAGTGGGGTCTGTAGATGTGCACGAAGGTTTCAGATTTTTCAGCTGCCTAGTGGCTGTGCTGTTGCCACTTTTACATTTTCTTAGACCGTTTCCGGTGAAAGGCTCCTAGGGTATGTAATTCGAAATCCTAAAACCATGCTCAAATGTTGCAGTAGGGTCTGTAAATGCGCACGAAGGTTTTGGATTTTTGGGGTGCCACGTGGCTGTGCTACCGTTGCCTCTTTCATGTTCTCTTAGACCATTTCTGGCGAAAGGCTCCTACAGTATGTATTTCAAAATGGTAAAACCATGCTCAAATGTTGCAGTAGGGTCTGTAGATGTGCACAAAGATTTCAGATTGTTCAGGTGCCATGTGGCTGTGCCACCATTGCCACTTTCGTGTTTTCTTAGACTGTTTCCGGCGAAAGTCTCCTAGAGTATGTAATTCGAAACGCTAAAACCATGCTGAGATGTTGCAGCAGAGTCTGTAAATGCGTAGGAAGGTTTTGGATTTTTTGGGTGCTAAGTGGCTGTGTCACCGTTGCCACTTTTGTGTTTTCTTAGACCGTTTCCAGCGAAAGGCTCCTAGGGTAAGTAATTCGAAATGCTTAACACATGCTCAAATGTTGCAGTAAGGTCTGTAGATGCGTACAAAGGTTTCAGATATTTCAGATGCCACGTGGCGGTGCCACCGTTTTTCTTTTGTGTTTTCTTAGATCATTTCCGGCGAAAAGCTCCCAGAATATGTAATTTGAAATGCTAAAACTATGCTCAAAAGTTGCAGTAGGGTCTGTAGATGTGCACGAAGGTTTCGGATTTTTGGGGTGCCACCATTGCCACTTTCATGTTTTCTTAGACCGTTTCCGGCGAAAGGCTCCCAGGGTACATGTATGTAATTTGAAACGCTAAAACCATGCCCAAATGTTGCAGTGGAGTCTGTAGGTGCGCACGAAGCTGTGTCACCTGTGCCACTCAATATGATTTTAGTGTGTCATATAATACATTTCTTCTTTGTATCAAGCATTCATACAAAGTCAAGGATGCAAATGCGGGGATACACTATAGTGTGCTTTGCGCACAAGTGACACCATCTAGTTTGACTAGTTTTGACCTCTGGTTAATATGGATAATTAAAAAAATGCAATATATCTCAGATTTTTTATTTTGTTTTTATTTGTGGTGTCTCCAAAACTACAGAGTGCCTTTCTTGACATTCGCCCAGTTCAGGAAATCTACATAAATTACTGAATGTGATTTAATAAAAAATTCGGCAATTATTCAAATCAAAAACTGTGATCCGATAAAAATTCGGCTGTTATTAAGCGGGTACATTAATAATATCCAGGAATGTGGTCATGTCATATTTTATCAACAAAATGCAGGTACACAACACATTCTCGCGTATTATCTTGTTTTATATAGGCATTTGTCAGAGAAAGGTCTTGAGTTTTGTACAAAAATAAGCATTTTACCACAAAGTTACGCTATGGTCATAGCTGCTGATAGAGGCACATTGGCGTTCAAAAATTAAAAATTAATTTTGACATACGCTGTAGTATGGTTCAATGAATCAGATTTCATTTCGATTTGTGCTGTAAGGGGGGTGGTAAAACCTAGAAAAAAAACAACAGCTTGAACGCAATTAGTTTCTACCTGTACTGTATCGATGAGAGAGAGAGAGAGAGAGAGAGAGAGAGAGAGAATTGAAACGTTTGTTGTGATCATGGTGGGCAAAGGGTCGGTCGGGTTGGCGTAGTTAGATTCATTAAACATACGAATCGGCATGTTACATCAGTAACTATCATATATTTTTACTCAACTGAAAAGAAAAGAAGATATACAGGTCTGTAAACCAGCTGCGTTTATTTAGAATGTCTGCAAAAAAATACGCTATTTCATTACACCCGGACATCAAGTTCAAGTTATAATTAAACGTGACAATTTTATGGGTAGACTCCGGAATATCCAAAGAGAACCACAGAGCAACGACAAGTAACTGTCATCTCACCAACGTCGGAAATCCACACAAGCAGGGTTAGATTGTTCTAAAATATGCGTATCACCGACGTGCAGTACACCTTAGTACACGCCGTCATCGTGCTCCCATGTGGATAATCAGGGTAAATTACCTTGCCCAAGGACACAATGCGGGAGTTCGAATAGTGTACGTAGCTTTCGTGCAACTCTAGGTGGGTTATATTTTCCCAAGTCTCGCAAATTTGGGTGGCTAATACAGAGTCGCATATCCTTTTACCTAATTTTTTTGATCGAGTAACAGTGCTTTTCAACTATTAGAATGAGGGGGGTGAAAGTACTGTTGACTTTCCCCCTGACAAACCTGTAAAACGAAAGGGGGGGGGGGGGCTTGGCCTGTTATTATAGAATTGTAGTTTTTTTCATTTATTTACCGACAGTTGGAGTAATCCAGAAAGAACCATCGTGCAGAGGCAAACAACTGTCAAAGTTCTACACAGGGTTATCATTGGCTGAAGGTAGTACGCTATAGTACACAACGTTACCGACCACCCCCACCCCCACATAGGTAATGAGATAATATTAGTTCTTTCATGCTTTTACTTAGATGGGTGGGTTATTCTTCAGTGAACGTTCAAAAATAAATCATACGGGTTAGTAAGAGCGCGGGTGTGATTTTTCTATGATTAAACACAGTCCGTAGTGCTATCACCCAATTTTTTTCATTTTTAAACGCACTGGTCCACAATTAACTGTTAAACACTTAAGGGCTGTTTTGATAACCGACTATTTATTTATATCTATTTATTGGTGTTTAAGGTCTGCACATTGACTAATCATGACCACGACAGTTTTACAGGTATTTATTTATTTATTAATGTTTAAGGTCACTTATTTATGCACAATGGCTAATCATGACCATGACAATTTTACAGATGGAGGAAGCCGGAGTACCCGGAGAGAACCACCGAGCAACGACGAGCAGCTGCCAGCTCCCCAACATCGTAACTCCGCACTGCAGCACAGGCAGGGTTAGATTGGTTGAAGACATGCGTACTATCGACGTGCAGTACGCCTTAGTACACGGTGTCATCGTGCCCCCACATGGGCAATGGGGGGTTTTACGGGTGGAGGAAGCCGGAGAGAGCCACCGAGCAACAGCAAGCAACTGTCAAGATTCTACACAGGGTCTGCATTGGTTGAAGACAGGTGCTCCATCGACGTGCAGTACGCCTTAGTGCACAGCGTCACCATGCCCCCACATGGTCAATAGGGATGAAGTGTCTTGCCCAAGGACACAACCGACAGACATTCCTGAATAAATCAATACGCGTATTTCTGTCAAACTAATCCGCCATTTTTGTTTTTTCGACAAGTGTCTTGTGGAATGAATTATTTAACGAAAATTATTAATATATTATATTAAATGAACATACGCTATTTATTAGGGGGACAATCTCATAGTAAATACGGGTTAAGAGTCTGGTAAGTTATGAGATGAGACTAATCGGGGTAATTTGATCGCTCAAAATTGTGGGGAAGGTGTATTCGGGGGCCTGACATGTCCATTACATTTAGAGAACTGAACTGGGGTTCGAGATAATTTAGCTATTGTGAGGGCTGGGGGAGGGGGAGAGAGGTTTCCAAAAGTTTTTTTAGTATTGGATGACCTGGAGGAGGGGAGTTAATGAAAGTTTTAGGTACTGTGAGGGGATACAGGGGTGTGATGGTGGGGGTGTGGGATAATGGAGGTGTCTGATTGGTTGAAAAAGTGTGTTTGTGACAAAGCAACTCTTTTTTAAGATTATGGTGGGGGCGGGGGAGAGCGGTTTCCAAAAGTTTTTTAGTATTGGATGACCTAGAGGAGGGGAGTTCATGAAAGTTTTAGGTACTGTGAGGGGATACAGTGGTGTGGAATAAAAAATGAATTATTTAACAAAAATTATTAATATATTATATTAAATGAATATACGCTATTTATTAAGGGGATTACGTCATAGCAATTAAGGTTATTAAAATTTTAAACATATGACCGCACAAAATTGACAGTTCAAAGCACCTTCTTGGTGGGTTTTCAGATGATCCGTTAATTCATCAAAGTATTGGGGCATAAAGTACAGCCATGTATAGCCTCTCCCCCGTGTACAGTAGTCTCATGGTGATTTCTCTTGTGATTTTTTGTTGAGAATCAGTCAAAACGTAGAAATCGGACTGTTAAAAAAATACTTTATCGTGTGAGGCATAAAATCAGAAAACCTTGGTCTATGAGAGTTTTTCGACAGCCATAAAAACGGGAAGAATAAACTTGCGTTATTAATATGTAAGAATAACGCCAAGTTATTAAATCCAATTACACCTATAAAAATAGCCACAATGGAGTCGTTCACAGTCTACAGTTAAAAGCAAGGCACATCTTGTCACGTGAGATCATCATTGATTTTTAAATACATGATAGCATGTCCAGTCTAATGATATTTATGACCGGTCATTAAAGTGTGACAATAGATTTAATTGCTTCAACATCTGTCACTCTCGTATAGAAGTTGGCGTTTGATAAGAAAAATCAATTTAATGACACCTAAACACGCAATGAACTGTTCACCTTTGCGGGTCAGTCAGACGATAGCATTCATATATATGTTAATATACTAATTATTATAATCAACCCTAATTACACTCATTAATTACATTAATTACACTAATTATGCAACAGTCATTAATTAAAATTAATTAAGCAACAATTATTAAAGTGATTAAAAAAAATCATTAAGTAACGTTAATTACCTTATGTAACATTTTAATTAAGATGACGTCATCCACCCTGCTCCCTCCTGCTCCCCCACCCTGCTCCCCCAGAACAGGCTCATCCAGCCCCAAGCATACTACTGTCGGCTAACCGGTCATGATTTTTCGCGGCCAGGGTGGCTAGGCGGTCTTTAATGGCCGCGGGCCGCTAATGGCTATTTATACCATAATCGCCCGCAGCCCGGCTCCGTCGAATGACGTCTCTGAAATTATGGAGTTTTAACGGGCCTCCAAACTTATGTTAATCGACTAGTAACTTATAGGTTGAGTGGTAATAATGAACTGTGTAACACCCTCCAAAAGTCATGTTATTGTTATATTATTCCACAAAGTAATTATTCTGTAGAATAATAAGGTAACAATATTGTTGTCTCGCGTCTTATAAATATTTAGGCTGCGATAACAGAATGAGAGAAAGAAAGAGCGAGGCAATAATAATATATAAATAACTAAATAGTTACCTAAAATAGACGGCAGCTACTGACGTCAAGATAACTATAATCTTGCAAGTTGAAATAATACATCATGCTCCGCAACTGACACTGAGTCCATGATCACATTTATATATACATAGGATGGTTATACTCCGCAATTATGGCTGAGTCCATGAACATCAAATATGGAATATCACAATATACTGAATGAAGAATAGTATTACTTGGCATCATGGCCGAAGTCCACATTACATACATATCTCCTTGGCAACACGGCTCAAGTCCTCATATAATAGAACATTAATAATAAATAGGCTCAGCAACACGACTAGAGTTCATATAATAAATAATAGTATCGACGTTGTGATCATCACAGTTTATAGAATATAATGGAAAGACATCAGGTAAATTAAATAATTGCATGAATACTGTTTGATGAAGAAGGAATCAATATAATTATTAAAGATGAACATCAGAAGACATGTTGATTGTTTTAGGTTCTCATGGCGAATGCGCGGGAATCAAAGTCGAAACCCCGGATGTCACATGACGTCGAGTCGACAGGTTTCTGATTGGCCAAAATAGTTAACCCGTTTTTACCACACTCCCCTCCGTTCTAAAAAAACTGTGTCGGGAGGTTCAGTTAGATTTTGTATAACATTTTGGCATTGTTGGTAGTGGCATCCAAGATTTCAAAGAATGTTTCGGATCTGATGTGAGAGATCATCTGTGCAACCTCCCCAACAAAGGCTGGTGTATTGACTTCAGTTCCACAAGTTTTTCCAAAATATGGTGAATCAGTTTCCAATAACAGGCGGTGGATTGGGACTTGTTTCAAAGCCGATTTTTGTTCCGCGCTGAATTGGCTTACTAAGCCTGTGAAGCCAAAATAACAATTTTTGAAGCCTTGTATCCATTGCTGTAATTCTCTGGGTCCTCCGGTAAAACAGTGCAGATGAATGAGTTGTGTTGGTGCACAATTCTGTCTTACAAGTTCCAGATAACGGGAAAAAACGGTAGCAGTATCATGATTATTGCAGCCTCGGACATGTAGAATGATGGGTTGTTTTTTTGTACAGAGGTCCAAAAGTTGTTCTAAGACTTCCTCCTGCTTTTGCCAGTGTCTACTGTCAACTGTATGATCCAATCCCATTTCTCCAAAAGCTGTTATGTTTGGGGATTTAAGAAGACTCTCCAGTTGACAAAGTCTGGAAGGTGTAAGTTCATCAATTTTCTTAGGATGAACTCCCACAGCAATTTTCCATGGTGCATCTGAGCGTAGCGGAAAGTTGAAATTTTCTGGATCGCAGTGTATATCCACTCCTCCGATTAGTTGAACTGGGTGGCGAGGACTTTGAGAAGGTTGATATTGTAATAAATCCTCCACTGTATTGATCTTCGTCTTTCTACGTAATTCCCAGCTTGTTCTGTCGAGATGAAAATGACTATCCACTGCAACCAGTTTCTCTTCTGGCAGCTTAGGTAGATCCTGGCGAAGTTGAATGGTTACTTTCAATCTTTTTTTGGGGTCTACCGTTGCCCGACGAGAAGTTGACTCCGCTGATTCTGTTGATATTACAGAGGCAGATGGTGCCGAGATGGGTGGCTTTCTTTGCAGCCACAATTTATTAAGCTGATGATGTATCCCATCCCATTTCAAGATGCTTTCTCTTTCTTCTGCTGTCATGGTTACCAGAAAAGCGACTATTATTCTCCAATGTAGAAGTACCGCAGGCGAATTCAAAGGTCGCATGGTGAAGGGCTGCGGTATTGGCCAGTTCTTGAATTGGCAGAATGAAATCATGGCAATCTGATCAGCATCAGATATTTGTACACCCTGAGGAATATCTAGTTGAGATACAAATTCCATCAGTCCCTGTAAAGATGCACCTGGTTTGAGTTTTATAGAGCATATTTTTAGTAGAACTTGTTCCTGGATCGAAGACCTGTTAGAGTCACACCCTAAATCACCATCCCAAAGTGCAACTGGTATATGTCTGTGGAAACAATGTTTCTTCATATTTTTAACGACCAAGTTGCAATCCGGAATCGGACATACTGAGGTCCCCTTCTTTCTAGCTGCTGCAGCACTACTAACAGTTAAATTTCCAGTTGTTGGATTGGACGTCACAGTTCGTGGTAGACGTGGTGTTTCCATGGGATGTTCCAACAATTGAGAAGGTTCCTGTGAAGTAATTCGCATCACTTTCTGTTGTGGCTCAGTTTGCTCAGTATGTGGCGATAACAGTCTCTTTGCTTTTTGTTTGAATGATCCTTTACCCAGCAAAACGGATCCATCGGCGCCCTGCGATACCCCAGTAGGTATGGTGACCACAATATTAATAGGCAGATCTCGTTCCGAGGAACTTGAAATCTCTGTTGCAGTCACATCACCCACTGGCGCACGCACAGGACTAAAATGTGCTCCGCCGCGAGGCATAATTTCACACAACTCATCCTGCAGTTGGGCCCGATGCTCGACTTCCGCAGAACTCCCAGGATATATTGTGCCACCGGTACTTTTGATTGAGCCACTTGCAGGCAAATGACTTGTTCCCGGTCGCACACTATCTCCTAGGCCGCAGACCCTAAGGTCGGAGTCTTCCCTGCTAGGATGATTACTAATTGCTCTATATGTGTCTCTAGAAGATGTATAATCTGAGGCCTGGCTTCTTCCTAGTGGAAATGAAACTGGTGTCTCCGATTTTTCAGCCTTACCAGCAGAGGCAGATGGTGTTACAGTTGATTTGGTTTGTTGAATACCGGGTTGTGTTTTTAGACGAATATCTTTAACGGAACCTGTAGTAACACAAACATTCTCTACTGACCTTACTTCCTTCTTTCTAGAGACAAATTTTGATCCATCTAAGGAGGGCAAATTTTCATCTAGCCAGCTCTCACTGTATAGCATAGTACGACCATGTTTTCGGAGGTCGTGAATCCACTTATAATTCTGGCGGCGACTTGCTAGTCTGTGCTGTTGAATAATAAGTTGATCCACTCTTGATTGAGACAACAGTTGTCTTGGGATCATGGCCAACTGATATACAAGTTCCTCTGCTGACTTGATGAGCCTTCCCTCCGCACATTGCTGCTCGACATACTGGTCATAGTTTTTGTTCATGACCTATAAGAAAAATAAGACAATTTATTAGTCTTGACATGCTTGACATAAATAGGAGTCGAGATTTTGCACTTCTTCTGCAGTAACATTAACACACGAACCATGATACCACTCGTGGCAAAAATCACATTGAATCATAAATTGTCCATCATCAGGCTTTTGACAGAAACAATATAGGGCTGTCTGTGAGGACTGGGAGTCCTCAGAGGCAGGCCCTGCAGTGTCCCTTTTCCTATAATTTTTTAGCCACTTGGGGATTACACGATCTTTACATAATTTTAGGCGATCATGGTTTGCGATCAATGTTTTATTCCTTAGCTTGATTTTATACAAATAAGGTGTTAATTTTGTAATTATTATCCCTGGCCCCATCCAAATTGGGGATAATTTCTTTGATTTTCCTTTTTTCGTTGATGAATCAAGCATATACACCAAATCATTTACATTGTAATCGTGAACAAGAACTCTCAGGTCATAATCCCGTTTCATTCGTTCTTGCGTTGTTTTCAAAGCGGATCTGGCCACTTCATGGGATAATTTAATGGACTCTTCTAAATTTTTTACATATTCATTAATTTCTGGAGTATCAGTACACTCAGCCGACAACCTGAACATGAGATCGGCTGGGTGATTGACCTCTCGCCCCAACATCAATTTATTGGGGGTAAAGCCAGTGCTTCGATTAACAGAAGACCTAAGGGCACCAGCAATTTGAGCCAAATTTTCATCCCATGAGTTTTGTGATCTATCAATGAAACAACGAATTGAATCCAAGAGAGTTCTATTGTACCTTTCTACTTGACCATTAGCAGAGGGTCGATAAGCTGTCGTTCGTGTTTTATGAATTTGTAGAAGGTTACATAATGATGAGAATAAATTGCTCTCAAAATTTCTTCCTTGGTCCGTAAAAATTTGAAAAGGATAACCAAATCTAGAGAAAAATTCATTTACAGCTGCTTGTGCAGTTACTTCTGCTGTTTGAGATGGTAGGGGGATGCATTCCACCCATTTGGTGAATTGATCTACTATCATTAGAATATATTCATTACCCCTTTCACTCCTTGGTAAAGGACCAAGAAAATCGAGATGCACCCGTTCCATGGGGGCTCCTGCATGGTACTTAGTAAGATGAAACTTATTCTTACGGGTAATCTTTTTGTTTTTGTTACATTTCATACCGGTGGTAACAAAGTTCTCAATGTCTCTGGTCATACCATACCAAAAATATTTCTCTTGATTTTTAGTTCTTGTTCGATCAATACCTTGGTGTCCTGCAGAAGGCAGGTCATGATTTGTTTTAATTATTTCTGCCCTCATGGACTCCGGTACTAGCAAATAAGACTGGTCATTTTCATGCTTCCATATAACTCTTTCCAACAGTTGGTATTGTTCTTTGTTTATCCAGTAATATTTGGAAGCAGGACTGGCCAAAAATAGATTTCCTTCAGAGGGTTCTTCTGAATTTTCTAACCAGTGTTTTAAAATACTCAGATCTAAATCCTTATTCTGAGCTTCTACCATTTCCTCTGCCGAATATCCAGAAATCGAAATTCCTGAACATCCACCAGTGAGAGTGGTATTTTTACAAATGATAGTTGGTATATTAGAGCCTTGTTCAGAAGTCAGTACCAAGTCCATGTGAGCAAAAGATAATTCTGTGTCGGAATAATTGGAACAGTCGGGATATAAATTCCAGCAGCCGCCATCACTCCATGGGTCATCAGCACTATATAAATCTATCAAATTCACTGCTGAATATTGAATATTGCGTGATTCGGCTTTGGAATTTAGATTCCCACCAGGGTCCCAAGGCCAAAGATTGGTCCATTCAGATATTCTTGGGCTTGTTGTTTCTCCTTCCTGCTGCATTGTAATGTCACTGGCTACCGCCTTTGCAGCATAATTGACTTCAGAAGAAGTTTCACTATCTAAGCCCAATTTTTGTAAATATGATTTTCCAGAGGCAAGCGGCACTACATAATCTACTTCTGACATAAAATTATTCCACTTGTCATGTGCACGTTTACAATATGGACAACCCCCACATGGTAACTGATCAACCTTTGTATTGGTTTTATAATAAGGACAATATCCAATGGATGGTATGCGGGACAAAGCATCGGCATTTCCATGTTTATTTCCTGGCCGATGCTGAATCGTCATATAATATTGACTTAATTCTTCCATCCAACGGGCAATTTGACCTTGTGGCTCTTTAAAATTAAGTAACCATGTGAGACTACTGTGATCTGTGCGAATGACAAATGGTTTTCCTAATAAATAATGTCTGAACTGTCTTGTAAATCTAATTACTGCCAGAAGTTCCTTGCGTGTGGTGCAGTACCGCCGCTGTTCAGATGTTAAAGCAAAACTACCATAGGAAATAACTTGTTCTTCCCCATTTTGAATTTGTATTAATTCGGCCCCAATAGCTTGGTCTGAGGCATCAGTGTCCAAAATAAAGGGATCTTGAGTGTTAGGGAGGCTCAAAATGGGAGCAGAAACTAATGATTTTTTAATTTGTAAGAAAGCTGTTTCCTGCTCACTCCCCCATTCAAATTTATTTTTACCAGTAAGTTTGTACAATGGTCTGGATATATTTGCATAATCTTTAATGAAACTTCTATGGTAGTTTGCTAAACCTAGGAAACGCTCTACATCTTTTGAGCTTGAGGGTTTAGGCCAATTCTGTACCACTTCTGTGGCTTCGTTACCAATTTCTAGCCCTCTTTCGCTTACTATGCGACCTAAGAATTCAATTTGCCTCTGAAAAAGCTCACATTTTTTCGGTTTCAATTTCAGGCGATAGTCTCGAAAACGTTGTAGGACTTGTTTCAAATTTTTTAGATGACCAGAAAAGGTTTTGCCTAAGGTCACCACATCGTCCAAGAAAGCTAGTGCAATTTTCCAATTTAGGCCTCTCAGGAGCAGATTCATAACCCGAGAGTAACAAGCTGGGGCATTACACAAACCAAAGCCCATTTTCTTAAATTCAAAAAGCCCATGTTTTGTAATAAAGGCTGTTTTTGATCTATCTTTTTTGTCTATATCAATTTGCCAATAGGCAGAGTTTGCATCTAGCTTCGAGAACCATATATTTCCTGACAAAGTATCGAGACATTCCTCTACCAATGGGAGAGGATATACATCCTTAACCGTCACTGAATTTAATGCTCTATAATCAACACACCATCGCACCCCTCCATCGCGTTTTCTCACTAAAACTGGAGCAGCCGCCCACTCCGAGATTGAAGGTTGAATAACCCCAGCCTCAAGCATTTTCTTTAAATGAGCTTCCTCTTCCTCCTCAAATCCAATGGGGGTGCGACGCATACGTTGCTTAATTGGGTTTGCTGATTGAGTATCAATTTTATGCTTAATTACTTTGAAATTACCTAAATCAAATTCATTTTTAGCAAAAACATCGTCAAACTCATTTAAAAGGGCTGAAAGTTGATTAAACTCTTGTCCCCTCAATTCATTAGAAGACCTTTCTGCCAGATCCCTCAAAAATTCTGGAATCTTTTCAAGCATTTGTTTTTTTAACATGGGTATTTCAGTGACAGTTTGGATTGATGTTTCAAATGAATCGCCTGATTTCTCAAATGTACATAATTCAGATTCAAACATAAATTTAGAATTTCTGGTCAATTGAGGCTCATTATCAAAATTCGCCGGCAAGACTTGAAAACAAGTCTTATCTGATTGATTTTGATTAATGTCTGCCTCAATCGATTCACCTTTATTATTTAATTGACGTGCAGCGATAGATTCTACTGGCGGGACCTGTAAACAGGTCCTGTAAGTTTGATTCTCATCACTGCTTTTTTCAATCAAGTCAGTTTCTAAATTTTTATTCCCTTGAGATTCCTCATTGGAATCCACTGGTGGAACCTGTAAACAAGTCCTGTCCGTTTGATTCCATTTAAAGTCTTTCTCAATAGATTTAGTCGTTTGATCTTCATGTACATTTTTGACAGTTTTTGTCTTATTAATTCGGAGCATGTCCTCAATGTCATTTTTATTTTCCTGTTCGCGGAAAATATCTATTTCGGAAACTTCAAAAGCATGAGCAACCAACTGATTTTTTTTCAATTTTACGTAATGTTTGTTTGCATTCATCAAACATATTTTAGGCTCTTTATTTTCTGAATGCAACGATTTGGGGATTAGAATATCTAATCCTTCAATTGGTTCTATCATATAATCAGATAGTAAATGTTGTAAAGAGCATTTTAATAGAACCACAGAATCAGGTGGAATTTTAGTTTGATTGCTCACCCTTATTTCTGCAATTGTAGGATTTAATGATTTATCCTCATAGCTCAATGTAATTACTTCTGGTCCAAGTTGTAAAAGACCCAATTTCATATCAATTTTAGCACCAAATTTTTTCAAAAAATCCAGGCCAAGCAACATATCGTCCTCGATCGGTGCCACATAAATTTTTTCGGAAAAACTTTGCTTGCCTATGTTAATTTGTATGGATGGGATTACAAAACCAGTCATGGTAAGTTCTCTACCTGCAGTTCTCATTTTTACTGTCTTTACAGATTTAAGATTTTGTGGCAGTTTTTTGAACAAGTTATCACTGATGATTGTAACTTCAGCTGCTGTATCTATTACTGCCATAATTTTAAAATTTTCTATCACTACAGGTAGTCTATACATTGAGCTATATTGTAATTGACGAATTATTATTGTTTCTGATTCTTCGTCTTTTTCTGCCAAAATTTCCGAAGATACATTGAGGCCCTTAATGTCTTCTCGGGTTGAGTCAAGGGCTAATGCCTCGACCCGATCACATTTTTTGAATCCGATTTTTCAAATGTTACCCTCCTGTCGCTTGCAGATTGATTTGCGGGGCTTTTGGAAGGACAAACATTTTTAAAATGTCCTATGCCGCCACATTTAAAACATTTTATTGGCTCTGCGCGCTGAGGCGAGGGTGAGGAGTTAGGTGATCTGCCTCTCCTCGAATCATTGTTTCTATTTAATTTCTTCAGCTCATACATTATCGTTTCCACATTGGACTTAAGACCAGACACATCAGCCTTGATGTCATTCATGCTAGCTGTTAGTGATTGTTGTTGTGCCTCAAGTCGCGATAAACGTGATTCAACACTTTTTGATTGTTTATTTTGATACAAACTAGCAGCCTCAATCACAATGGGTGAGGTTTCAGTACCCATTGTTGTTTTTTCAGATTTTGGCGACATATTATTTTTTGCCGGTTTATCCTCAGAGGAAACATTGTGTATGGCCTTATATGTATGTTCATACCACCTCATACAGTCTATTGCTTGTTCTATGCTTGAGGGTCTAGAATTCGCTGCATGTTGTCCTGCTTGCTTATCTAGAGCCCCCTGACAGAACCGCATGATAGCCTGTCTATACATATAGTCATCTGGCAAATCTTGAAAAGCTCTTGTCGCTAGAGACAGAACTCGATCAGCCCATTCTTGAAAGGGTTCTTCTTTGTTCTGGGCTGTGTGGTTAAATTCCACTTGGGCGGTTTCGGGCAGATCTTGAAATCCGAAACGCTTTTCAAGTTTGTCCAGCAGGTCTTGAAGCGAGATATATGGCTTTCGTTTCAAGACAAGTGAATAAAATTCACTTGCCTTACCATCTAAACACCAGCAAAGATTATCAATCGAATCTTGGTTTGACCACTCCTGCAGTTCTGCATATTTTAAATATTTTGTTTTGTATGCTCGCCAATTTGATTTTCCATCATAAACCAGAGATTTGGGATAACAAATCTGTTTTTTCCTGTCATTATTCTCTCTGTTATGAATTGAAGCATTTTGATTATGTGCAGGAGGGGTCTGACCATAATTATTCTGATTCTGTTGTTGCTGATGATTAATTTGTGGTGGTGTCTGTTGAACTTGTATTGGTCGTACAGGTGGTGGATACATAAATTGTGGTGGCATTGCCATTTGTGGTGGCCACATAAATTGTATTGGGGGATATGTGAACTGTTGTGGCTGCTGCTGAATATTATTCTGTGCCGTGTTCGTATTTTGGGGATAAATGTACTGTTGTGGTTGCTGTGGCTGATTGTTTGTATTTTGGGGATTAATGTACTGTTGTGGCTGCTGTTGTTGATAATTATTTTGTGCATTGTTTGTATATTGTTGATAATCACCCTGTTGGTATGATGCCGGATTTTGTTGTATCTGATGCACTTCTTTACGGCCTCGTCTTCTATGAATTGCCTGTACTACATTTTTTTGGAAAGTGAGGGACCCATTATCTGAATCTGATGATGAACCGTTATTTTGTTTGTTTGATGGTGGTGGTTGTGGTGTTTGTTTTTCTAATTCCAATTCTTCTTTTATTTCCAGGCTATCTATGTCATTGTCTCTGTCATCCCCCTGTGAGTGTGCGGTGTAATCTAGCATTTGTTCTAATTCGTCGGACCATCTTAAACGAGGTATTGATTTTACCAAATCTTCAGTTAAATTTACACAAATTTCCCTGTTTTTTAAGATTAATCCCGCAATTTTATTTCCCACCCCTGGTAATTCAAGTAATTCCTTATAAGTGCATCTATTTATTTGTACAACTTTTCCACCACTTGTAGCCATACTGTTGCTGTATTATAAAAATTATTTTGAACTGAAATTTTGGTTGGAATATTTCCCACAGGCTACTTCAGTTATAAAATATTTTATATTTGCAGCTTTAGTACTAGTTTTGTTGATGATAACTGTACTATTGTCAGACGATGAAAGGATCGGACTACAAAATATCAGTATGGAATCAAAAAAATTTCAAGGAATTCCCTTTGTGAATTTATTAACGAAAAACAAATAAATTTTATGAACTGAAAATAATCAGTTGACTTTTAAGAACTGATAGGATAGTATGGATTGCTCCCACAAATCCTATCAGTTGTATCATAGTATGTGAATAAATTTCCAAAATTCCGAGAGTGAAAAAAAAAAAAATTTTTTTTTTTTTTTTATTTATTTATTTTTTATAAGTGGTCGGTTGACTGAAAGTTTGTGGTCCGATAACTGAAAATTATGTTATCAGACAGACGTTATATAATTTTCAGTCAACTAAAATATCTGAGTGGATTACTCCTTCAGGCTATTTCAGTTGATTAAGGATATTTAATTTTACAAAACAGTTTGTTTTGTAAGACAATATAGGAATCCAGAAAAATGAATTCCAAAGGCAAAGAAAAATTTTCAAAGTTCAATTTTGATTAATTACTTTTTCATCAATCAAAAGCAGAAAAAAAAAATTTTTGAGGCAGCTATAGTATATAATATAGCTAGAATAAATAATGTTCAGATGAAAAGTACACAATTTATTGAAATTATCCATGAAAAAATCATCTGAAAAAACAAACAAAACATTAAACTGAACAACATGTGACAAAAAATGTGCTTTTTGTTTTGTAAACAAAATCACATGACAAAAATATATCACGTGACCAATCAAAATCTATTTCCGGTTTTGAAAAATTGCTGTCTGAAACGCTTGGCTTGAAAATTTTTACATCTTCTGCTGGCGATTCAATACAGCAAAAACTCTGTATACATTCAATAATGCATAAAGAATTATGTGAAATAGATTAGGACAGAAAAATGTCGCAATGAAAAATAAATTATATCACAGAAAATTTGAAGTGAAAATTCACGAACAACAGTCTGTGACGTACATGTTCATGAATATTAATTAGCACACAGTTGTTGTCACATTTGAAAACATGACCGAGGTTGAAAGTCAGAGAATAATTTAGTGAAAACGAAATAAATTAAGTTTGCTTGCATTGTAAGCCGCGAAAGTACGATTTGCAAGCAGCGCCATGTGTTGTCTCGCGTCTTATAAATATTTAGGCTGCGAATAAACTTGCGTTATTAATATGTAAGAATAACGCCAAGTTATTAAATCCAATTACACCTATAAAAATAGCCACAATGGAGTCGTTCACAGTCTACAGTTAAAAGCAAGGCACATCTTGTCACGTGAGATCATCATTGATTTTTAAATACATGATAGCATGTCCAGTCTAATGATATTTATGACCGGTCATTAAAGTGTGACAATAGATTTAATTGCTTCAACATCTGTCACTCTCGTATAGAAGTTGGCGTTTGATAAGAAAAATCAATTTAATGACACCTAAACACGCAATGAACTGTTCACCTTTGCGGGTCAGTCAGACGATAGCATTCATATATATGTTAATATACTAATTATTATAATCAACCCTAATTACACTCATTAATTACATTAATTACACTAATTATGCAACAGTCATTAATTAAAATTAATTAAGCAACAATTATTAAAGTGATTAAAAAAAATCATTAAGTAACGTTAATTACCTTATGTAACATTTTAATTAAGATGACGTCATCCACCCTGCTCCCTCCTGCTCCCCCACCCTGCTCCCCCAGAACAGGCTCATCCAGCCCCAAGCATACTACTGTCGGCTAACCGGTCATGATTTTTCGCGGCCAGGGTGGCTAGGCGGTCTTTAATGGCCGCGGGCCGCTAATGGCTATTTATACCATAATCGCCCGCGGCCCGGCTCCGTCGAATGACGTCTCTGAAATTATGGAGTTTTAACGGGCCTCCAAACTTATGTTAATCGACTAGTAACTTATAGGTTGAGTGGTAATAATGAACTGTGTAACACCCTCCAAAAGTCATGTTATTGTTATATTATTCCACAAAGTAATTATTCTGTAGAATAATAAGGTAACAATATTGTTGTCTCGCGTCTTATAAATATTTAGGCTGCGATAACAGAATGAGAGAAAGAAAGAGCGAGGCAATAATAATATATAAATAACTAAATAGTTACCTAAAATAGACGGCAGCTACTGACGTCAAGATAACTATAATCTTGCAAGTTGAAATAATACATCATGCTCCGCAACTGACACTGAGTCCATGATCACATTTATATATACATAGGATGGTTATACTCCGCAATTATGGCTGAGTCCATGAACATCAAATATGGAATATCACAATATACTGAATGAAGAATAGTATTACTTGGCATCATGGCCGAAGTCCACATTACATACATATCTCCTTGGCAACACGGCTCAAGTCCTCATATAATAGAACATTAATAATAAATAGGCTCAGCAACACGACTAGAGTTCATATAATAAATAATAGTATCGACGTTGTGATCATCACAGTTTATAGAATATAATGGAAAGACATCAGGTAAATTAAATAATTGCATGAATACTGTTTGATGAAGAAGGAATCAATATAATTATTAAAGATGAACATCAGAAGACATGTTGATTGTTTTAGGTTCTCATGGCGAATGCGCGGGAATCAAAGTCGAAACCCCGGATGTCACATGACGTCGAGTCGACAGGTTTCTGATTGGCCAAAATAGTTAACCCGTTTTTACCACAATATTCACCCAAAATAATGTAAACATATGTATGTGTTAATAAGCAACCTACAATGGTTCTCTTATTTCCACATACGTATGTGTCAGTAAGCAACTCACTGTGGTTCTCTTATTTCCACATACGTATGTGGAAATAAGCACTTCCTAAAATAAAAACACTTCCAAAAGAGGCCTTCAACTTAGAATTAAAGCAGAGTTCTCATCAGTTTAACTCGAGCCCAAAGCCAGACTCTCCCCGATGACAGATTATAGGGGGGGGGGGGGCAAATTTAGAAAATTTCCGAAGAATTCCAGAAAAAATTGGGAAAATACCCTAAAATGACCAGATAAGCTCCATTTTGTGAGCAAATTCTATTAACAGGGGGCCAAATTTTCCGACCGAGGATGGCCATAGGAGGCAATACGCCCCTGGCCCCCACCCCTAATAGCTTCAGGCCTGGTTCAACTTCCCAAACACTGGCTCGTTTGATTTAAAAATTTACATGAAAGAAAGAGGTGATTCCCAGACAGATATTTTTATCACCAGAAATGGATCAAAGGAACTTTCCCAGTTTCTCCCAGAATTCAAACTTCAAAATGGCGGCGCCCATCAACTGAATTGTGATTTATGTTCTCTTTTCAGTGACTTGGGTTTTTTTTTATCTAATACAATTGTTTTTCTCCGTCCATATTGCGTCATAACAAATATAAAGTACCGTGCAAAAGTATATTGTGCAGTTAAAAGTACCTGTGGAAAACTTACCAGAGACCTTAATCAACTGATAGTGATAAATGGAAAACAACAACAACAATTTTCAGTGTTCAAACACGGTGTTGTAGTTTGAAAAGCAAAACTTGGGCACTCTTATTCAAATGCAGGAAAAATATAAACGAACACTATTAAAGAGGAATTCTCTGTTGGAAAAACCTTTTTTTTTTACAAACCAAACATCTGAACGGGTTGATGATCACCACAATGGCAATGAAAACAGCTGATTGAGACAGATTTTGTACACTTTAAAAATAAAAATTAAAGGTACAAACATCTTTTGCTTTTAGTAATGAATTTTACGAGCATTTTAATGATTATCGAACAGGGAAATGCCAAGACTATATATCTTTTGAAACTGATTGCAAATCAACACTCAAATCATTTCAAGATTAGCTTTTGCTGCAGGGTGCTGGTCAAAACGTCACACGACCAAAATGTCACATTTCAAAATGGTCAAAACGTCACATTTTTTGTCAAAACGTCGCATACTTTTGGTCAAAACGTCACATATTTTGGTCAAAACGTCACACACTTTTTGGTCAAAACGTCACATACTTTTGATCAAAACGTCACAATTTTGGTCAAAACGTCGGTTACGGGTCGTTTCGTACCTTTTCCCTTTCGTACTGGGTCGTTTCGTACTGAGTCGTTTCGTACCTAAAAAGGAACGAAACGACTCAGGTAATTTTCACCTCTATTTTTCTAAATTTTTATTCGAAAATTTTAGGCATAGTTTTTAACTTTAAAAAAATCAATACAGCGTATAGATTTTTTAGAGAACATTATGCCTAAAACGGCAATTTCAGCGAAAACTTTAAATAATCAAAACTGTTTGCGGCGATCTGTTCATTCCATAACTTATTCGGCGAATATATATTGAAATTATATTGAAATTATTAGGTGTGTACTTAAAAATTTCGATAGGTCTATATTTTAGGGTAATTTTTAATTATATATTTCTAAACTTCATTTATGTACTTACTTGTAAGAAGAATAGGGTGAATGTACGAACTGTCCTGTGAATAAATCCAGCTCGTTCCACTGAATGAATAATTTGAATTTAGTGTTTAACATGAGACACCTCCTAGCCCTGAATAAAGCCACACTCACTTGTAAAACGTAATGAAACGTGTTTTCACTGTAATGTTTGGTTTTGGTTTGGGCGGCACAGCAAAGTGTCTTTTGAACTGTCTTCCCTAGTATCCGGGTTTGTTTATACAATATACACAAGTTCCTAGCCCAAAGAGAGTGGTACATCAAAGTGCTTTTTGAAATCACAATTTCACTACAAGCGCACCGATTGAATATAGTGTTAGAAGGCGGTTCACAAAAAGCTTGGTTTTTTTTGTTTGTTTGTTTGTTTTTTTTATTTCTTTGCCAGTTACCAAGCTTAGGATAGTCCATATGCATCGTCCCCAGAAGACTTTAAACACCCATGATGATTACATGCGCACCATCGACGTGCAGTACGCCTTAGTACACAGCGTCATCGTGCCCCCATGTGGGCAATTGGGGTTAAGTGCCTTGCCCAAGGACACAACGCGGGAGCGCGAATCAGTCACTGAAATGGTCACCCATCCAGCTACTAACCGCGCTCGACGTTGCTTAACTTCGGTGATCTGACGAGAACCGGTTACCGCGATGCCACCGCGCCCCCTATTCCTTTTTAGTTGTCATTTAGGTCCGCTCGCTTCTTCCCTCAAAAACTGAGTCGTTTCGTCCCCCTTTTTATGTGAGTCGATTCGTTCCTTTTTATTTAGGTGAGTCGTTTCGTACCTAAAGGGGTACGAAATGGCCCAGTACGAAAAGGTAAAGGTACGAAACGACCCGGAGGACGAAAGGGAAAAGGAACGAAACGACCCGTCACCAAAACGTCACACACTTTTTTGTCAAAACGTCACATACTTTTGGTCAAAACGTCACAGACTCAGACAGCAAGATAACTATTCAGATTCATTTAGCGCACTCCACAGGCTACATATCTCATCCAATTTGTTTCAAATGTCATATGTAGTTTTGGCGTGGTGTCTATATGGGAGCTATCATTTTTTTCTGAATTTCGTTCAATAACATGGCCGCCATCGACCATCTTGAATTTGGCATATAAATTGTCAAGAATTCCATTTGTGCACCCTACAGATCGCATCCTTCACCTGATCTATTTCAGGTTTCATATGTAGCTTTGGTGCGGTGTCTTTTTCTGTAGAAACTTGATTAAATAACTTGCCATTGCTGAAGCTTTCTATTTAGTTCATTCTCTTCTTGGACAAGTTGGGTTGCAGAGTCACTGACCATTTACAATACATATTCTCTATGTCTCACACTTGCCAATTCACAAAAACACAGTATTTAAAACTGACAAGTCTCAGGTTCACTCTAATAAAACTTTAAAGAATATATACCTCGCGAATACACCCAAACCGTCCTCTGGCCGAACCGTCCTCTAGCAATTTGACCCAAACCGTCCTCCAATCTAACCCGAACCGTCCTCCACAGCAACCGAACCGTCCTCTGAGCAATTTGACACAAACTGTCCTTCATAAAACTGGTTGTTTATTTATTGATTTTATTTATTTTTTCATTTTCAACTACGTGTCAAAGGTTTTTTTTGCATGATAACAGAAAATAATATTTTTAAACAGGCATTGTTTCTTTACAGGAGGGGGGGGGGGGGGATTCTCTTTACAAATATAATTTTTTGTTATCATGCATTGAAAATTACCGGCAGTGATTTTCAATGCATGATAACAGAAAATAATAAGATTTTTAAACAGGCATTGTTTCTTTTTTACATTATTTTCGATTAAACATGTCAAATTATTTCCATTCTCACACTATTCAACAGGTTGCTAACTACATGTATTATTTCATTTTGCAGGTGGCAATTTCCAATACATTAATGGTGACAAAATAACAATGTACCAAGCATACAATTAGCAGAGACAATAGCCATTAGCTGAGGAGTTGTATAACACATTATCAATGTTTTTCTTATGATTTGCTAATTAAAATTGCTACAGCAGACAGAGTTTGTCTCGATGTCTTTTCTTGAGTTCATATTTTCTCCATATCACTTCTAAAGCTATGTTGAATTTTTTGGTTTTGGACAGACATGTTAACCTCCAGAATAATTTTTCAGGGAACCTGAGGGTCATTTTCAGGGAAATGGGATTTAGTAATAATTAAAATAACAAACAGTGAGTGACCATTGATTCACTGAACTCAACTTGTGTTTTCACAATCAAAAGTCAAAGAACTTCTACTAAAATATAATCAAATGTAAACTGAAAAAACATGTTCTCACAATAATAGTTTCAAAGTTTGTTCAACATGTTAAAAAATTATAGAAACATTCAATTTTCTACTTATGTTCACTGGAGGGCGGTTTGGGTGTATTAGCGGACGGTTTGGGTCAAAATGTAGCGGACGGTTTGGATCAAATTGCAGAGGACGGTTTGGCCAGAGGACGGTTTGGGTGTAATTCATACCTCGCAAGTTCTGAAAAATGACCTCCACCCCGCTTCATCCCGCACACAAAACCCAATGAGGTCAATAGGGCAAGAATATGCTTGGCACAAAATTTGTCTAAGACCTTGAAAAGTTGAAAAATAATTTTAAAGAAAAATTCAAATCACACAATGACCCATTTACTACTCATTCCCGACCTTTAACATGTGTCTTTTGCACCCAGATACACTTCTGACTATATTTGATCATGTTTCTTGCGTTCAAACAATATCCATGCAGTATGATATTGAAATGAGAGAGATTTTATTTTTTTTCTTCCATATATTCTACATGTAAATTTTTCACTACAATTTAAAAGCGACTTGTTAATATATACTGAAAAATATTCATGCATTCATCGGTAGGCATTGTTGATAAATTTTACTGAAATAAATAATGAATATTTTTGATAGATTTTACTCCAGTTGATTCCATACTTACCCGTGAACAGGTTTCTATGGTAAGTATTATCCCCACGTTTCAAAACTCGTGTATTTCCTGCATGTGGGCCACCAATAACGATGGGTAAAATTTCCGACAGGGGTACTAACATACAATATGTCCCAGGCATATCATTAGTAACTTTGCCAAAAATTTCGACATCTTGACATTTTTCTCAGTCTTTTATCTCTGAGAGGTACGAATCGCTGCGGCTAATTCAGTTCTGCGTCCACAACATCCAAATGGTCCCGACCCAATATAGTTTCAACACATCTCTAATTTCAAGCCCCCTCCCAGACATTAGTAAGTTGTCCACTTATAATAATAAATATAAAATATGTGACGTTTTGACCAACAGTATGTGATGTTTTGACCAAACGCATGTGACGTTTTGACCAAAAGTATGTGACGTTTTGACCAAAATATGTGACGTTTTGACCATTTTGAAATGTGACGTTTTGGTCGTGTGACGTTTTGACCTGTTCCCGTGCCATCACGCATGCGGAAGTCTGTTAGTCTGTGAGTCTGTTCACATTTTCCTTTAGCACGGGCTACACTCCGCAGTTCTTGTCTGATCGTCACAAAATATCATATGCAGGTTTGGGGTCATGTCTAGATGAGAACGTCCCCTTTTGGTCGCGATCGGGCAACCGGTATGACTGCCCGAGCCCAAAACCCGAAAACCATTAGCACAGTTTACAGGTTGTATTTATGAAGGGATTTCATTGTAACTTGGTAGGATGCCTCTGTATAATGCCTAGATGAGAACGTCCCCTTTTGGGCATGATCTATCAACCGTGATGGCAGCCCAAGCCCGGAACCCAAAAACTTTTAGCGCAGAATGCAGGTCATGTTTAATATGGATGGATTTCATTGTAACTTGGTAGGATGACTCCTTATGATGTCTAGATGAGAATTTCCCCATTTGAGCGTGATCTGCCAACCGTGACGACTGCCCGAGCCCAAAACCCGAAAACCTTTAGCACAGTCTACAGGTCACATTTATTGAGGAATTTCATTGTAACTTGGTGGGTTGACTTCATATAATGTCTAGGTGAGAAAGTCCCCTTTTGGACGTGATTGGGCAACTGTGACGGCTACAGGGGCCCGAAGCCCCAAAACCTTTTGCACAGTCTACAGGTCATATTTATGAAGGGATTTCATTGTAACTTGGTAGGATGACTCCAAATAATGTCTAGATTGATCGCGATCATTCAGCCTTGATGGGTGCCGAAGCCCAAAAACCTTTAGCATAGGCAAAAGGTCATATTTATGGAAGTATTTCATTGTAACCTGTTAGGTTGACTCCATATAATGCCAAGATGATGACATCCCCTTTTGGTCGTGATTGGTCAACTGTGATGGCTACAGTTACCCGAAGCCCGAAAACCTTGAGCACAGTCTACAGGTCATACTTATGAAGGGATTTCATTGTAACTTGGTAGGATCACTCCAGATGAGATTGTCCCCTTTGGTTGTGATCATTCAACCATGATGGCTGCCTGAGCCCGAAAACCTTTAGCATAGTCTACAGGTCATATTTATGAAGGGATTTCATTGTAACTTGGTAGGTTGACTTCATGTAATGTCTAGATGAGAATGTCCCCTTTTGGACGCAATTGGGAAACTGACGGTTACAGGGGCCCGGAGCCCGAAGTTTAGCACAGTCTATAGGCCATATTTATGAAGGGATTTCAATGTAACTTGATAACATGACTCGTTTTGGAATAATTTCACTGTAACTTGGTAACTTTTGTTGATATATGTTAACTGTGAGGGCCACATACATTAACTGTGAGGTCATATTAACCCACCCCTCAGCTCTTTAGTACAGAGTACACCTCATATTATTTTTATCAAAAACATAGCATACAGGGAACAGAAATGAACATATTCCCAGTTATCACAATTCTTGTCTTATTTCATAATCCTTTCATAAACATTGAACATAATCCTTTTCATCCAACACAACACACGAGTTAAGCTACAGTGTCATTGACACTTTCATTGTAAGCAGCAAACTGTCTGGCATAACCAGATTTCAACTGTATATCCATTAATTTCATGGTGGTATTATTGCATTGCCTACAATGCAAAATTAGTAAGGAATGGCAAGAAAACAGTTCAAAATACTGCCACCTGACTTTTGCAAAACATAATCAAATGAACACCATTGAGTGCCAACAGAAATCGCAGATGTGCAAGTGATCGTTAACAATTTATATGACTGCAACCGTCCTACATACATGTAATAGTGATGATACATCCGAATTGTGGTCAACCAGGCCTTGCCATTAGAAAATCACAGGCGTGCAGCATGCCGCGCACCTGAAACAAAATTGCATTTAAGATATGTTCCCACGGGCACGCATTTGAAGTGAGGGACGATTGTCATTGGTATTAGTTAAGAATTTTCCAACCAGTTTGTAAATTGTAGTTAGGCATAGGTAACTGTATTAGCAAAGAGCCTCTTACCTTTAGTGGCTTGAATTTGATGTGATCATAGGGTGAATATGTACTGGAGCTTAATTTTTTTTCTGTTCACTGCCAAGACAAATGTGGCAAACTGTTCCACACTTACATTTACCTATTCCTCGTAGTGAAATTTCTGGCGGGAATATGTTGCAAGTCATAAAAGTGGTGGTGTGAGATATTATTATATGCTCCATTGACCAATGACCCCTCATTGTCCGACATTGGCCATTGAAATAAGAATTTTAAAATGCTAGATTTTAAAATCTATTTTTTTTATGACATACATTCATACTTAAACAGTTCAATAAAATAAAAATAAGATTTTTTGAAATACGGTAAGGTACCAAACAGTCAATTTATTGTGGAAACAGCATTACCTCACACTGAGGAATTTTTCAGCGTTATAATCTGCAATTAACAACACCTCATCAAAGAGAAGAATGTCAAATTTGTCTGTAGAAGACTATATTACATTGACAGGCACATGCTCACTGCTGCCCACACAGAAAACAACCTGCAGTGCACTTGACTGTTGGCAGTTTGACACAGAGTAACAAGCTTTTACCCGCAACTTGACAGCCCAAGCAACTGAAATAACTGTTCATTCAACATTCCATAACCTTAACCCTTTCTTGTTACATCGAGTACACATAATTGTAAATCGACAAATGTTTGGTAGCTTTGACAATGCTTGTGTCAGCAAAAGAATTCTTAATGTCTCATCGTCAAATACTATTTATTTTCCGACACTATACCGTAAACTATAGGTATAGCGGTTATCCGGTTGACAGCTTTTCCCACCGGTTACGTCTTTAGATTACCCCAATTTTACATCGTTTACAGGTGTGCCCAAATTAGAGAAGGTATGAAGACATCAATAAAAATATATGAGTTTTCTGTGCCTTTTCAACATTTGAGACAAATTTCCATCAGAATATGATCATAGAAACACAAAGAAAGGCATGGCACTAAAGCATAACAAGATAAGACTATTATTTCTGGTTTGAATGCGCCCAAACTAGAGCAGACAGGTGTGCCCAAAATCTGTGAATTTAAAGGCCTGCAAACTGGTTATCTGGCTAGCCGTTTCAGCACTATTCAGAAGGTATATACATGTACACTACAAGTCAGAAGTAGTTGTAAGAACAATCACGGTAGGCCAAAATTCAGGAATTGAAATGTGGTTGTGAACTTACCAGAAACGCATTAAAAGGTTTTTTTTAGCTCATCTTGACAAAGTCAAGCTGAGCTAATCTCATCGCTCTCCGTCCGTCGTCTGTCGTCCGTCGTCCGTCAACACCATGTTTTGGTCTTCTTCTCCAAAGCCACTGGGCCAATTCAAGTGAAAGTTTGTGTGAGTGATGGTCCCAAAGGGGCATTTCATTTTTGTTCAACTCAGCATGCCCAGCCCCATAGGGAGGGAGTGGGGGAAAATGCTCCAAAATATTTTTAAAATCTTCTTCTCAAGAACAGTGTGTACAATGACTTGATATTTGCTATGGAGCTTCCATATGAGGTGTAGAATCAAGTTTGTTCAAACGAAGTTCGTGAAGTAATATTTGGCTTTGTAATAGGAGGGGTAAAATTTTGGCCCCGCCCAAAATTTGTATTTTCTGAACCGATGGTCCGGTATGAACCAAATTTGGTTTGTGGTAGTATTGGGTTATAAGTACTTGACCCGCATCCCCATGGGAACCCTGGGAGCTAAAAATAGAAATATTTTCAAACGCCCATATTTCCCAAACCCCACGGAACAGAGAGCTTTTATTTGGTATGAAGTATCCTTATGACCAGTAGAATTGAATGGTAGAAAAAAATTGCCATTGGTTATGTTAGGGTGTTCTGTAATGGGCATCGAAAAAATGCTGAGTCAGCATATTTGCAAAAATTTAAAAAAATCTTTTCTCCATAACCAATCACCAGAATCCTTTGATATTTGGTATACAGCATTCATGGGGGGGGGGGGGGGGGGGGGGGGGGGGGGGGGGTCAGATAAAAGTTTGTTGAAATAAAGCTCATTGGTTCATATTTGGGCTCTTTACAGGAGCCCAAAGTTTTAACATAGGGTAATATGGGGAATATTCTTTAAAAATCTTCTTCTTCAGAACCACCAGTCAGAATCTTTTAATATTTGGTATACATCATTGTTATGAGGGTCAGATTCTAGATTGTTCTAACCAAGTCCCTAGGTTAATATTTGGGCTTCCTAGGGAAGCCCAAATTTTATCTTTGTTCAATATGGAGGGTAATTTAAAAAAATCTTCTTCTTCAGATCCATCAGTCAGAATGCTTTGATATTTGGTATGCAACATCTCTGTGGGGGTCAGATTCAAGTTTGTTCAAATCAGATCCCTAGGTATATATTTGGGCTCACTATGGTAGCCCAAATTTTTACTTAGTGCAATATGAGGAAATTTCTTTAAAAATCTTCTTCTTCAGATCCACCAGTCGGAATGCTTTTATATTTGGTATACAACATCTCTAGGGGTGTCAGATTCCAGGTTGTTCAATTCGAGTGCCTAGGTTAATATTTGGGCTCCATATGGGAACATGAAATTTAACTTAGCACAATATGAGGAATTTCTTCAAAAATCTTCTTCAGATTCACTTGTCAGAATGCTTTCACATTTGGTATACAACATCTCTAGGGGGGGTCAATTCAAGTTTGTTCAAATCGGATCCATAGGTTAATATTTGGGCTCGCTATGGTAGCCCAAATTTGAACTTAGTGCAATTCGAAGAAATTTCTTTACAATTTCTCTTCTTCAGATCCAACAGTCAGAATGCTTTCATATTCGGTACACAACAGCTCTAGGGAAGTCAGATTTAACTGTGTTCAAATCAAGAGCCTGGGTTAATATTTGGGCTCTCTATGGGAGCCGGAATTGGCCATTTTGCTGATGAATTAAAAAAATTTTGTATTCAGTACCCTCTAGAGGTACTAAGATTAATCCACATAGGTTGTATCAAGGGGCTTCATAGGGGAGCTCTACATTTTACTTAGGATAATCTGAAGAAAAGGCATGATGCCCAGATTATTTTTGTCACTCCTGAGGGACTCAAGGATTGACAGTGTTGCTTATGGAGACGGCTTGCTTAATGTAGACTCATTCTTAGACTCTGTTTAAATTGTGTTCTGTACAAGATGAGCGCTTCAGGCCCCATGGGGCCTCTTGTTTCATGATTTTGTTGCATGAAGCGAAAAACAACAGACTTCTAAAACTGTTCCATATCAAAATAAGTTCCAGTCAGTAGGCTGCAGTGTACATGGATTCTCAAGTGTAAACTTGGAAATTGGAACTTTTTATTGTCAGAATCAATGGTAGGTTATGAAGAGAGCACTGTTTAGCAGTGTTGTTCTTCTTGGGAGAAAAAATCACTGTTGAAATAAGTTACAGAAAACACAGTGCAGTATTCATGAAATGACTTCAGTTCAATGGCAAGCAGACCTTTCTTTGTTATGTCAATGAATGATAAAGGGGCACCGTTTTACATGGCTGTGTTTGATTTTCTGGCCTGATAATGGTTGGGAGTTGAATTCAGCCAAAACGGATTTCATAAGTCATCATAAGAAGCCGACTGTTTCAATAATAATATATTGGATAGGGTATCAGATCGTGTGTCACGATTTTGCAGGCAGGCAATAAATTACCTGCCTCAATCTTTTTAGGCAGACTGTAGGCGTTTGAAACAACTTGGTGTAGTTTCTTTTAGAAATGTATTTACAAATTGAAGGGGGGGGGAGGGGTGGGTGGGGGGAATGACTGTCTTCAGCCTAGACTCAGGAGTGTTGCCTGACTCTGTGCATGAACGTATGTCTCACCGTGTCAAATCCACCTGTTTCATTTTTGTTGGGGTGGTTCTTATCCTGAAGGGAATTTCATTGAGATGAATAGGTAAATGTAAATGAGAAACTGTTTGTGACATTTGTCTTAGCACTAAGTTAGTAGTGAACAGAATAAGATACTCAAAAAATTTGGAGTGCATATTCACTGTATGATGATATGATAACATCAAATTCAAGCCACTCGAGGTAAGAGGCTCTTTGTTAATACAGTTAATTATTCCTAACTAGAATTTACAAACTAAAGTTGGAAAATTCTTAAGAATATCAATGACAATCATTCCTCACTTCAAATGCATTCTCATGGGAACAAATCGCACATGTAAACTTTGTCGCATGCCTGTGACTTTCAAATGGCAAGGCTTGGTTTTGTGGTTGGGCAATGCCAGGTGACCACAGTTACGATGTGTTAACTATCGTTTGCACATCTACGATTTTGGTTGGCACTCGATGGTTTTCGTTTTACTTTTTTGCAGGAGTCAGGTGGCAGTGTTTTGAACTGTTTACTCGCCATTCCTTGCTGATTTTGCATCATAGACACTACAATGATACCAGCGGTTGAAATTAACAGATATCCAGTTATGCCTGAAGGTTAGCCGGTTACAAAAATGGGCCAACCATTTCGGCACTAGTAAGATCGTTGTTTCAGACCAGGACCCAATACTGTAAAAAGTTTACACCTGTACACAAGTCCCAAGTCCAACATGCCGGTAATTACAGATCTGTAAATTGTAACTTAAGATCTTAAAGTTTATAGTATTCTCCTGTGTTATGTCGGTCCCATGGCTACACTTGGCTATATTTACAATTGTTTTATATTACTGTCTTGCACAAGCGATTGTAACACATGCATACGTCATGCGGCTGAAAGTTTGTTTGTGTTTAATATTGCAACAATGATGTATTGACAATCTAATATATAAATGCGAATGTCTGTATCTATATCTCTATCTCTGTCTCTCTCTCTTTGTTCCGGGTGAACTCCTCCGACTCTTGACCGATCGATCTCAAATTTTGTACATGGGGTAATTCGTCCCTGCAAGTAACATGGGATGGGTGCCGTGCCCGTGCGGGGTGACCTTGACCTTGAAATTGATGACCTTGACCTTTATTTCGAAAACGGGCCGATCGGGCTAAAATTTCACATGTGCGGGTATATTGACTCATCGATCATTTTGATTTTATCGGGGTGCCTGTGCAGGGTGACCTTGACCTTGAAATGACCTTGAAATTGGTGACCTTGACCTTTTATTTTGAAAACGGCTGGGCCGATCGGGCTACAAATTTCATATGTGCGGGTATATTGACCCATCGATAATTTTGACTTTATCGGGGTGCCCGTGCGGGGTGACCTTGACCTTGAAGTTGGTGACCTTGACAATCTATTTCGAAAACCAATAAACCAATAATCCTAACTGCATGCATAAATGAATATCCATAAGTAACGGGGCCTGTCCCATTATTTTTCTAGACTTATGGGTGATTTTCCGACTTATTCAATTTTTCTGGTTTCAGTATGTGTCATCAAATTGAAACTAAATTTGGTATGAGTGTTTATATGACTCCATTGGGGCATATGCCATGCTTCCCATTGCTCTTGTTCGCTTTTAATTTGTGTTATAATATTACCAACATCTTATCTATGGAAACTTTTCCCAACCAGTATCGAGTGGCATGCTACTTTTTCTATCCATATTTCTTAAGGAGGCCTATCTCTCAAATTGCAGAGTTGGTACCACAAGTGTGTTGGGGGGGGGGGGGGGGGGCTTAATTTTTATTTCATTCTGAACACTAGACATGGTTCACATGATGGGGTTTAGGATCATGTTCAGATGCCTATTAGGTGAAACTTGTGTTTTGCTTTTTAGCACAATTCGATTTTTGCTCTATTATTATTTTGTGAGTGGATACTATCCCTCATAGCACCCCCTCGTGTATCGGTGTCATTTCGCTCTCCTTATCCTATGTAGCTTAATGGTTTGTGGTGGGTCAACAAGAAACTCGTGCGTGGTGTGGAATACATGTATGTTCAATTGAATTCAGTGCAGTGCAATAGGCATCAAACTGCTTCAGGGACGAAACCGCACCAGTAACGAAATTTAACCTGTTGGCTCACACATGTTGTTCGGTGGTTTGGGAATGTTATGAAAAATCAAGGTCTTTATTGGACACTCAAATTTTCTGATTTTTTAGCTCAACTTTGACGTAGTCAAATTTGAGGTTTTGTCATGGCCCGTCTGTCTGTTCTTCAACAATTCAATACTGCTCGGGCTAGAGGTCATATTTATGAACTGATTTTTACGAAACTTCTTGGGTACCTTTGTTATCACCGTGGGACGAGAACAAGTGTTTGTGGGTGCGGTCCAAAATTGAAGATGGCTGCCGGTGGCCATTTTGTACTGAAATTGGGTAGAATCAGTTTTTTTGTACACAACTTCTATATGAAGGTTCTGATTTGAATAAATTTTTGATGAATGTTTAGTAACATGGAATACATCACATATAATACAGGTTTTTTTCTCGTGTGGAAATTATGTAAATTAGATGAACTTTGATATATTCAGTGCTACTTATACACAGTAAGTGCACATGTTAATACGGCTCAGGCTAGATGCTGTATTTATGAACCGATCTTCATGAAACTTCTTGGGTACCTTTGTTTTAATCTTGGGACAAGAACTAGTGCTTTTGAGTGCGGTCCAAAATTCAAGATGGCTGCTATTGGCCATTTTATATGGCTTGGGCTTTGGGGCTGTATTTATGAATCGATCTTTACGAAACTTCTTGGGTTCCTTTGTTATTACCATGGGACGAGAACAAGTGTTTTTGGGTGTGATCCAAAATTCAAGATAGGTGCCGTGGCCATTTTATACTGAAATTAGGTGCAATCAGTTTTTTGTACAGAACTTCTATATGAAGGTTCTGATTTGAATAAATTTTTGTGTGAATATTTAATAACATGGAATACATCACATAAAAGACAGGTTTTTTTTCTCGTGCATAAATTATGCAAATTAGATGAACTTTGATTTATTCAGTGCTATTTATACACATTTAGTACACATGTCAATACGACTCGGGCTAGAGGCTGTATTTATGAACCGATCTCCAAAAAACTTCTTGGGTACCTTTGTTATTACCTTGGGATGAGAACGAGTGTTTTTGGGTGCGGTCTAAAAAATTTTAAGATGGTCGCTGGCGGCCTGTTAGACAAACTTTGATTTATTCAGTGCTACTTATACACAGTAAGTGCACATTTCAATACGGCTCTGGCTAAACGCCGTATTTATGAACTGATCTTCACAAAACTTCTTGGGTACCTTTGTTGTCACCGTGGGACAAGAACAAGTGTTTTGGGGTTCGGTCCAAAATCCAAGATGGCTACCGTTGGCCATTTATGCCAAAATTAGGTGCAATCAGTTTTTTTTGTACAGAACGTCTATATTTATTGATGACTTTTCCTTTGGAAGGAGTTGATGAGTTTATTTTTAGCTCAACTTTGACATAGTCAAATTTGAGGTTTTGTTGTCATCCGTCTGTCCATCTGGATGTCTGTCCGTCCATCAACACACCTCTGGCTACAGGCCATATTTATCAACCGATCTTTATGAAAGTTCTTGGGTACCTTTGTTATCACCGTGGGGTGAGAACCGGTGTTTTGGAGTGCAGTCCGAAATTCAAGATGTCTAGCAGTAGCCATTTTGTACCCAAACTAGGTGCAATCAGTTTTTTGTACAGCACTTCTATATGAAAGTTCTGATTTGAATAAATTTTTGTATGATGTGTATATTCAAATGTGTTGAAGCCAAGTTCCTGTGTTAATATTTGGTGTTTGGGGAGGATAAACATTACATTAGCACAACCCAATTTTCTATTTCCAATGAGAAAAATAAAACCTCCTCATCCGTGGGAACCCTATGAGCTAAAGATAAAAAATTCAAATACCTATATTTTAAGAATGACTGGACAAATATTTATTAATTAGTATGAATCAACCTTAGAAGGGTTTGAATCAAACAGGCCAAAACAGTTGCTAACATTTGGCTTATGGTGCACCATACAAGGATCCCTATTGTAACATTAATCCCATGGAGATTTCTTTTCTAGTTTAGCATTTAATTGTCACCCACCTTTACAATACTTTACCCGTACATTTGTTACAGGCTGTGGTCAGTATTTATGTACAGACCTTTACAACACTTTACATGTACCTTTGTTATCAGGTCATTACCTAGATGTGTGTCATTGCTGTGTCACATACTATACTTGTTCATGTCTTACACAAGTTGAGCTAGTGTCATTGACACTTTCATATTACATCTATTTGTAATTAAATATATTTTTACATAATGTGGATACCACATGCGAATCAATCAATTATCTGAGCATGGTCCCAGTACATTTTACTCCTCATCCCTCATTGATGTGGCAAAGTCTCCCATATTGTTTATTTGCCAGTATGTTTGATACTGGTTAGTTAATACTTCCTTAGTCCTCATCACTGGAAATCGCAGTGACAGCAGATATGTCGGGTGTAATCATTGCGATCATTTAATCCTCTCAACTCGTCACTGTTGAAGCAACAAGTGTTTTACTTATAATCCGCTCTCCACGATCTGTTCATGTATTTGATCACACCATAATAATAATAATAATAACAATACTTCGGCCAGCCACAGATCTGTTGTGGTTTACATGTGAGAAGGCCTTGGTTACCCCTGTGCTCCCAACTGCCTCCCTATTCCCACACTTCTCTCCTGCTAGCACTCAGAGGCGAACTGCTTGATGACATCCCATGCCCCATACTTCTCAATCTCTCCAATAAGCATATTAATTCTCCCCTCTTGCCAGTTAAGGTTATCATCCTCTTTCTTAGACGATTTTTTTACCCTGGGTTGTCCCTACTTCTCAGTCCGAGATCTCCAGTGAGAAGTTCTCTATTAATTGCTTCACTTGGACAATCCACTCTCTCTTTGTATTTGAATTCCAATATTCTAGAACATTACACCATCAGCTGTCGGGGAGATTTACCAAATAGTTAACATAACACTTAGTCTATACTGTCCTTGATCCTCATCCACCCAAGCTCCCCCTGATAGCTTTTAGTGCTGACACATTACTTGACCCCATTATCTATCGGCTTGCAATATTCTGCTGTGTTTCCAAGCTCTTTAAAGCTGTTTGGTTTAGAGGTACCAAATTTTAACTAATGCAATATATCTAGCCATAGAAAATCAAGAGGTCCCAAAGGAGTGGAGAGAAAGTAAAGTGACATTTATTCACAAAAAGGGGGAAAAAGACGTTTTGGATAACTATCGAGGGATCTCTGTCAGTAGCAACATTGGAAAGGTTTTCTGTAAAGTCCTGTATGGGAGACTAGGGGAGGTGATTGAGGAGAAGGGTTTTTTGGGAGAAATCCAGAATGGCTTTAGGAAGGGAAGGAGAGTTACTGACCATCTTTTCACACTATCCCAAATGATAGAATCCGCGAAAGCAAAAAAGAAAAAGATGTTTATGGCCTTTTTTGGATATCAAAAAGGCATAGGTTAGAGTATGGAGGGAAGGTATGTGGCGCAAGCTGGAGGCTATGGGCTTAGGAAGCGAGTTTGTTGGAATTATGAAAGCATTATATATAGATGTACAGAGTGAACTTAGCCTGGGGAACATTACAACAAAACGTGTGCCTATGGAGATAGGCCTAAAACAGGGGTGTATCCTTTCACCGATCCTGTTTGCATTGTACATCAAAAGTTTAGGAGATGAACTCCTGCGAAGCGAGGAGGGGGTAGCAGTTGGGGACTTGAAGATCCCAGGGCTATTTTTTGCAGACGATATGGTTCTAGTGACAGAAAGCGAAGAGGGGCTAACGAAAATGCTGGAAATTGTTGGGAAATATGGGAGCAAATGGAGACTCGAACTTAATGAAAGCAAGAGCAAAATTATACTTGTGGGCCACAAAGTGGACCCCACTCGAAGGTGGAGAGTGGGTGAGTTCAGCATTCCGGAAGGGAGCAGCAAACTTCTCAGTGTGAGAGAGACAGGTGATTACGAGTATTTGGGGGTAAATATAAACATTACAGGAAGAGGCATCTACCGGAACCACACAAATAAATTGATTCTGAAGGGGAAGCGAATCCTTAACCAAATGAAACTTATAGGGAGAAACAGTTTCAATAAGGTTTTCGTGGGGAAAACCATTTGGGAAATGGTGGGGCTGCCAAGTATAACATACGGTACGGAAGTGGTACCCCTAAACCAGACGGCCGTAAAGAGCTTGGAAATCCTGCAGAACGATGCAGGCCGATGGATAACGGGGTCGAGTAATGCCGCAGCACTAGAAGCAATCAGGGGTGAGCTTGGGTGGATGAGGATCAAGGACAGGATAGACCTGTTGAAGCTCGGTTATCTTAATTATTTGGTAAATCTCCCTGACAGCCGATGGTGTAAAGCAATGTTCCTGAGAATTTTCAACTCAAATATCAAAATGGGGTGGATGGTCCAAGTGAGGGAGCTAGTAGAGAACTACTCATTGGAGATCTCGGACCTGGACGTTGGGGCAAACCAGGTTAAAAAAAAATCGTCAGAGAAAGGGTCATGGAGGATTGTAACCATAATTGGTGAGAAGGGGTCAAATCAAAGAGGTCTTTGGGTGGCCTGCGTGATAAAGAGAAGCCAGGTTTTGAAGAGTACCTTGATGGCACCTTTGGGGGGGTCACTGTTGTTCAAGCTGAGGTCGCGATCCCTGGAGCTGAGGGGAAAAATTGGGAAAGACGGTGAAAGGGAGTGCCAGATGTGTAACTTGGACATGGTGGAGACCCTGGAACACTTTCTTCTAGAATGCCCAAAGTATCAGCCTAAAAGAATGAGATTCACTGGGAGTATAATGGGGAAGTGGGATGGGAGAATGGAGGACATGCGGTTAGGGGGAGACTCAAAGGAGAGGGTTAATATGCTAATCGGAGAGATTGGGAAGAATGGGACAAGGGATATCATCAAGCAGTTCATCTCCGAGTGTTGGGAGGAGAGGAGAAGCGTGGGAATAGGGAGGCAGTTGGGAGTACAGGGGTAACCATGGCCTTCTCGTCCGAGAACCGCGACAAATCAGCGGCTGGCCAAAGTGTTATTATTATATTATTGAATAATCTTTAAAAATCTTATTCTTCAGATCCACCAGTTTGATTCTTTTGATATTTGGGATACAACATCTCTAGGGGTGTCAGATTCAAGTTTGTTCAAATCAGGTCCCTGGGTTAATATTTGGGCTCTCTATTGGAGCCCAAAGTTTAACTTAGTGCAATATGAGAAACTTTCTTGAAAGATTTTCTTCAGATCCACAGTCAGAATCCTTTCATATTTGGTATACAACATCTCTAGGGGTGTCAGATTCAAGTTTGGTCAATATTTGGGTTAATATTTGGGCTCCCTATGGGAGCCTGAATTTTAACTTCGTGCAATATGAGGAAATTTCTTTAAAAATCTTTTTCAGATCCACCAGTCAGAATCCTTTCATATTTGGTATAAAAATTCTTTAGAGAGGTCAGGTTCAAGTTTGTTCAAATTGGGTCCCGGTGTTAATATTTGGATTCTTTTTTGGAGTCCAAAGTTGAACTTAGTGCAATATGAGAAATTTTTTTAAAAAACTTCTTTGTCAGATCCACCAGTTAGAATCCTTTCATAATTGCTATGTGACATCGCTAGGGGTGTCAGATTCAAGTTTGTTCAAATTGAGTCCCTGGGTTAATATTTGGGCTCTCTTTGGGAGCCCACAGTTTAACTTAGTACATTATTATTATATGTATTTCAAAAACTGCACAGACGAGAATATTGTTTTTTGGTATGCAGCTTCCTTAGATCCAGTGGAATCCGATGGATCAAAAAAATTGCTATTGGTTTTGTCATGCAGTGTCATATGGGGATGCCCATTCTGACTCTGTTGGCAATGGGAAAATGCTGAGTCATCATCTTTCTTATACTCCATCAACTAATTTGAAATTTGAAACTTGTCTTCTTCTTTAAAACCACAGGGCCAAATTCATTCCTTTATGGCATCGACCATCTTTGGAGTATACCCTTTCTACTTTGTTCAAATGAAGCTGCTGCAATCTTTGGGCTGGTGGAGTTTACTCCTCTGATGTTTTTCCCCAAAAGTTGCTATGTCCCTTGTGGTGGGGGTTAATGCTCCATAATGCTTTAAAAATCCTCTTCTCATAAACCACTTGCAATAATGCTTAGATTTCTGGTATGGCACTCACTTTAGTGATGCAGATTTACTTCTTTTCAAAGGAACTCAGTACATGTAGGTCTACATTTGGGCTCCCAAACTTGCATCCCACTCAAAATTTCTATGTTTGAACCAAATTTGTCATGTAGTATATAACTGGGTCATAAGTACTTCATTTATGCCAATTTTTGTGTGTGTGTGTGAGGGGGGGGGGGGGGGGGGGTAGAGAGAACCACAGCAGTTAAAAACAAAAAAAAATTGTTTGCACACTTTTTTGGGACTTCACAGAACAGAGCTTTGTTTTGCACGTGCTGCACGTTTGTGAAAAGGCATGTTTTGCACGTGGAGAGTCTGAAAATTCATGCAGCAGTGTGAATCCTTGGGTATTTAAACACTAAAGTAAGGTCTTTCTATCGTCCACATTTAAACTTGCGCTGCTGTTAAAACGACTCCACATTAGCATGCCAAGATTGACAATGAATCAACGTCTCCTTGCCCTGGGTATGATTAGAGCTGGCAGAACACACAGAGAGGTTGCCCAGCATTTGAACTGCCACCGTAACACTGTAGACAGGCTAGTCCATCGACATGCACAACATGATGACATTCCGGGAGACCCCGAGTTACCACCCCTGCACAAGATCGGTATATCCGTGTCGTCCATCTCCGGAACCGGCAACAAACGGCAACGACGACAGCCAGGAACATCCCTAACCTGAGACGGATACATCCTCAAACAGTAATCAACCGGCTGAGAGAATACGGCTTACGTCCTTGAAGACCTGCAATTCGTCCGATTTTGACGTTAGGTCATCGTCGTGCTCGACTGCAGTGGTGTAGACAACATCTCAGGCATCCTTTACACTGGTGGCGACGTGTTCTATTCACAGATGAATGTCGTTTCCATCTTTCATCATCAGATGGCCACCAGAGAGTGTACAGATGTCGAAACGAACGCAACGCAGATCCATGTGTCGTGGAGCGAAACCGTTATTGGGGAGGGTCTCTCATGGTGTGGGGTGGCATCACTGCCCGTAACAGAACTGAGCTGGTCATTATTGATGGCAATCTCAATGCAACCAGATATCGTGATGAAGTGCTTACACCTGTTGTCCCATTTCTGCAACGTCACGTCGCTGGCGTCATTCTACAGCAGGACAATGCCTGACCCCACGCAGCTCGTGTTGTTCAACAGTATCTGCAGCAACAACAAGTGGATGTTCTTCCCTGGCCCTCAAATTCGCCCGATATCTCACCCATTGAGCACGTATGGGACGAAATGAAACGTCAGCTGCGCCGGCTTCTCCATGCACCGTCAACGCTTGTAGAACTCCAAAGACAGCTTATCAGAATATGGAACAACATCCCACAACACTTCCATGCTAACTTGTTCGCTTTCATGAGGTGTAGATGCACAGCAGTAGTTGATGCAGACGGAGGTCACACCAGATATTGAGTGTGTGACTTTTGTGTATGACCCTTAGTGTCTTTGACTCTCCATGGCATCAAGAGTATTTGTTGTAGCGTAATGAAATTTCTCGTGTTGATCACAAATTGATTCATCTGTGATTGAATAAAATTTCCATGAATGAAAATGATATATATCTTTTTTTAGTGTTATTTTTTAGCATGCACACTTTCTTTTTTGGGAGAGTATATATGACATGTTGAGCAATGAGGCATCCCTCATTAACTTTAAAGTTTGTTTGACTGACATTGTAGACTAAAGTGGCTTTTGTCTCAATTTTAATAGTTTGGATAAATCCCTGGATTTTGTTTAGTCACGTAACTTCAGTTATGATGGCTTGCTATATCCTCTTCTTATACTAAAGCTGGATGGTTAACCAAAAATTTGGTTCGGTTTCAGTTTTGTTATCACTGTTTTTTGGAGAGGGAGAAGTCACTTCTCCCTAAAACTGGGCTCCCTAAATACCCCATGGCTCCACCACTGAAGCCCACTAACTTGATGTTCGGTGTTTGAAAGGTCTATTGACGAATTTTGAAATATTAAATTAAATTCTCTTCTCAGCATTTCTTTCTTTAGAAATTTCACTTCTCTCAGAAGAGCTCTCACTTCTCACTGTTTTTTGGAGAGGGAGAAGTCACTTCTCCCTAAAATTCACCCCTAGGCTGGCCTCTGACATGATGACAATTGATTATCTATTATCTATCTATACTATTATCATTAAAACACCCCCATCATTTCAACTTGAAAACAAAAGCTAACTCTTTCACTACTGCTGTTGTCAAGTGGCTTGTTCCATCCATGCACATGCACACAACTACTGCTACAGGGCTGGAAATATGTCCATTAGCTGAAAAGAGTGGTGAGTACCATGACTTGGATGGCAAATACAGACACATTTTATGTGTACATTACCCTCTAAAATGTGGATTTCTACAATATAAATTAAAAAACCAAAAACCAAACCGAAAACAGAGATTTTTATACTGTACCAATGACCCAGACATAGCTGGTGCTAACTCTTAAAATATAGGGCCAAACACAAATTTTGCCCCCCAATCCCCAAAATTTGCATCTAAAACTAAAGAAAACATGTCCTGAAAGGCCCTCCACACTTCGCCCCTACTGCGCATGCGCAGTGTCAAGGACGTTCCGAAATTGGCGCCATTAATCATTCTAAGTTTGGCCCTTCATCAGTTAACATCTGACTGATCTTTGTGCTTATAAATCTCAGTTTAAATGATGCCAGACACATAAATATTAGTGAAATGGTGATTCTAAGGAGGATAGAGAAGGAGGAGAGGAAAAGAATGTGTGACAGAATATTATCAGGGCTGTAACTTAAAATTTTTTAATGAAATTATGTTAAGTTACCTATTTTCAAGGCAGCAGCCATTTTGTTGTCATTCTGATTATTTAGTTACACTGTTTTTTTAAGTGTTTTCCTCTCTCCCTGTCCTTTAAGTTCCCCCTTGCTATTCTCCCATGCTTTTGGCATAGTTTTTGTAATTATTTTTACTAAATTTTCTTGGGAGTTTTAGCTGAATAACAGAATGAATTCTGTTCTTTCCCCATGTTTACGTCTTCACCTAGGGGTGGTTAGGCGTTGTGTTCTGCATCTACCATCTGATGTTCTGCAGTTTCTTCCCTGGAAGTCTCTGTTTTGCATCAGATAGTGTATTTTTGGTAACTGATTTCGGGCCTGGGTGCCTGGAGTCTTATTTTAGTGTTTTTACACTCATTGTTTACATTTTCAACAGCCCTCTGTGTGAGGGGGGGATTTCTAAAAAATAATATCTTGATGTTATTTTAATCATAACTAGATACATTATTATTGTTCGTAAGTGTTGAATAAATTGTTTAAAATATTTTTAAAATTTTTGTCCACACTTAGGCTTGGGATCCATTGGGGCTCAACGTTACTTTTCAGAAACTTGGGCTGTTCTGAAAAAATATTTTTTCAAAATATTTTGATTTCAATTATTTTTTCTATATTAATGGATCATATTATTATTATGTATTTTGATTGCCAGGGGTTAGTGCGAGTACCAGGACTTGTTTTCTTTTCACATTGAAAGGATATTGATCAATTGTTTTAAGAGGAAGTCTTCCTCTGACTTTATTATCATTCTATATGTGGTCAGTGTACTCGCATTAACTCCTGTTCTGTATCGTATGATTTCGATGACAATATGGGAAGCGTATGTCACGGTATGTTGTTGGGGATTTGGACACTCCGGTCCTTTCCCCGCAGGGTCACTCTACTTTATCAATTTCTATTTCAGACGATCAAGATTAGGGTGATGTATCTGTGATGTCTTCCAACAGTGTGCCTCCGTCGTCACAATTAATGAAGGGCTAGCGGAAAAGTGCTCATGTAAATACGCCAATTGCCTAAGAGGACCCTAGTAGGTTCGACGGCCTTTGACGTCCGCTAGCTCGCCCGGTGTAGCGTCCATTCACCGAATGGTTCGGCAGCCGGGTTCGTCCGTTGCGGTCTAGAAGGAATTTTGGGGTGATGCGAGCACTATAAACTAACCTAATGCACACCCAGTGACGGCGGATCGGAGGGAGAACGCAGGAAGCCTTTTAGTCCGGTTCATAGCTCGTTCCGGTCCATCCGGACGGCAAGCGAGAGAGGCCCCTCTCTCGTTCAACAACATCTGGCCCCAGATGTTGTGGTACAAAATGTGTCGTAAGCGGAGCATACGTCCGTCGCTTGGGACGCTCCGTTGTATAGGCAGTCCGCTGAGACTGCTAAGGCTTCCTCTTCTCGTCAGCGCACACGACCGCACCTTGGCTGTGTGACCGCCGATATATTACCAGCTTCGCCGATCAAGGATTCTTCGGCGACCAGGTCACACCATCCGGTAGCCAGGGACACGAGGCCTGCAGACTCCGGACGTTCGCATAGGAAGTGTGCGGGAGTCAACGTACACGGAGCTTTCGGTGGCAATGCATCGTAAGACCGCTACTGCACAGGCCTCGGGAACGGACGTGCTTTCCTTAATAGCACAGTTTATCACAGCATCCCAGCATCAACTGAATCTGTCGCATATATTTTATCCGACGATGCTGGGTCGGGACGCTCCGCGGAAGCGGGTACGGACGTCCGAAAGTTTCATCCGGTCCGACGGGATACCAAAAGGGATTCGGAGGATTTCGAGCTTTCCCTTTCGGAACAACATATGCTGTTGTGTATGTCATCTGACTTGGTCTTCTCCAGCTTCTTTCGTCGGACCAGAATGCTGCGATGCCGGATAAGAAACTGATAGCGTTGGTGGACTTTGAAATTTTTGGTTCGGTTCAGGGACATCGTCCCTCAGTTCCGACATAGTCCAATAATGTCACACAAACTTTTGAATTATTGAACGACGCTATATATATTATTATTTTATGCTTGCTAACCAAGCATATCTGGTTTCTTGTTCGAAGAGTTATGGAGATGTCTTTCAAAAGTGTGCCTCTGTCGTCATAGTTAATGAAGAGTTAGCGGCAATAAGTGCTCATGGAATATGTCTATCGCCTACGGAGTGACATTCGCTAGCTCACCCGGTGTAGCGTACATTCATCGAATGGTTCGGCTGCCGGGTTCGTCCATTGCGGTCTAGGAAGGAGATTTGGGTGATGCGAGCACTTTAATTACTTTAGTACTCACCCAGTGACGGCAGATTGAGGACAGATCGGAGGAAGCCTGTTAGTCCGGTTCCTGGCTGGTCCAGGTCCGTCTGGGCTGTGAGCGAGAGAGGTCCCTCTCTCGCCCAACAACATAGGGGACCGCATGTTGTGGTTCAGATATTTTACATTCGGAGCATATGTCCGTTGGTCGGGACGCTCCGTTATATTGACAGTCCGAGAGACTGTCTTTAATGCTTCCTCATCCTCACACCAGGGCACACGACCGCACATTGGCTACGTGACCTCGAGTATCCGATCAGTTTCGGCATTCAGTGATTCCACGGCGAATAGGTCGCGCCATCCGGTAGCCAAGGGACACGAGGCCTATACACTCCGTTCGTTCGCATATTGGTAGTATGCACGGGGTAGCGATCACGGAGCTTCCAGCGGCAATGCATCGTAAGACCGCTTCTCCTCAGGCCTCAGTGACGGACGTGCTATCCGAGTTAGCACAGTTGTTTCGCAGCATCCCAGCAATTGACAGTTTCTCGGTCGAATCAGGAATTATCCGACGGCGCTGGGTCGGTGCGGTCCGCGGTTGCATCAGGTACGGACGACCGAACGCTTTATAGGGTCCGACAGGATGGCGAAAGGGATTCGAAAGATTTCGAATTTTCCCTTTAGTAGTATCGGAAGATGCCTTTCATATGTTTTGGCATTATCTTCCAGTGATTATTATTTCGGACTTCATTGCTGCGATCTTGGATAAGAGACTTATAGCGTCATTGGACTCGGATTTTTCGATCGGTTCGGGGACATTGTCCCTGACTTACCGACGTAGTCCAATATTGTCATTACAACATGTGTTTTATTTTTCGACGCTATATATATATATATACAAGCCTGCTACTAAGCATGATAGTTTAGTTTCTTGTCCGCGTTGCTCATTTCTGCTATTTTATCATTTATACAAATAGTTTATTTTGGCAGAGCAGGGCATACCGAGAGTTCATATGCATCTAGACGGTGTGATTAAAAACTGCATATATTCTTTTTCGCTGTTTATGTCTTTTCCAATTTCAATGTTGGGAACGACATTATGTATAGTAGACTTAACTTAGACGCTTTATTATACGTAATCCGCCTTACTGAGGCGTTATCATTACGTCTTCAAGAAAAGATTTACGGGATATTATTCTCAATGTAATTTCTTTTGAGGGCAGTAGTTTGTTCACGTATAACTCCGCCCTTCAGTGGCTGATTGGAGTTAGTTAGACGTGACGCAGCCCTAGCTACATCCACTCGCGTGTAAGGTTAAGAACTCTCTCAGAGTCGCTTCGTTCTCGGAGGAGCTTCTCTTCGATGGCAACTTTTCGGCAATCCATGAATTGCTCGATTTACACGTTCTCTTGTATATCTAGTGTTACAAGAGATTCAGACTGGGGCAAACATTCGGTGGTTGACTCAGAGAGTGCCGCCGCAGTTGCCGGACCCGAGTGTGGCTGTTATGACGGTTGCCAGTCATACAGATTGGGATATAATACTGATCCCTACGGATTCGAAGTGCCAGGGTCTTTGGGTTCCGCAGTCTTTTAGCAATCAGTTTTCTTCCGCGGAATAATGTTTTTTAGGCTTGCTTTATGTCATTGCATGAACATTATTCAGAAACGCATGCCCAAATTCCTGTCCTTTAATTCGACAGTAGTGGCGTATTTCCGGAACCAGGGAGGCACTCTTTCGTTTCCGTTATTCAATTTAATGGAAAGAATCCGTCTGTTGGTTATAGTACACCAAGTTCAGTTTTAGTCCGTCATATTCCGGGTCGTCTGATTGTTTTATCGGACTCCCGTTCTCTTACGGGTCGCTTGTTGCTGTCGGAATGGACTCTCAACAAACAAGTATTCAATCAGATTTGCTATCTATCGGAGCGCCCAATGATGATTTATTTATGACACAGCTTGCTAATCAATTGCAGACGTATGTGTTGGCTTGTCCAGATCTCTGAGCTAATATTCTTAACGCTCTATTGATCTATAGGACGGAATGATAGGATACGCGTATCCTCCGGCGCTGTTGTTTTAGCAGGTATTGCTAAGATAAACAACCACAATACATTTCTGTTGATAGCATCTCTATCTTCACAGAGATCATGAGTAATTTTCTCTCTTGTCTACTGTGGGTTTTAACGTGAAATCTTCCTCTATGTGAGGATCTTTTTCACTGGGTAAATCGTGTCATCTTTATCACAACCTGCAAGGTCGCAACCTTCATGTATTCCGTTGTGTGGTCCGTATTGCATTGTAAGCACTATACTGGACGAGCTTTGGACGCGATTTCTTACTATAGGAGATCCTCTTCTTCGCTATTCTATGCGGCTAAAGTGGAGGCTCTTCCGTCGTGGTGTAGGGATCATTATGTTCATATTGTTGATCCCTCCATACTACTCATTGCTATTTTTTAGTATACTTGTTTCACAAGATCTACTGCAGCCTGTTATTATTTAGGTTATAGGTTTATGTTACCTCATACCTATGCACTCTACGATAGTTTACAATTGAGTCTTTTGTCTCTTTATCTAAGTCAGTTAGTAACTTTTTGATAAATAGACTTAGAATCTTTAGATTAAATTCCTATACGGATTTTAACTTCGGTTCTTATTTAGCTAAGTAATCATTTGAGCCTCTGGAAACAGTAGTTTTCAAATTCTGACCTTTTAGACAGTAATTCTGTTGGTTTCTCTTTTACTGTAGAGTCAGTGAGTTTCATGCACTATCGATGGATGATTTTCACTTTCATAGTTTCGGAATCAATACTTCCGTTACTATTTAGGTTGGATTGTTACATAAGAGTTAGGCTCCTATTATCCGGAACCTATTATTTTAAGGTCCTTCCGTCTTCGTATGGGCATAGGCCTTTACTCTTTCCGGGTACAGTTTATGTATTTATAAACAGATTTCTGTTTATTACTATGGGCGTAAGCTTCTTCTGTCTTTGATGTCTAGTAGAAGGACGTTACGCTCCATTTTATTGTTAATGGATTCTATTAACTATCGGTACTGCTTATAGTATATCATTGACTTAGCAGTTGTGCTTAAGATTTCGGCTCATGAAGTAAGAGTTCTTCTACTTCTTGGGCTTACATTAATAGTGTCGCTATTATAGATTTTTGAAGGCCGCTCATTGCGCTCAGCCATCCACATTCATGAATTTTATCTCAGAAATATCGAGTCCATTTCTGGAGGCCTCTATTGTTAGGTCTATTATCTACTGCTCAGAATGTCATTCACTTAACAGTTGCTACTATAGCTAGGTAGGCTGTCTGTTTCGGCAGTGTCTCCGTTCGGCTGCCCTCTTCGCTCTGGGCTATTTGACCCAGGGCAAGAAAAAGGGGGGGGGGGGGGGGGAGGGTGTTCCCTTGGGTCACCTGTTTTACTATGAAAACAAGGGGATACCTCCTCCGGAGTTGGTAATTCTGAGCTGTTATTGGGATGGTTGTTTAGTGAGAAGTTTAGGTTTTTAAAATTCATTCAAGTCTTAGTTTTTAAAGTATAGCTTTTGAATATTGCATATGTCAACGGACATGATTATGCAATCCTCAGACACTTTTAGGAGTATAAGAGTCTCTATTCTCTAGACTTACTTTATTTATTGGCTTACTTTAAAAATTATTAGTATAAGGATTATATTGGATATTAATAGAGTACATGGATGTATGAAGCTCAATTTTGGAAGGTGTTGTATCTTTCTAATTTATCATAAATAAGAAAGATACATGTAAGGCCTATTACTTCTTTTCCCTACAGGGGATGACTCTATTTTATTTTATTGAGCGTATTCCATTTTGCTCTATGTCCTTGGCCCTCCAGCCTTTTTACTATTCAGCTATGTCTGGGTCATTGGTACAGTATAAAAATGTTAAAAAATTTATAGTAATTTATATATTTTTTATACTTACCAATGACCCAGACGGGGATGGCCCTCCCAGGAGTTGGGAACTCTTGCCTCCCCGCTGAGTACATAGTGCTTACCAGGCACTGGTTATTAGAATGATTAATGGCGCCAATTTCGGAACGTCCTTGACACTGCGCATGCGCAGTAGGGGCGAAGTGTGGAGGGCCTTTCAGGACATGTTTTCTTTAGTTTTAGATGCAAATTTTGGGGATTGGGGGGCAAAATTTGTGTTTGGCCCTATATTTTAAGAGTTAGCACCAGCTATGTCTGGGTCATTGGTAAGTATAAAAAATATATAAATTACTATAAATTTTTTAACTTTTTGTACAAAACCGAAACCAAACAGAAATGCAAATTTCAAAACTTCCCAGCCCTAACCCCTGTGACCACTGGCCAGCATTTTGGGAAGTTTCCACAGGAGAGACAGCAGGTTAGGCGTTGGGTAAGTCTACAGAAGAAGATGCTAGGACACTGTTTCAGTATACTGTAGGAGACTTTGTCTCCTCCATGACCTCTTCTACGCTTATTGGTTCGGTTAATTCTTGATCGCCCCCATCTTCAGGCCTTTGGTCAAAGTTGGGTTCATTGAAAATTGAGTTGTTAACTTGGACAAATTTATTTATCTTTACCTTGAAATCATCAAATCTGTCCTCTTCTTGTGGATGATGGGCTTTCTTCAGAAATTCGGCAAAAGTGCTGGCTTTTGCCTTGTTGTCCTGGGCCATAGTTCTTTTGCTAATTTTCAGCACATTATTATTGGCACGTTTGCTCTTTTGACCTGTAAGAGTTTTAAATGTACATGTATCCCAGAATCTCTTAGGTTCTCTCAGCCCATTTATGTTTTTTGTTGCTTTTTCCCATCTCATGCGACTGTCCTTGGCTATAGCCTTTTTTACTTCCCTGAGTAGGTGATTATATGCGGTTTTAAGTTCTGCTTTTTTATTTGATCATTCTCTGGTAAGCCCAGAAAGCTCTTTGTTTTGTTTAATTATTTGAAGTGGTTTTTGGTTTATTCTGTTTATCTGCAGCTTTACTGTTTGCTTGGGACAGTTTTCATCTAGTTTACTGTTGAGAAACCTCATTAAGGTGAGTACTGGCTTTTTCTAGTTCTTGAGCATTTAAGGGGTCATTTGCATTTAATTTTACTTGGATAATGTTTCTGAAGAGGTTCTAGTCAATTTCCTCCTATTCCTGAGAGAATACCTTGTGGGACCTGTATTACATTTCAGAGTGGCATGAACTGGAAGGTGATCACTGCCTAGATCATCATCCCCTACAAATATGTCTTGCATTTGCCTGGTTAGTGATTTGCAGGTGGTAATAAGGTTTAGGATATCTATTTGGTGGCATCGCTTATTGCTTACATATGTTACGTCTTGATCATTATTTACCACAAATAGATCATGTTCTTCAGTAATGTTGAAAAGGGCATCTCCATTAGGCTCAGTCTTTTTACAACAGAATACCAGGTGTTTGGAATTGAAGTCTCCAAAGAATATGCAATGCTTGTATTTTCTTGTAAAGAATTCAGATACTTTACTGTCTACTGTTGCTTGTTGTTTGTTATAATATGAGATGATGGCCACATTTTTGTGTCCCAGTTCAATTTCAGCTGTAATCACTGAAGCATTGAGGTGGTCGCATGATATTGTTTTATATTTAATCTCCTGCCTTATTAGTAGGGCCACCCCACCACCTTTTTGGTCAGGGCGATCTCTTCTAGAAATAATGAACCCACATATAAACGAGAATTTTTTGCTTTTGCTTGGTTTGAGCCATGTTACGCTAATTCCAATTATGTCTGTATTTTTGAAGTAGTTAGACATTTGCGAGTTTTTCTGGAAGATTTTTAATTTATCCATGAATGGTTTATGAGTAGCTGTACTGAGTTTATTTATATTCATAATATTATTACCTAATTATATTTTGTTAACAGCAGCTTCTATTTGTGTGTGAGATATTTGAGTTTTGTAGAGCTTAGAAGCTGTTTTACTGATCAACTTGAATACATCTAAAAAACTGGTGTCCTGGTGTTTTTTCATTATGTTGAAAATAGAGCCAGCCATTTGGGTGCACATGGAATAAGGGGAGGAAGAATTCTCAACATTACTTATTTTTATGTCCCCCGTCGGGTGGCATATAGTGATTGAAGTGTGCGTATGTCTGTCTGTGTGTCCGTGTGTCCGTGTGTGTGTGTGTGTCCGAGCCAATAACTCGAAAACTGTTAGGGCCACAGTCATCAAACTTCACACAATTATAAAGGACCATGGGAGGATGTGTCACACACCATAGCCAGGTTCATACCTTCAAGGTCAAGGTCACATTTCAAGGTCACACTAAAAATCGGTCAATATGTGTCTCAGCCATAACTCCGAAACGAATCGTAGTACAATTGTTAAACTTTTTACAAATGTTAAGGACAGTCAGAAGGTGTGTTGAGTATAATAGTTTCTGCCGCATCTGCAAGGTGAAGGTCACAAGGGGGGGGGGGGGAGGGGGGGCATGTGTTACCTTAGTAACATTCTTCTTGTTTTAAGTGGAAACTTTTTTGAAGTGGAACTTTTGTAAAGTTGGTAACCTATAGTGTTTTATTGAAGAAAATACAATGCCTCATTACCACTTGCGGACAATTAATGTTGAAAGTTTCTCCAAACACTATTTTTAACACCTTATTGATAAGAGAAGTAAAAAAAAAGTTTTTTGTTTTGTCATTCATCACACTTTTCTCTGCCACAATGGCTTTCCTTCACAAGTGAAAGAAACTTTTTGTGTGCTTTTTGCCAACGAAGAGTGTTTGGTGCCAAATCAACATTTTTAGTGCAATTGGCTTAATAGGCACCAAAAGTTTGAACACTGATATTTAGGATGTGAGAAAAAGTAAACTTTAAATAATTACTGCTTCATTAAAATTACATGTCTATTTGTTTCTTTTTCAGGATGAAAAATTGATTGATGGGAAAGCTGTTGTTGATATTATATTATTAAATACCAAGTTATTGTTGCAGATGTTGATGATACACATTTAATAATGAGTAATATTTTTGGTTCAAAGACACCTTCCAACACCAATGTGTTTTCTGTTCAAACCAGCACTGGTAGTTCAGAAACATCTGCCTTCGGTACCACCAACATTGTTTTTGGTACAAGCCATACAAATGTATCAACAACTTCTGTAGCTGGAGTACCGATCACATCAGGAAAATTTAGTTCTGGAAGTGGCACTTTTGGGAGTACAGGTGTAACTGGCTTTGCTGCTGTTCCAAATATATTTCGGAGCCCTGTAGCTGAGACAGGCAGAAGCATTTTTGGAACAAATGGTACAGAACCGTCAGTTGGCGACAACCCATTTGCAGTGATAGGACAGTTTAAAACAAGTTCTTCAACATCTGGTGGAGAAACGTCCATTATGAAAGCTCCCTTAAGGGAGAAGTCTGCCGGGCAAACTTTCCAGCCACCAGAAAGAGAAACTCCCGGGTTTGAATGCATTACGTCGGCTCCATTCGCTGTAGATTCATCATTTGTGTTTGGAACAGTGGCAAAATCAGCAGACAATTCCAATACTGTTCCTAGTTTTGGAAGCATTTCTTCTCAAAGCAATATTCAAGCAAGTTCTGTATTTGGAAATGTTAAAACAAACAACTCTTTGTTTGGCTCTACCAATCCTCTGACTAATGTTCCCATTTCTCAGACTAGTATTTCATCTGTTCATCAAAATGTCTTCGGTTCTAATAGTGGTTTCAATCCCATAAAATCTCAGCCCAGTGTGTTTGGAAAAACGTCTCCTGTTACAAAGTCTTTAGGAGATGGTTCAGTAATCACAATTTGTTCATCCACCACCCTTCCTACAGTCAGTCACAGTCATGTGTCCAGTAATGTATTTAGTATTAGTACTACCACTGGTATATTATCAACAGAGTCATCACAACAGAATGCAAATGTATTCAGTGGTTTTAAATCTTCTGATAGTGGTTGTTTGTCACAACCAACACCAGCTCCAACTTCTAACCTATTTAGGTCACAAACTCCTGCTCCTTTAATGCAGCCAGTTTCATCGACGTGGACAAGCAGAAAAGAAAATACTGCAGATTTATCTGCATCTATGTCTAAACATTCCAGTGCACTTGTTGAAAAGAAAGCATCAACTTCTATGTTTGCAGTAAAAAGAACTCCAGGTGAAGGATTCTCTGCTTTTGGAAATAAGAGTACAGTTTTTGGAAAGACCGTCAACTCAGATGCTTTTGGAAAAAGTCAAACAGGCTTTAGAACCTCAGCAGGCATGGATAGTGACAAATCACAGCCCTCTGGTGTCCAACAAGGAGATACTGTTACAACTACAGTGGGATTAGTTTACCAGCCTTCAAGTATCTTTGGAGACAAGACCACTGCTGGCACTTCAGTGTTTAATAAAAAACAAGGTAAAGTGAAGAATAAAATCAACATTCATTAACTCTTAACCCACTGAGTATTTTCAAGGTATTTTTCATTAAATCTCGTCATGGTTGCCTCACAGCATCCATGACTAGATTTGATGAAAAATTCTTCCAAATTTAACTCAAGAAATCTTGGGTGAAAAAATCCATTGAATTTACACGGGAAAAGTATGATTAAGTGTGCCCAAATTGTACTTACTTCAGTAGTAAGCTAAGTACTGTCCTGGGCAGGAATATCTGCCTGCAACATGCAAGGAGTTAAAACTGTGTGCAGTGGTTTTGTATTTGGTCTCCAACAGTGAAAATAAACCCAAACATTTTGTACCTGGGAGTAAAACCTCAAATTAGATCACATTTAACCTTTCAGCTACACTGTTGCGATTGCAAAAGTGGACAGAGAATTTTGACTAGATCGTGACTGGCTCAAAATATCTAACCACTTAACTCTTCCTTTCAGCTCTGTAGTATCTCACCTGTAAAAAAAGAAAAGTGACAACACCAAAGACCAGATGGTATTGTTGTTTGTTTTCCTTCTTCCAGACGTGAATTAACCAAATTTTATCGTTGAAATCTCGACCAAGTAAGATTTGATCAAGAAAAAGACTAGATTTTGATCACAGAACTATAGATTTAAATGACAATTGTTGTGAATATCGCTGGCCTGATATGGCCAGCAATATTCACAAAAATTGTCATTTTTAGCTCAACTTGACAATGTCAAGCTGAGCTATTGCCATCACTTCTCATCCGCCGGCATACGTACGTATGTCCATCTGTACGTACATACATCCACAATTTCCTTTGGCACACCGCACAGGTCGCATTTATGATCAGATTGCTTTGAAACTTGGTATGCTTGTTTGGGATGACATCTTGAACTTAGTTAAGTCAGACCTCAATATTTCTCTTTGACATGCCCTACAGGGCATTTTTAGCTCAACTTTGGCGAAGCCAAATTTGAGCTTTTGTCATGGCCCGTCGTCCGTCTGTCCGTCTGTCCGTACGTCAACAATTGGATACGGCTCGGGCTAGAGGCCGTATTTATGAACCGATCTTTACGAAACTTCTTGGGTACCTTTGTTATGACCGTGGGACGAGAACGAGTGTTTTTGGGTGCGGTCCAAAATTCAAGATGGCCGCCAGCTGCCATTTTGTACCGACGATGCAGAAATCTGTTTTTTGTACAGAATTTCCATATGAAAGCTCTGATTTGAATAATTTTTTGTATGAATGTTTAGTACCATGGGATACATCACATATAATACAAGTTTTTTTCTCGTGCGTAAATTGTGCAAATTAGACTAATTTTGATGTTTTTTGGTGTTACTTTCAGCACTGTAAGTGCAAATGCCAATACGGCTTGGGCTAGAGGCCGTATTTATGAACCGATCTTTACGAAACTTCTTGGGTACCTTTGGTATCACTGTGGGACGAGAACGATGTTTTTGGGTCCGGTCCGAAATTCAAGATGGCCGATGGCAGCCATTTTGTACAAAATTAGGGGCAATCAGATTTTTGCACAGAACTTCCATATGAAAGCGCTGATTTGAATAATTTCTTGTGTGAATGTTTAGTACCATGGGATACATCACATATAATACGGGTTTTTTTCTCATGCAGAAATTATGCAAATTAGATGAACTTTGATTTTTTCATTGCGACTTACACACAGTAAGTACACATGTCAATATGGCTCGGGCTAGAGTCTGTATTTATGAACTGATCTTCACGAAATGTCTTGGGTACCTTTGTTATCACCTTGGGACGAGAACGAGTGTTTCTGGGTGCAGTCTAAAATTCAAGATGGCTGCCAGTGGCCATTTTGTACCGAAATTAGGTCTAATCAGTTTTTTGTACACAACTTCTATACGGCTCAGACTAGAGGCCATATTTATGAACCAATCTTTACAAAACTTCTTGGGTACCTTTGTTATCACCGTGGGATGAGAGCGAGTGTTTTTGGGTGTGGTCGGAAATTCAAGATGGCCACCAGCAGCCATTTTGTACCAAAATTCGTGCAATCAGTCTTTTGTACAGAACTTCTGTATGAAAGTTTCGATTTGAATAAATTTTTGTATGAATGTTTAGTAACATGGAATACATCACATATTGTAAGGTTTTTTTTTTTCGTGCAGAAATTATGCAAATTAGATGAACTTTGATTTATTCAGTGCTACTTACACAATGTAAGCACACATGTCAATACGGCTCAGGGTAGAGGCTGTATTTATGAACCAATCTTCACAAAACTTCTTGGGTACCTTTGTTATCACCTTGGGACAAGAATGAGTGTTTCTGGGTGCGGTCCAAAATTCAAGATGGCTGCCAGTAGCCATTTTGTACCCAAATTTGGTCCAATCAGTTTTTTGTCACAAGTTCGATACAGCTCGTATTTATGAACTGATCTTCACAAAACTTCTTGGGTACCTTTGTTTTCACCTTGGGACAGGAACGAGTGTGTTTTGGGGTGCCTTTGTTATCACTGTGCTATGAGAACAAATATTTTGGGGTTGAGTCAGACCCACTCTGGGACTCAAAGATTTCTTTTCAGTTTAGCATCTGACTGTAGCCCACCTTTACAATACTTCACCTATACATTTGTTACAGGCAACGGTCAGTATTTATGTACAGACCGTTACAATACTTTATATGTACCTTTGTTATCAGGTCATTACCTAGATGTTTGTCATTGCTGTGTCACATACTATACATGTACATGTCTTTGTCTTGACAAGTTGAGCTACAGTGTCATTGACACTTTCATTATGATTGGATTGCTGTAAAACCTGGCATGCTTGTTTGGGGTGACCTCTAGATGGGAGCTATCGATTTTCTTCCATTTCCGTCAAAAATTTTTACTGCAAGCATTGACCTTTGAACTAAGTTAAGTCAGGCAACAATATATTCCTTTGGCATGCCCTACAGGGCACATTTATGATCAGATCAGTTTGAAACTTGGTATGCTTGTTTGGGGTTACCTCTAGATGGGAGCTATCAATTTTCCTCGATTTCTGTCAAAAAATGTTGCCGCTTGCAATGCCCTTCGATGAACTTAGTGCAGTTATGCATCAATATTTCCCTTTGGCACACCCTGCAGTGTACATTTTTGACCGGATGACTTTGTAACTTGGTATGCTTGTTTGAGGTGACATCTAGATGGGAGCTATCGATTTTCTGCAATTTCTGTCAAAAAATGGTGCCGCTGGCAACGACCTTTGATGAACTTAGTGCAGTTATGCATCAATAGATGGGAGCTATTGATTTTCTTCAATTTCTGTCAAAAAATGTTACAGCTGGCAATGACCTTTGAACTTAGTTTAGTCAAACCTCAATATTTCTATTTGGCACACTCTGCATCTATGATTGGATTGCATTGAAACCTGGTATGCCTGTTTGGGGTGCCCTCCAGATGGGAGCTATCGATTTTCTTCCATTTCTGTAAAAAAAATGTTGCCGCTGGCAATGACCTTTAACTTAGTTAAGTCAAGCATCAATATATTCCTTTGGCACGCCCTACAGGGCACATTTATGATCTGATAGGTTTGAAACTTGGTTTGCTTGTTTGGGGTTACTTCTAGATGGGTGCTATTGATTTTCTTCGATTTCCATCAAAACATTTTGCCGCTGGCAATAACCTTCGATGAACCTTGTGCAGTTATGCATCAATATTTTCCTTTGGCACACCCTGCAGTGTACATTTATGATCAGATCGATTTGAAATTTGGTGTGCTTGTTCAGGGTGGCCTCTAGATGGGAGCTATTTTCTTCCATTTGTATCAAAAAGTGTTGCACACCCTACAGGGAACATTTAGGATTGGATTGCATTCAAACCTGATATGCTTGTTTGGGGTTACCTCCAGATGGGAGCTATCAATTTTCTTTGCTTTCCATCAAAAAATGTTACCATTGGCAATGACCTTTGAACTTAGTTTAGTCAGACCTCAATATTTCCCTTTGGCACACCCTACAGGGCAAATTTATTATCGGATCGCTTGCTTATAGTTGCTTTGAAACTTGGTATGCATGTTTGGGGTGACCTCTAGATAGGAGCTATATATTTTCTTCCTTGTCCATCAAAAAATGTTGCCATTGGCAATGACATTTGAAGAACTTAGTGCAGTTATGCATCAGTATTTCCCTTTCACACACCCTGCAGGGTGCATTTATGATTGAATTGCTTGGAAACTTGGTGTGCTTGTTTGGGGTGACCTCTAGATGGGAGCTATTGATTTTCTTCCATTTCTGTCAGAAATAGTTGCCGTTGGCAACGACCTTTGATGAACTTAGTAAAAACTTTGTGCAGTTATGCATCAGTATTTCCCTTTGACACACAGGGCACATTAATGACTGGATCACTTGGAAACTTGGTGTGCTTATGTGGGGTGACATCTATATGGGAGCTATCGATTTTCTTCCATTTCTATCGAAAGATGTTGCTTCTGGAAACGACTTTTGAACTTAGTTTAGTCAGACCTCAATATTTACACTGCTGGCACACCTTTCGGGGCACAAGTATGATCGGATCACTTTGATACTTGGTATGTGTGTTCGGGGTGACCTCTAGATTTGAGCTATTGATTTTTTTTCTTTTCCATAAAAACTTATTGTCCTTATCGCCAGCCTTTGAACTTACTGCATTTGTGCAGCAACTTATCCCTTTTGCACTCTCTGCAGAGTATATTTATGAATTTCCCTAAAAAAAAACAAAATAAAAAAACATTGCCACAAGCAATGACCTTCAAACTTAGTGCATTTGTGTTTTAACATCTTCCTTTGGCCTGCCTCAGAGGGCACTTTCATTATCAGGTTGTTTTGAAACTTTGTATGCTTATGCAGGGTGACAAAGATAGGAGCTATCGATTTTCTTTTCATTTCCATCAAAAACTGTTGCTGTTAGCAACAATCTTTGAATTTATTGCGTTTGTGCATCAACATTCTTCTTTGACGTGGCCTGCAGGGCATATTTATTGTAGAATTGTTTTTGAACTTTGTGTGCTCATTAGGCGAGACCTCCAGATACGAGCTATTGATTAGCATTCATTTCTTTACAATAACCTCTGAACTTACTGCATTTGTGTATTAACATTCTTCCTTTAGCCAGCCTTACAGTTTACATTTAAAAATGCAATGATTACTCTGACGTGCTCACACAATGCTGATATGTTGAAGTTTCACCAAATTTTGCCATTTCACTTATAACTTACCAAGTTCAAGTTTGTCAAGTTGAGCTACAGTGTCATTAACACATTCATTTGTTTAAAAAATCAAGCTTATGACCATCATTGGAAGGATGTTTTTGAGATCATTCTAGTTAGGGATCATAAGTTATGTTTCTAAGGCACAAAATGATTAATTTTTGGGTAGTCCAAAACTTTTATTGCAAGTGTCTGCCTCTTATTGTTATGCCCTGACCTCCGAAAAGGAGATTCCGGGGGTTTCTAGTGAAGCCCTCTGTCCATCCGTCCACCCATCTGTCTCTGTCTGTCTGTCCATACAAACATTTTGCATTGTAATTTCAAAACCATTGGTCAGATTTGGATCGCCTTTGGTATGCTGATAGACCTGCATGGGGGGAACGGATATACACAAGGAACAGGTTGTGTCCAATAATTTTTCCCAGAGTTATGGCCCTTTTTTCACTTATTCGACTTAGAAAATTTTCAGGTCCTACAATACCTTTAAGGTTACTTCAAACATGCCTGCGATTTGGGGCCAGTGGCCCATGCTTTGCTTTGCCCTTGTATTATATAAAGGATTTACCTGACCTGTCATTTTCAGGAGAGCGATTTATTCGCTCGCCTACTACTTGCCTTAACTGGTTGAGTGCTAGATATTTTCTTGTGGTCTGGATTTGTTATTCAAAATTTGTATTATCACAAATTATTGGAGAGTGCCCATAGGCTTTTTCCAATAATTTGTAATTAAGCAAATTTATATAAACAAAATATCTGCATTTTGATTGAATATGAAACATGAGCAACGAAAATGTTGGCCTTTGCTCTGGTACCATCATTTTTAGCTTAACTTGACATAGTCAAGATAAGCTATTGCCATCACGCGTGCGGAAGTCTGTTAGTCTGTGAGTCTGTGACGTCTGTTCACATTTTCCTTTAGCATGGGCTACAACCCGCAGTTCTTGTCTGATCGTCACAAAATTTCATATGCAGGTTTGGGGTCATGTCTAGATGAGAACGTCCACTTTTGGTCGCGATCGGGCAACCGATATGGCTGCCCGAGCCCAAAACCCGAAAACCATTAGCACAGTCTACAGGTCGTATTTATGAAGGGACTTCATTGTAACTTGGTAGGATGCCTCTGTATAATGCCTAGATGAGAACGTCCCCTTTTGGGCATGATCTATCAACCGTGATGGCTGCCCAAGCCCGAAACCCAAAAACTTTTAGCACAGTCTGCAGGTCATGTTTAATGTGGAGGGATTTCATTGTAACTTGGTAGGATGACTCCTTATGATGTCTAGATGAGAATTTCCCCATTTGGGCATGATCTGCCAACCGTGATGACTGCCCGAGCCCAAAACCCGAAAACCTTTAGCACAGTCTACAGGTCATATTTATTGAGGAATTTCATTGTAACTTGGAGGGTTGACTTCATGTCTAGATGAGAAAGTCCCCTTTTGGACGTGATTGGGCAACTGTGATGGCTACAGGGGCCCGAAGCCCAAAAACCTTGAACACAGTCTACAGGTCATATTTGTGAAGGGATTTCATTGTAACTTCTTAGGATCACTCCAGATGATGCTCAGATGAGATTGTCCCCTATGGTTGCGATCATTCAGCCATGATGGCTGCCCGAGCCAGAAGCCCGAAAAACCTTTAGCACAGACTACAGGTCATATTAATGAAGGGATTTCATTGTAACTTGGTAGGTTAGCTTCATATAATGTCTAGATGAGAACGTCCCCTTTTGGACATGATTGGGCAACTGTGACGGCTAAAGGTGCCCGAAGCCCGAAAACCTTTAGCACAGTCTTCAGGTCATATTTATGAGGGGATTTCATTGTAACTTGGTAGGATGACTCCAAATAATGTCTAGATGAGAACGTGCCATTTTGATCGCGATCATTGAGTCTTGATGGGTGCTCGAGCCCAAAAACCTTTAGCATAGGTAAAAGATCATATTTATGGAAGGATTTCATTGTAACCTATTAGGTTGACTCCATATAATGCCTAGATGATGACATCCCCTTTTGGTCGTGATTGGTCAGCCGTGATGGCTACAAGTGCCGAAGCCCGAAAACCGTGAGCACAGTCTACAGGTCATATTTATGAAGGGATTTCATTGTAACTTCGTGGGATCACTCCAGATGATGCCCAGATGAGATTGTCCCCTTTGGTTGCGATCATTCAACCATGATGGCTGCCCGAGCCCGAAGCCCGAAAATCTTAAGCACAGTCTACAGGTCATATTTATGAAGGGATTTCATTGTAACTTGGTAGGTTGACTTCATATAATGTCTAGATGAGAACGTCCCCTTTTGGACAAGATTGGGCAACTTTGATGGCTAAAGGTGACTCCAAATAATGTCTAGATGAGAACGTCCCATTTTGGTCATGATCATTCAGCCTTGATGGGTGCCTGAGCCCAAAAACCTTTAGCATAGGCAAAAGGTTATATTTATAGAAGGATTTCATTGTAACCTGTTAGGTTGACTCCATATAATGCCTAGATGATGACATCCCCTTTTGGTCATGATTGGTGAACTGTGATGGCTACTGGTGCCCGAAGCCCGAAAACCTTGAGCACAGTCTACAGGTCATATTTATGAAGGGATTTCATTGTAACTTCGCAGGATCACTCCAGATGATGCCCAGATGAGATTGTCCCCTTTGGTTGCGATCATTCAACCATGATGGCTGCCCGAGCCCGAAGCCCGAAAACCTTTAGCACAGTCTACAGGTCATATTTATGAAGAGATTTCATTGTAACTTGGTAGGTTGAATTCATATATTGTCTAGATGAGAACGTCCCCTTTTGGACACGATTGGGCAACTGTGATGGCTTCAGGGGCCCAAAGCCCGAAAACCTTTAGAACAGTCTGCAGGTCATAATTATGAAGGGATTTCATTGTAGCTTGGTAGGATGACTCCAAATAGTGTCCAGATGAGAACGTCCCCTTTTGGTCACGATCATTCAACCTTGATGGCTGCCCGAGCCCAAAAACCATTAGCATGTCTGTAGGTCGTATTTATGGAAGGATTTCATTGTAACTTGTTAGGTTGACTCCATATAATGCCTGGATGATGACATCCCCTTTTGGTTGTGGTTGGTCAACTGTGATGGCTACAGGTGCCTGAAGCCCGAAAATCTTGAGCACAGTCTACAGGTCATATTTATGAAGGGATTTCATTGTAACTTCATAGGATCACTCCAGATGATGTCCAGATGAGAATGTCCCCTTTGGGTTGCGATCATTCAACCATGATGGCTGCCCAAGCCTAAAGCCCGAAAACCTTTAGCACAGTCTTCAGATCATATTTATGAAGGGATTTCATTGTAACTTGGTAGGTTGACTTCATGTAATGTCTAGATGAGAACAGCCCCTTTTGGACACCATTAGGCAACTGTGTTGGCTACAGGGGCCCAAAGCCCGAAAATCTTTAGCGCAGTCTACAGGTGATATGTTTGAAGGGATTTCATTGTACCTTGGTAGGATGACTCTAAATAATGTCTAGATGAGAACGTCCCCTTTTGGTCGCGATCATTCAGCCTTGATGGCTGCCTGAACCCAAAACCCCAAAACCTTTAGCATAGTCTATTGGTCATATTTATGGAAGGACTTCATTGTAACCTGTAAGTTTGACTCCATATAATGCCTAGATGATGACATCCCCTTTTGGTCGTGATTGGTCAACTGTGATGTCTTCAGGGGCCCGAAGCCCAAAAACCTTGAGCACAGTCTACAGGTCACATTTATGAAGGGATTTCATTGTAACTTTGTAGGATCACTCCAGATGATGCCCAGATGAGAATGTCCCCTTTTGGTTGCGATCATTCAACATGATGGCTGCCAGAGCCCAAAGCCCAAAAACCTTTAGCACAGTCTACAGGTCATATTTATTAAGGGATTTCATTGTAATTTGGTAGGTTGACTTCATATAATGTCTAGATGAGAACGTCCCCTTTGGACGCAATTGGGAAACTGATGTCTACAGGAGCCCGAAAACCTTTAGCACAGTCTACAGGCCATATTTATGGAGGGATTTGAATGTAACTTGATAGGATGACTCGTTTTGGAATAATTTCACTGTAACTTGGTGACTTTTGTTGATATACATTAACTGTGAGGGCCACATACATTAACTGTGAGGTCATATTAACCCACCCCTCAGCTTTTTAGTACAGTGTACACCTCATATTATTTTTATCATAAACATAGCATACAGGGAACAGAAATGAACATATTCCCAATTATCACAATTCTTGTCTTATTTCTTAATCCTTTCATAAACATTGAACATTATCCTTTTCATCAAACACAACACACAAGTTAAGCTACAGTGTCATTGACACTTTCATTAGCTTAACTTGACAAAGTCAAGATAAGCTATTGCCATCACACGTGCGGAAATCTGTTAGTCTGTCAGTCCGTGAGTCTGTTCACATTTTCCTTTAGCACAAGCTACACCCTGTAGTTCTTGTCTGATTGTCACAAAATTTCATAGGCAGGTTTGGGGTCATGTCTAGATGAGAACGTCCCCTTTTGGTCGCGATTGGTCAACCAGTATGATTGCCCGAACCCAAAACCCGAAAACCATTAGCACAGTCTACAGGTCATATTTATGAAGGGATTTCATTGTAATTTGCTAGGATGCCTCTGTATAATGTCTAGATGAGAATGTCCCCTTTTGGTCATGATCTGTCAACCGTGATGGCTGCCCAAGCCCGAAACCCAAAAACTTTTAGCAGAGTCTGCAGGTCATATTTAATATGGAGGGATTTCATTGTAACTTGGTAGGATGACTCTGTATATGTCTAGATGAGAACCACATTAACCCACTCCTCAGTTCTTTAGTACAGTCTACACCTCACATTATTTTTATTAAAAACATAGCATACAGGGAACAGAAATTAACATATTCCCAATTATCACAATTCTTGTCTTATTTCATAATCCTTCATAAACATTGAACATTATCCTTTTCATCAAACACAACAGATAAACAAGTTAAGCTACAGTGTCATTGACACTTTCATTTGGAAACCTGATGGTGGCTTCTAGCACTCAGCCAGTTAAAAAAAAATTAAGGAGGGTGAAAACTTGTCCTCCTGGCCTTAGAAAATAATGATTACCCTAACAGCCTACTCCTAAAACCCACATCTTTTCAGATCTTTGCTATGTTAGTGGTCTATATAATGAGGCCACAGTACCTCTCCCTCACCTCTGGGCCTTGCCGGGACCCAGAGGTGTGGAAGGGGCAGAGACTACCTTGTTAGCAGGGCACGATTTAACTGGATTCTCATAGTTTTGAATCAATTTTCAACTATAGCTAATCAGTTTCACATGACAAAAACAAAAACATAATAGGAAATGCTAATCAAAATTTATCCAAGTTAGTAAACTGCTATTCAATTTTTAAAAAATTAAATCGACCCCTTCTTGTTAGCAGCACTAAATAAAATGTACAAACCCCACTATGCAGAATTCATTAATAGTAAAACTTCATTTTGCCACTTTTAGCTTTTGTTAGCTTGAGGAGAGCTATTTGTTCCCCTAGGCCATGAGCAGCCGTGAATAGATTTAGATTTGCTAAAAAATAGTTCCAAATTACTGGGTGGGTTAAGAGTTAATAGCCACTCTGGAAAGGAATGATAATTGTTTGTCTTCTAATCGAAGTTAAGAAAGTGAAATGGTTGCGACTTTTTTTTTACCGTTCTGTTGCATTTGAAGTCATAACATTCAGAATCTGATGATAGTGGGCAATAAAAGTGGAATGAGTACACATTTCAAATATTAATACAGCTATTTGTGAAATAGTATAGTGGTATTTGTTGGATTTTTTGGGTAGGAATGCTAACAAAATGGGAGGGTATACCTAGCTGTTGTTTACATAATATGTCTGGTATCTGGCATTGGATTTTCAAACTGATTTTATTGGGAATTTACAAGTTATATGACTCTGCACACCAACATTGAAAAATCAAAATTTCAAGGTGCAAATGTTTGGTTGTGTCAACAATTCAACCTGTTTTGATGAAGGTCGGTGGCCCTCCATGTCTCAATGTCAGAATGATAACTGTAACAAACATTGAATTTCCAAATTTGGTTTGTGTGATACACTCATGTATGTCCTGGATGAGTTCAAAAACTAATTCTGCCAGAATTTTTAGCTCAGCTTGACTGAGTCTACAGAGCACATTTATGATCGGATCGCTTTGAAACTTGGTATGATTATTTGGTATGACTTTTTGATTGGAGCTATTGACTTTCTTCTATTTCTGTCAAAAAACATTGCCATTGGCATTGACCTTTGAACTTAGTTCATTTGTGCATCAGTATATTCCTTTGACTCCTCCTACAGGGGCACATTTATGAATGGATTGCTTTGAAACTTGGTATGCTTATTTGGGGTGACCTCTAGATGGGAATTATTGATTTTCTTTCATTTTTTGTGAGAAACGTTGCCATTAGCAATGATGTTTAACTTTCCCATTTTGTACATCGGTAATTTTCTTTAACACACTGCACAGGTCTCATTTATCATCGGATCGCTGTAAAACTTGGTATACGTGTTTAGGGGTGACCTACAGTACGTGGAGAGTGTATTACCACTAAATCACCCGGAGGTCCATTGGCTGAAACATTGCTTGTGTTTTTTGCCAATATGTACACAATTTGAAAGTTTTAGCTTGAGTGACAACTCCACTCCATGGGTGATTTAGTTACAATCCACTCTCCATGTACTGTATAGAGAGGTGCTATAAATTTTCTTTCATTTCCATTGAAAAATGTTGGCGTTACCTTTACCTTTGGACTTTGTGGATTTGTGCATCAATATTTTCCTTTGGCATGCCCTGCATGGTTCATTCATGAATGGGTTGCTTTGAAACTAACTAAGTATGCTTGTTTGGGCTGACCTCTAGATGGAAGCTTTTGATTTTATTCCATTTCCGTCAGAAAAACTTATCTGTTTGGATGTCGGCAACTTCCTTTGACACACTGCACAGGTCACATTGATCATCGAATCACTTTGAAATTTGGTATTCTTATTTGGGGTGACCTCTGGATTGGAGCTATCAGTTTTCTTACATTTTGCCTAAAAGTTGCCATTCGCAACAACCTTCAAACTCTGTGCATTTGTGCATCTGCATTTTTCCTTTAGCATGCCCTACAAGGTACATTCATGAATGGATTGCTTTGAAACTTAGTATGGTTTTGGGGTTGACCTCCAGATGGGAGCTTCTTTCATTCCCGTCAAAATCGTCGCTGTTATCATCAACCCTCAACTTTGCCCTTTTGTGCATCGACAATTTCCTTTGGCACACTGCACAGATCACATTTATGATCTGATTGAAACATGGTGTGCTGGTTTGGAGCAACCTTTAGATGCGAGCTATTGATTTTCTTTTAATGTCCATCTAGAAACGTTGCTAACAATGATTTGAACATTGCTATTTCTTATCAACCTACTCAGAATTGTTTACAACAGGCATGCACTACAGTGAAAGTCCCTAACTCAGAAGTGTACTCTCTATTTTTAGCTCACCTGGCCTAAAAGGCGGATTTTCAAAAATCTTCTCCTCTGAAAAGGCAAGGCCAAATGTTTTGAAACTTCACATTAATGATGACTGGGATCCCCTCTACCAACGATCCTCATTTAATGTCGATCGGGTTGCAAACATTGCTGCAATTGCAGCTTATAGTTACTATAGAAACCCTTTGGGAAATCATATTTTCATCTTCTTCTCTGGAACTACTGAGCCGACGTGAACCAAACCTGGCAGGTATAGTCTATGGGAGGTCTTCTACAAATGCTCCTCATTTTTGTTACCGTGCATCGAAAAGCATGGCTGCCAGAAGCATTTTTTGATTCTGATTGGTGGATATTGAAAAATCTTCTCTGAAACCACAGGGCCAAATGTTTTGAAACTACTGGGACACCCTCTACCAAAGATCCTCATTTAATCTTGATTGTGTTGCAAACATGGCCACAATTGCAGCTTATAGTTACTATAGAAACTCTATGTGAAATCACATTTTCAGGGAGCGCTGTGGCGCAGTAGGTAGAGGTGCAGGCTGCAAGCCGAGAGGTCCTCGGTTTGAATCCCACCTGCGGCAACCACGTTGTGTCCTTGGGCAAGACACTTCATCTCCATTGCCCGTGTGGGGGCACGATGACGCTGTGTACTAAGGCGTACTGCACGTCGATGGTGCGCATGTCTTCAACCAATCTAACCCTGCCTGTGCTGCAGTGCGGAGTTACGATGTTGGGGAGCTGGCAGCTGCTCGTCGTTGCTCGGTGGTTCTCTCCGGGTACTCCGGCTTCCTCCACCCGTAAAACTGTCACGGTCATGATTAGCCATTGTGCATAAATATGTGACCTTAAACATCAATAAATAAATAAATAAATAAGTTTGTTCAAATAAAGTTGCCACGCTCCATAGGAAGGGAGTGGGGGAAAATGCTCCAAAATACTAGAAAAATCATCTCATGAACCAGTGGGTACAGTGACTTGGTATTTGGTATGTAGCTTCCTTCTGAATGTGTAGAATCAAGTTTGCTCAAATGAAGTTCGTGTAGCAATATTTGCGCTCGTAATGGGAAGAGCGAGATTTTTGGCCCCGCCCATAATTTCTATTTTCTGAACCGATGGTCCGATTTGAACGAAATTCGCTATGTGGTATTATTTGGTCATAAGTACTTGATTCATACTAAAAAAATTTCCCATGTTCCCCGTGGGAACCACAGGAGCTAAAAATAGCAAATATTTTCAAATGCCCATATTTCACAAACCACACGGAACAGAGAATTGTTATTAGGTATGAAGTATCCTTAGGGCCAGTAGAATTGCATGATAAAAAAAATTGCCATCAGTCTTGTTAACGTGTTCTGTAGGGGAGCATCGAAAAAATGCTGAGTCAACATATTTGCAGATATTAAAAAAAATTCTTCTCCAGAACCATTGATCAGAATCTTCTGATATTTGGCATAATGCATCCATAGAAGGGGTGAGGGTGGGGGGGGGGGGGGGGGGGTTAGGGGGGGGGTTCAGTTTGAGGGCACATACAAGTATGTTCAATTTAAGCCCCTTGGTTCGTATTTGGGCTCAATACAGGAGCCCAAATTTTAACTTAGGGCAATATGGGAAATAAGCTTTAAAAATCTTATTTTTCAGAACCACTGGTCAGAATGTTTTAATATTTGGTAAACATCATTGTTACGAGGGTTAGATTCAAGTTTGTTCGCATCAGATCTCTCAGTTAACTAATATTTAGGCTTCCTATGGGGCCTGAATTTTAACTTACTACAATATGAGGAAATTTCTTTAAAACTCTTGTTCTTCAGATCCACCAGTCAGAATCCTTTCATATTTGGTATACAACATCTCTAGGAGGGCCAGATTTTTGTTTGTTCATATTTGTTCATATCAGGCCCCTGGGTTAATATTTGAGCTCTCTATTGGACTCCAAGGTTTAACTTAGTGCAGTATGAGGGAATTTCTTTAAAAATCTTCTCCAGAACCATCAATTAGAATCTTTTGGTACATATCTAGGAGGGTCAGATTCAAGTTGTTTCAAATCGAGTACCTAGGTTAATATATGGGCTCGCTGTAGGTGTCCAATGTTTAGTTTCAGTCAGGGTGAGCTTTAGTGATCACTCTTCATCTGTCGTCCGTGAACATAGTGTTTGCAACTTCTCCTCCAAAACCACTGAATCGATTTAAATGAAATTTCAGATCATTGTTTGTTATGACATCACATTTTGATTTTGTTCAAATCAAGTTGCTCCACCTCTGGGTAGGACCACACCCAAAAAGTGTGCCTAAATCTTAAAAAATCTTCTCATGAACCAGCAGTAGCAGAGACTTGATATTTGGTGTGCAGCTTCCTTTTGAGGTGTAGACTCAGATTTGTTCAAAAGAAGTTCGAGGGGCTATATTTGTCACCGTTATGGGAGGGGCAAGAATTTGGGCTCTGCCCAAAATTTCTATTTTTCAAATTGTTAGTCTGATTTGAACCAAATTTGATATGAGGGCTTATTGGGTCATAAGTACTTAATTTATGCAAAAAAAAAATTCATTTTCCTGTCTCCCCATGGGAACCACAGGAGCTAAAAATAGAAAAAATTAAAATGCACATATCTCCAAAACTACACAGTAGTGAGAATTTTTATTCGGTGTGAAGCTTCCTTAGGACCAACAGAAAGGAATGATCCAAAAAAAAATTGCCATCGATTTTATCACAGGGTACTTTGAAAAAGTGCAGAGTCATCATTTTTTAACACCGTGAGTAATGGGAAAAACATTAAAGAATCTTGTTCTCCCATACCACAGCTCCAAAGGATTTCATATTTCACATATAACATCTTTGGAAGATTCATTCACATGTTTGTTGAAATCAAATCCCTAGGGCAATATTTGGGCTCTCTATGGGAGCCCAAATGTTCAGATTAGTGCAATATGAGAAATATTCTTTAAAATTCTTCTTCTTCCGATCCATCAATCAGAATCTCTTGATAATTGGTATGCAACATACTTAAGGAGGAGGGTGGAGGGGAGAGATTCAAGTTGTTCAAGCCAAGTCCCTGGGTTCATAATTGGGCTCCCTGTGGGAGGCTGAATTACAACTTAAGTACAATATGAGGAATATTTTTTTTAAATATTTTTCTTCAGGTCCAGTTGTCAGAATCTTTTGATATTTGGTATACAGCATTCTCAGAGAGATGAGATTCAAGTTTGTTCAAGCCAAGTCCCTGGATTCATATTTGGGCTCCCTATGGGAGCCCCAATTATAACTTAATTCAATGTGAGGAATATTCTTTAAAAATCTTTCTTTTTCAGATCCCCCGGTCAGAATCTTTTGATATTTGGTATAAGCCTTTCTAAGGAGGGGCAGATGCAACTTGTTCAAATCAATTCCCTGAGTTGATATTTAGGTTACCATGTCAGGTGTGCACCCTCAGGTCCCCTGGGACCTCTTGTTACCTTATTGCAATATGAGGAAATTCCTTTAAGCTCCACCAGTCAGGATGCTTTCATATTTGGTATGCAACATCTTTAGGGGGCTCAAATTCAAATTTGTTCAAATCGGTTAATATTTGAGCTCTCTATTGGCACCCAAAGTTTATCAACTTAGTGCAATATGAGGAAGTTTCTTTAAAAATTTTCTTCTTCAGATCCACCTATCAGAATCATTTCATATTTGGTATACAACATGGGGGGGGGGGGGGGGGGGGGGGGAGGGGGGGTGAGGGGCTCTGTTGGGAGAGGGGAGGTGTTCCAAGTTTGTTCAGATCCATTCCTAAGTGTTTTTTTTCCAGTAAAATCTGCATTTCAAACTGCAGTGACATAATAACCCTAAGAAGATTGGCAGTGCTGGTCTATAGCTGATAGAATTGGAAGTAGTCAGGAAGACCTTTGATAATAATCATCTGACATGGACACTAGAGCTATGAATATTTTCATGACTTCGTCCCTCTGTAGTGTTGATGAACCATGACTAACTGAATGTGATCTTGTTTTTACAGAGTGTTTTTGCACCATTTTTTTTTTCTCCCACTTTGCCTGGGAAAGAACAAAAAATAGAGAGCATACTTCCGAGTTAGAGACTTTCACTGTAGTGCAAACCTGTTGTAAACAATTGTGGTAGAAATTATAAGAAAGGAAATTTACTATAAAATTTATATTTTTTCATCAACATTTTTCTTTGGCCTGCTCTGCAGGGTGCATTTCTGAATGGATTGGTTTGAAACATGGCATGCTTGTTTTGGGTGACTTCTAGATGAGAGCTATAGATTGTCTTCCAGTTCTGTCAAAAAATGTTGCCATCAGCACCAGGCTTCAACTTTGTTGTTTTGTCTGTTGACAATAAATATCCTTTGGAACACCGCACAGTTCACACTAATGATTTTGATTGCTTTGAAACATGATGTGCTTGTTTGGAGTGATCTCTAGATGGGATCTTTTGATTTTCTTTCATTTCTCTCGAAAAACTTTGCCAAATATTGCCGTCAGCAATGACCTTCGAACTCATTGCATTTGAGCATCAACATTTTCCTTTGGCAAGCCCTGCAGAGTGAATTTATGAATGGATCAGTTTGAAACTTGTTATGCATGTTTGGGGTAACGTCTAGATGTGAGCTATCGATTTTCTTCCATTTCCATCAAAAACCCTTGTCAGCAATGACTTTTGAAATTAGTGTATTTGTGCATCAACATATTTATTTGGCATGACCTAGAAGGGCACATTTATGAATGGATTGCATTGAAATTTGTTCAAATTTGTTCAAGTTTGTCCAAAAAACATTGCCATAGCAATAGCCTTTGAACCTAGTGCATTTATGCATAAACATATTCATTTGGCATGCTCTATAGGGCACATTTATGAATAGATTGCTTTGAAACTTGGTATGCATGTTCGGGAAGACCTCCAGATGGGAGCTATTGATTTTCCAACAAAAAACATTGTCGTTAGCACCAACCTTTGAACTTAGTGCATTTATGCAGCAAATAACCCCTTTTGCACCCCCTACAGGGCATATTTATGAATTTCCATAAAGAAAAAAAACATTGCCAGCAGCAACCACCTTCAAACTTAGTGCATTTATGCATTAACATTTTCCTTTAGTATGCCTCAGAGGGTGCATTCATCATTGGGTTGTTTGAAACTTGGTATGATTATTCAGGGGACCTAGATAGGAGCTAGCGATTTTCCTTTCATTTCCGTCAAAAACTGTTGCTGTTAGCAACGACCTTTGAATTTATTGCATTTGTGCATCAGCATTCTTCGACATTGCATACAGAGCACATTTATCATAGGATTGTTTTAGAACTTGGCATGCTCAAGACAAGACCTCTAGATAAGAGCTATCGGTTCGCATTCATTTCTGTGAAAAAGTTGCTTTTTACAAACACCTTTAAACTTACTGCATTTGTTTATCAACATTCTTCCATTAGCCAGCCCTGCAGTTTACATTTAAAAATGCATGGATTGCTCTGACTTTGTGCACACACAATGCTGTTAGTTGAAATTTCACCAAATAACATTGGAACCTATGGTCTTCAGTTTTGTCATTTCACTTGTAAATCACCAAGTTCAAGTTTGTCAAGTTGAGCTACAGTGTCATTGACTTTTTCATTTTCAGGAATTGTGCCTTTTAAATTGTTTTCGATAACATGAAAAACATCCAAATTTTTATACTGTACCAATGACCCAGACATAGCTGGTGCTAACTCTTAAAATATAGGGCCAAACACAAATTTTGCCCCCCAATCCCCAAAATTTGCATCTAAAACCAAAGAAAACATGTCCTGAAAAGCCCTCCACACTTCGCCCCTACTGCGCATGCGCAGTGTCAAGGACGTTCCGAAATTGGCGCCATTAATCATTCTAAGTTTGGCCCTTCATCAGTTAACATCTGACTGATCTTTGTGCTTATAAATCTCAGTTTAAATGATGCCAGACACATAAATATTAGTGAAATGGTGATTCTAAGGAGGATAGAGAAGGAGGAGAGGAAAAAAATGTGTGACAGAATATTATCAGGGCTGTAACTTAAAATTTTTTAATGAAATTTTGTTAAGTTACCTATTTTCGAGGCAGCAGCCATTTTGTTGTCATTCTCATTATTTAGTTACACTGTTTTTTAAGTGTTTTCCTCTCTCCCTGTCCTTTAAGTCCCCCCTTGCTATTCTCCCATGCTTTTGGCATAGTTTTTGTAATTATTATTACTAAATTTTCTTGGGAGTTTTAGCTGAATAACAGAATGAATTCTGTTCTTTTCCCCATGTTTACGTCTTCACCTACGGGTCTGATGTTCTGCAGTTTCTTCCCTGGAAGTCTCTGTTTTGCATCAGATAGTGTATTTTTGGTAACTGATTTCGGGCCTGGGTGCCTGGAGTCTTATTTTAGTGTTTTTACACTTATTGTTTACATTTACAACAGCCCTCTGTGTGAGGGGGGGATTTCTGAAAAATAATATCTTGATGTTATTTTAATCATAACTAGATACATTATTATTGTTCGTAAGTGTTGAATAAATTGTTTAAAATATTTTAAAAATTTTTGTCCACACTTAGGCTTGGGATCCATTGGGGCTCAACGTTACTTTTCAGAAACTTGGGCTGTTCTGAAAAAATATTTTTTCAAAATATTTTGATTTCAATTATTTTTTCTATATTAATGGATCATATTATTATTATGTATTTTGATTGCCAGGGGTTAGTGCGAGTACCAGGACTTGTTTTCTTTTCACATTGAAAGGATATTGATCAATTGTATTAAGAGGAAGTCTTCCTCTGACTTTATAATCATTCTATATGTGGTCAGTGTACTCGCATTAACTCCTGTTCTGTATCGTATGATTTCGATGACAATATGGGAAGCGTATGTCACGGTATGTTATTGGGGATTTGGACACTCCGGTCCTTTCCCCGCAGGGTCACTCTACTTTATCAATTTCTATTTCAGACGATCAAGATTAGGGTGATGTATCTGTGATGTCTTCCAACAGTGTGCCTCCGTCGTCACAATTAATGAAGGGCTAGCGGAAAAGTGCTCATGTAATACGCCAATTGCCTAAGAGGACCCTAGTAGGTTCGACGGCCTTTGACGTCCGCTAGCTCGCCCGGTGTAGCGTCCATTCACCGAATGGTTCGGCAGCCGGGTTCGTCCGTTGCAGTCTAGAAGGAATTTTGGGGTGATGCGAGCACTATAAATTAACCTAATGCACACCCAGTGACGGCGGATCGGAGGGAGAACGGAGGAAGCCTTTTAGTCCGGTTCATAGCTCGTTCCGGTCCATCCGGACGGCAAGCGAGAGAGGCCCCTCTCTCGTTCAACAACATCTGGCCTCAGATGTTGTGGTACAAAATGTGTCGCAAGCGGAGAATACGTCCGTCGCTCGGGACACTCCGTTGTATAGGCAGTCCGCGGAGACTGCTAAGGCTTCCTCTTCTCGTCAGCGCACACGACCGCACCTTGGCTGCGTGACCGCCGATATATTACCAGCTTCGCCGATCAAGGATTCTTCGGCGACCAGGTCACACCATCCGGTAGCCAGGGACACGAGGCCTGCAGACTCCGGACGTTCGCATAGGAAGTGTGCGGGAGTCAACGTTCACGGAGCTTCCGGCGGCAATGCATCGTAAGACCGCTACTGCACAGGCCTCGGGAACGGACGTGCTTTCCTTAATAGCACAGTTTATCGCAGCATCCCAGCATCAACTGAATCTGTCGCATATATTTTATCCGACGATGCTGGGGCGGGACGCTCCGCGGAAGCGGGTACGGACGTCCGAAAGTTTCATCCGGTCCGACGGGATACCGAAAGGGATTTGGAGGATTTCGAGCTTTCCCTTTCGGAACAACATATGCTGTTGTGTATGTCATCTGACTTGGTCTTCTACAGCTTCTTTCATCGGACCAGAATGCTGCGATGCCGGATAAGAAACTGATAGCGTCGGTGCATGGACTTAGAAATTTTTGGTTCGGTTCAGGGACATCGTCCCTCAGTTCCGACATAGTCCAATAATGTCACACAGACTTTCGAATTATTGCACGACGCTATATATATTATTATTTTATGCTTGCTATAACCAAGCATTTCTGGTTTCTTGTTCGCAGAGTTATGGAGATGTCTTTCATAAGTGTGCCTCTGTCGTCATAGTTAATGAAGAGCTAGCGGCAATAAGTGCTCATGGAATATGTCTATCGCCTACGGAGTGACATTCGCTAGCTCACCCGGTGTAGCGTACATTCATCGAATGGTTCGGCTGCCGGGTTCGTCCGTTGCGGTCTAGGAAGGAGATTTGGGTGATGCGAGCACTTTAATTACTTTAGTACTTACCCAGTGACGGCAGATTGAGGACAGATCGGAGGAAGCCTGTTAGTCCGGTTCCTGGCTTGTCCAGGTCCGTCCGGGCTGTGAGCGAGAGAGGTCCCTCTCTCGTCCAACAACATAGGGGACCGCATGTTGTGGTTCAGATATTTTACATTCGGAGCATATGTCCGTCGGTCGGGACGCTCCGTTATATTGACAGTCCTAGAGACTGTCCTTAATGCTTCCTCATCCTCACAGCAGGGCACACGACCGCACATTGGCTACGTGACCTCGAGTATCCGATCAGTTTCGTCATTCAGTGATTCCACGGCGAATAGGTCGCGCCATCCGGTAGCCAAGGGACACGAGGCCTATACACTCCGTTCGCTCGCATATTGGTAGTATGCACGGGGTAACGATCACGGAGCTTCCAGCGGCAATGCATCGTAAGACCGCTTCTCCTCAGGCCTCAGTGACGGACGTGCTATCCGAGTTAGCACAGTTGTTTCGCAGCATCCCAGCAATTGACAGTTTCTCGGTCGAATCAGGAATTATCCGACGGCGCTGGGTCGGTGCGGTCCGCGGTTGCATCAGCTACGGACGACCGAACGCTTTATAGGGTCCGACAGGATGGCGAAAGGGATTCGAAAGATTTCGAGTTTTCCCTTTAGTAGTATCGGAAGCTGCCTTTCATATCTTCTGGCATTATCTTCCAGTGATTGTTATTTCGGACTTCATTGCTGCGATCTTGGATAAGAGACTTATAGCGTCATTGGACTCGGATTTTTCGATCGGTTCAGGGACATTGTCCCTGACTTACCGACGCAGTCCAATATTGTCATTACAACATGTGTTTTATTTTTCGACGCTATATATATATATATATACAAGCCTGCTACCAAGCATGATAGTTTAGTTTCTTGTCCGCGTTGCTCATTTCTGCCATTTTATCCTTTATACGAATAGTTTATTTTGGCAGAGCAGGGCATACCGAGAGTTCTTATGCGTCTAGACGGTGTGGTTAAAGACTGCATATATTCTTTTTCGCCGTTTATGTCTTTTCCAATTTCAATGTTGGAAACGACATGATGTATAATAGACTTAACTTAGACGCTTTATCATACGTAATCTGCCTTACTGAGGCGTTATCATTACGTCTTCAAGAAAAGATTTACGGGATATTATTCTCAATGTAATTTCTTTTGAGGGCAGTAGTTTGTTCACGTATAACTCCGCCCTTCAGTGGCTGATTGGAGTTGGTTAGACGTGACGCAGCCCTAGCTACATCCACACGCGTGGATAGTAAGGTTAAGAACTCTCTCAGAGTCGCTTCGTTCTCGGAGGAGCTTCTCTTCGACGGCAACTTTTCGGCAATCCATGATTTGCTCGATTTACACGTTCTCTTGTCTATCTAGTGTTACAAGAGATTCAGACTGGGGCAAACATTCGGTGGTTGACTCAGAGAGTGCCACCGCAGTTGCCGGACCCGAGTGTGGCTGTTATGACGGTTGCCAGTCAAACAGATTGGGATATAATACTGATCCCTACGGATTCGAAGTGCCAGGGTCTTTGGGTTCCGCAGTCTCTTAGCAATCAGTTTTCTTCTGCGGAATAATGTTTTTTAGGCTTGCTTTATGTCATTGCATGAACATTATTCAGAAATGCATGCCCAATTCCTGTCCTTTAATTCGACAGTAGTGGCGTATCTCCGGAACCAGGGAGGCACTCTTTCGTTTCCGTTATTCAAGTTAATGGAAAGAATCCGTCTGTTGGTTATAGTACACCAAGTTCTGTTTTGGTCCGTCGTATTCCGGGTAGTCTGATTGTTTTACCGGACTCCCGTTCTCTTACGGCTCGCTTGTTGCTGTCAGAATGGACTCTCAACAAACAAGTATTCAATCAGATTTGCTATCTATGGGAGCGCCCAATGATGATTTATTTACGACACAGTTTGCTAATCAATTGCAGACGTATGTGTTGGCTTGTCCAGATCTCTGAGCTAATGTTGTTAACGCTTTATTGATCTATAGGACGGAATGATAGGATACGCGTATCCTCCGGCGCTGTTGTTTCAGTAGGTATTGCTAAGATAAACAACCACAATACATTTCTGTTGATAGCATCTCTATCTTCACAGAGATCATGGGTAATTTACTCTCTTGTCTACTGTGGGTCTTAACGTGAAATCTTCCTCTATGTGAGGATCTTTTTTCACTGGGTAAATCGTGTCATCTTTATCACAACCCGCAAGGTCGCAACCTTTATGTATTCCGTTGTGTGGTCCGTATTGCATTGTATGCACTGTACTGGACGAGCTTTGGACGCGATTTCTTACTATAGGAGATCCTCTTCTTCGCTATTCTATGCGGCTAAAGTGGAGGCTCTTCCGTCGTGGTGTAGGGATCATTATGTTCATATTGTTGATCCCTCCATACTACTCATTGCAATTTTTTAGTATACTTGTTTCACAAGATCTACTGCAGCCTGTTATTATTTAGGTTATAGGTTTATGTTACCTCATACCTATGCACTCTACGATAGTTTACAATTGAGTCTTTTGTCTCTTTATCTAAGTCAGTTAGTAACTTTTTGATAAATAGACTTAGAATCTTTAGATTAAATTCCTATATGGATTTTAACTTCGGTTCTTATTTAGCTAAGTAATCATTTGAGCCTCTGGAAACAGTAGTTTTCAAATTCTGACCTTTTAGACAGTAATTCTGTTGGTTTCTCTTTTACTGTAGTGTCAGTGAGTTTCATGCACTATCGATGGATGATTTTCACTTTCGTAGTTTCGGAATCACTATTCCGTTACTATTTAGGTTGGATTTTTGCATAAGAGTTAGGCTCCTATTATCCGGAACCTATTATTTTAAGGTCCTTCCATCTTCGTATGGGCATAGGCCTTTACTCTTTCCGGGTACAGTTTATGTATTTATAAACAGATATCTGTTTATTACTATGGGCGTAAGCTTCTTCTGTCTTTGATGCCTAGTAGAAGGACGTTACGCTCCATTTTATTGTTAATGGATTCTATTTACTATCGGTACTGCTTATGGTATATCATTGACTTAGCAGTTGTGCTTAAGATTTCGGCTCATGAAGTAAGAGCTCTTCTACTTCTTGGGCTTACATTAATAGTGTCGCTATTATAGATTTTTGAAGGCCGCTCATTGCGCTCAGCCATCCACATTCATGAATTTTATCTCAGAAATATCGAGTCCATTTCTGGAGGCCTCTATTGTTAGGTCTATTATCTACTGCTCAGAATGTCATTCACTTAACAGTTGCTACTATAGCTAGGTAGGCTGTCTGTTTCGGCAGTGTCTCCGTTCTGCTGCCCTCTTCGCTCTGGGCTATTTGACCCAGGGCAAGAAAAAGGGGGGGGGGGAGGGTGTTCCCTTGGGTCACCTGTTTTACTATGAAAACAAGGGGATACCTCCTCCGGAGTTAGTTATTCTGAGCTGTTATTGGGATGGTTGTTTAGTGAGAAGTTTAGGTTTTTAAAATTCATTCAAGTCTTAGTTTTTAAAGTATAGCTTTTGAATATTGCATATGTCAACGGACATGATTATGCAATCCTCAGACACTTTTAGGAGTATAAGAGTCTCTATTCTATAGACTTACTTTATTTATTGGCTTACTTTAAAAATTATTAGTATAAGGATTATATTGGATATTAATAGAGTACATGGATGTATGAAGCTCAATTTTGGAAGGTGTTGTATCTTTCTAATTTATCATAAATAAGAAAGATACATGTAAGGCCTATTACTTCTTTTTCCCTACAGGGGATGACTCTATTTTATTTTATTGAGCGTATTCCATTTTGCTCTATGTCCTTGGCCCTCCAGCCTTTTTACTATTCAGCTATGTCTGGGTCATTGGTACAGTATAAAAATGTTAAAAAATTTATAGTAATTTATATATTTTTTATACTTACCAATGACCCAGACGGGGATGGCCCTCCCAGGAGTTGGGAACTCTTGCCTCCCCACTGAGTACATAGCGCTTACCAGGCACTGGTTATTAGAATGATTAATGGCGCCAATTTCGGAACGTCCTTGACACTGCGCATGCGCAGTAGGGGCGAAGTGTGGAGGGCCTTTCAGGACATGTTTTCTTTGGTTTTAGATGCAAATTTTGGGGATTGGGGGGCAAAATTTGTGTTTGGCCCTATATTTTAAGAGTTAGCACCAGCTATGTCTGGGTCATTGGTAAGTATAAAAAATATATAAATTACTATAAATTTTTTAACTTTTCAAAAAATTTGATCTCTATATGTCTTGGATGAGTTTGAAAACCAGAACTGCCAGAATTTTTTCAGGAGTTATACCCCTTAGATTGTTTTCTTGTTTGAATTTCCAACTTGCAGGTGGTGTCAGCATGATAACTTTAACTAGACTTTATGATTCTGGAGAATCATGGCTTTTCCCGATGAGATTCCATGATTTTTCATGACCCCACAGTGTCTGATGAATTGTTTTTAACTGTCTCACTGAAGTTCCTTCATTGATGTTATGAGAAAGGTGAAGATAGTAGTCTCAAATGACACAGTTTGATAAAAAATTGTTTAGGTAAAAACCATCATTAACGGTGGAGTGGGTTAATGTCAATATCGTCCTCCAACAAGTCAATGACCGACAAAAGGAGTTATGTTTGTTTGACACATACTCACTGAGTGCTGTGTCAATTTAAAAATGGTCTATTTTATCTCAAATGTATCCAAAATATTGATGTCTGCCAGCTTGTAGAGGGTTAACAAGTGCCAACAGGAATATTTATTCATGCAACTTGTAATGTCACACCAAGAACTGTGAATGGCCATTTTTTTCTTTAAAATCTACAAGATGTTTTCAGAGAAATCCAGGGAGAACAGGAATTTTAAGCTTTTGATGGGTATCATTGTTTTTCCAGCCCAAAACGGGTCAAGTGTTGTTTTTGAAATACTCTTATTACTTCCAAAAATAATTCTCAGTGAATTCTACTTCCACTTATTTTGATCTCTCCTCCCAACTTCGGGTGCTGTGGGTACGCAAACACAGCCTATTTTATCAACATTTTGATGTTTGAGAACCTGCATAGGGTTAACAAATGCTTACAGGAATATTTTGTACATGCACCTTGTAATGTCACACTAAGATATGAGAATGGCCATTTTCTCCTGAAAATCTACGGGATGTTTTTAAAGAAATCCTCAGATAACATGCATTTTTAACCTTTTGAAGGGTATCTCTCTTTAACCAGCTCTAAAGGGTTAATGCTTGGTTTTGTGAATATCTTCATCACTTACAAAAATGATCGACGGTGAATTCCACTTCCAATGAAGGAAGTTATGTTTATCTCGTAGGTACACATTTGGTGTTATGGTTGCCCAAGAACTGCCCATTTTCTCCAAATGTCAATGCTTGGCAGCCTTTGGGTGGTTAACAAATGCTTACCGAAACTTTTTGTTCATGCAACTTGTAATGTCACTCAAAGACCTGCGAATGGTCAATTGCTCTTGAATTTTTTTTTTTGAGAAATCGAGAAATCCACAGAAAACTGGAATTTTAAGCTTTTAAGGGGTATATCTCCTTAACCAGTCAAAAATGGGTTAAGACCTCGATCTTTGAATACATTTACTACTTACAAAAATGTTTCCCTGTCAGTTTTGCGTCCGGTAAAAGAAGTTACGCTTCTCTGTTGTGTTCCCATTTGATGTTGTTGTTGTTCAAAAACAGACTATTTTTTTCAAAATTTTGACATGTAGCAGCCCATGGAGGGTTAACAAATGCTTAGAGGAATAATTTATCCAATCAACTGGTAATGTGACACCATGACCTATCAATGGCCATTTTCTCTTGAAAACCCTACCAGATGTTTGTAAAGAAATCCAGGGAAAACATAAATTTTTAAGCCTTTGATCGGTATCACTAGTAACAACCACAAAATGGGTTAACGCTTGGTTTTTTGAATACCCTTATTACTTACAAAAATGGTCTTCGGTGAATTCCACTTCCAACAAAGGAGATTATGTTTATTTCTCAGGTACACGTTGGGTGATGTGCGTGCCTGAAAACAGCCCATTTCAACAAAATTACGATGCTTGGCAGCCTCTAGAGGGTTAATAAACGCTCACCGGAATATTTTGTCCATGCAACTTGTAATATCACACAAAGACCTGCGAGTAGTCAATTTTTCTTGAAAACCTACAGGATGTTTTTAGAGAAATCCACAGAAAATGGGAATTTTAAGATTTTAAGGGGTCTCTCTCTTTAGCCTGTCCAAAATGGGTTAAGACTTCGACTTTTGAATACCCTTACTACTTACAAAAATGTTTGCGTATAGATTGTGCGCTCGATAAAAGAAGGCACGTTTCTTTGTGGCGTACCCATTGGGTGCTGTTGGCGTCCAAAAACAGCCCATTTTATCACAATTTTGACATTTAGCAGCCCGTGGAGGGTTAACAAATGCTCACCGCAGTATTTTGTCCATGCAACTTCTATTGTCACACCAAGGCCTGGGAGTGACAAATTTTTCTTGAAAATCTACAAGACTCATTTAGAGAAATCCACGGAATACACAATTTTTTGAGCTTTTTGGGGGTATTGCTGTTTAACCATCCCAAAGCGGGTTAACGCTTGGTTTTTTGAACACCCTTATTACTGACAAAAATGATCCTCGGTGAATTCCACTCCCAATAAAGGATGTTATGTTTATCTCCCATGTATTGTTTGGGTGCGGTGGGGGCCTGAAACCGGCCTATTTCATCAAAATTTCGATGTTTGGCAGCCTGTGGAGGGTTACCATATCGCCTGATATGTCGTGTGTATAAAAGGGCGTGTCACAGATAGGTCTAGCAATTACGAATGTTTAAAAAAAATCTACAAGACGTGTTTCGAGAAAGTGCCGATAAACCCCAATTTTGGCAGTTTTTTGCCAATTCTGACGAAATAAGGGTTAAATCGAAAATTTCACTTCGGTACATTTTTAGATTTTGTGCCCCTCTATACGTGTGCAAAATTTCGTGAAAATCGGTTCGAAAATGGATTCTGAATCGTACGGACAAAATGTGTGGAAAAAAAAAAAAAAAATCCGTAGAAAAACAATATTCTTTTCCAGAGGGAAAAGCCTAATAAACAATGTCCAAGCTTTACCAGATTTGATCTGTGAGGTCTGTTGAAGAATGTCTATCCATCTGTCTGTGCTTCTGTCTGTCCATCCATGTTGCGATGTCAGCACGATAGCTTAAACAAACATTTGATTTTAACAAAATATGGTCTGTGAGTTCTACTTGAGAATGTCTTGGATGAGTTCGAAAACCAGTCCTACTGTAATTTATTTTTTCAAGCGTTATGCCTCTTAAATTGTTTTCTGTTGAATTTCTTATTAGTGGGCAGCATGATAACCTGAACAAACGTTATACAGTTTTTATCAAATATAGTCTGTGTTCTGCTTGAGAATGGCTTAGATGAGTCAAAAACCTGTCCTTGCCCAATTGTTAGGAGTCATGCCCCTTAGATTGTTTCTTGTTTGAATTTCTGCCTTGCAGTCATTGTCAGCACAATAAATTAAATTAACATCCAATTTTTACCAAATTTTGTCTGTGAGTTCTACTCAAGAATGAGATTTTTCATCTGGTCTTTGTCGAATTTCTGACTCCCCAAATTTCTCCTATTCTTTATAGAATTGTTCTTAATTTCCGTAGTTTCTGGTGCTAGCATAGATTCCTTTTTATCCACAAGAACTATGCTATAGAATCTTTGATGTGATTCTCTTGTTCCTATGATGCATATAGGAATTTAACCAATTCAGTCTTGTTTGACAGAGATACCTGAAGAAAGTGCCACTTGAAATTTTAGTATTTTGCCTTCAGAGTGCAGAGGGTTAAACTTAAATCAAGAAATTATAGCACATGATAACTCATATTTTTATACTGTACCAATGACCCAGACTTAGCTGGTGCTAACTCCACAAAAACCAGGGCCAAACACAAATTTTGCCCCCCAATCCCCAAAATTTGCATCCAAAACAAAAAGAAATCATGTCCTAAAGGACCTCCATAGTACGACTCTACTGCGCATGCGCAGTGACGCAGTCGTCCCGAAATTGGCGCCAAATATCATTCTCTGTTTGGCCCTTCATCAGTCAACATCTCACTGATCTTTGTGCTTGTAAATCTCAGTTTAAAGGATGCCAGACACGTAATTTTTGGAGAAAATGTGATTCTAAGGAGGATAGAAGGAGGAGAGGAAAAAAGAAGTGGCAAAAAATAATCAGGGCTGTACTTAAAATTTTTTGTTGAAATTATGTTAAGTTGCCTATTTTCGAGGCATGGGCCTCTTGTTGTCATTCTTGCTAATTGTTGCACTGCTTATTCAGTGTTTCCTCTCCCCTAGCCTTCTAAAGTCCCCCCTTGCAATTCTCCCATGCTTTTGGCATATTTTTGAGAAGTTTCATTTCTAAAATTCCCTGGGAGAGTTGCTTGGTTACAGAATGTTTTCTGTTATTTTCCCCATAGTTACGTTTTCACCCATGGGTGTATAACGTTTGTGTTCTGCATCTTCCATCTGATGTTCTGCAGATTCTCCCCTGGGAGTCTCTGTTTTGCATCAGATAGAGTGTAATTGATGACTGATTCCGGGCCAGTTTTTTCAGTGCCTGGAGTCATGTTTTCTACTGTGTTTACACTGTTTGTTTTCATTGGCAACAGCCTTTTTTGAGGGGGGCTGTTTGCCTTTGTGGTAGTTTATCTCATTATAAGATACATTTATATTATCCGAAAGTGTCTCATTAATTATTTTATATAATTTTAAAATTTTTGACCACACTTTGCCATCGGATCCATCGGGGCTCAACGTTACTTTTCAGCAACTTGGGCTTCTCTGAAAAAATATTTTTTCAAAATTATTTTGTTTTGCAATTGTTTTTTCATTTATTAATGGATCATGTTATTATGTATCTTTGTGTCAGGGGTTTTTGCGAGTAACTAGGACTTATTGTTGTTCTTTCACAATGAAGGGACTTTGTTCAAATTGTAATAGGAAGAAATCTTCCTCTGACTTTCATGATCATTGTATTAATTGTAGTCAGTGTTCTCGCATTAATCCCTGTCCTATATGTGAACATTGGGATGAGAAACATTGGAAACGTGTGTCACGATATGTTGTTTCTGGAGAAAGAGCGATGCCGGCTCTTTCTCCACAAGGTCACTCTACTCTCTCAGTTTCTATTTCAGAGGAACCAGAACAGGGTGATGTTTCCATGTTATCTTCTTCAAGTGTGCGTCCGTCGTCACAAATAAATTCAGAGCTAGCGGCAAAAGTGCTCATGGAGATTAGACAAATGTCGTCCGCTAGCTCGCCCAGTGTAGCGTCCATTCACCGAATGGTTCGGCAGCCGGGTTCGTCCGATGCGGTCCAAGAGGAAATTTTGGGTGATGCGAGCACTATAAAAATAATAGATGCACACCCAGTGACGGCGGATAGTGAACGAGAACGGAGGAAGCCTTTTAGTCCGGTTCCTAGCTCGTCCAGGTCCAGCCGGGCCGCGAGCGAGAGAGGCCCCTCTCTCGTACAACAACATCTGGGACCAGATGTTGTGGTACAAAATGTGTCTTTAGCGGAGCATACGTCCGTCGCTCGGGACGCTCCGTTGTATAAGCAGTCCGCAGAGACTGTTAAGGCTTCCTCTTCTCGTCGGCGCACACGACCGCACCTTGGCTGCGTGACCTCCGATATTTTGACCAGGTCACACCATCCGGCAGCCAGGGATTCGAGACCGATGGACTCCGGATGTTCGCATAGGAAAAGTATGCGGGAGCCATCTGATGCGGAGCTGCCCTCGGCGAAGCAGCGAAAGACCGCTCCTCCGCAGGTCTCGATGTCGGACATTCTAGTGCAGATAGCACAGCTTATCGCAGCATCCCAGCAGCCGACAGAAACGGTGTCGGATCGAGAATTATCCGACGGCGCTGGGTCGGTACGCTCCGCCGTAGCATCGGGGGCGGACAACCGGGAACATCGGGAGGTCCGACCGGATGGTGAAAGGGATACGGATGAATTGGAGCTATCCCTTTCGGAACAACATAAAGCTGCCGTGGACTTCATCCGGCACTTTCTTCCTCAAGTTGTTCCGTCGGGCCAGACTGCTGCGCTTCCGGACAGGAGAATTATAGCGTCATTGGACTCTGATTTTTTTGAGCGGTTCAGGGACATCGCTCCCGAGTTTCCGTCGCAGTCCAATAATGTTGCAAGAACATTTGAATTATTGAACGACGCTATTTTTAAACTTGCTTCCAGGACGGGGAAAGCAGGTTTCTTGTCCGCAAATACTCTCAACCTGCCTTTCATTAATGCAAGGAATAAATTCGACACGGCAGGTCAGGGTATACCGAGAGTTCCTCTGCGTATGGACGACGAGGCGGAAGACTTAGAGCTTTCATTACCGTCGTCAGCTTCTTTTCCAACCGCAGTGTTGGAAACAGCTATTGCGTCTAACAGAGCCAATTTAGATGCCTTATCTTACGCAGATCACCTTACTAAGGCGTTATCACTGCGCCTTCAAGGGGAAGAGTTTCAGGATATACAATCCTCCTTAAGACTTCTTTCAAGGGCAGTAGCTTATTCCACGTGTAACTCCGCCCTTTCAGTGGCAAATCTGGAGTTGGTTAGACGTGACGCAGCCCTGGCTACATCCACACTAGTGGATTCTAAGGTGAAGAACTCTCTTAGAGTCGCTTCGGTCTCAGGAGATCTTCTCTTTGACGGCAAGCTTTCCGCTATTTATGATAATATTAAAAAGAAAGCTAGTGATTCTCTGTTGTTCAGATCCGCTCCTAAAGGTCGGATACAGCAGACACAAATAAGGCGGGCACTTCTGGGTCTTATGCGCCCAAGAGAGGTTCCTATAGAGGTTCCGGTGCGTCCTCTAGCTCTTATTCGAGAGACCGTCAGGATAGCGACTCTCGTTCGGGACGTCCTTCAGGCCGGGACAATCGGTCGGACGCCCCGAGGTCGACGAGGCGAGGTGCGGGTCGTGGAAGACGTGGTTTCTCCTACCGCAGGCCTCGCAGATCCAGGAGGTGATGGCTTAAACCTCTATCGCGTTCCGGTTGGCGGAAGGTTGTCGAGTTTTTCTCAAGAGTGGGCGTCGATTACGGACGACCCGTGGGTGAGAGGAGTGACTTCGGAAGGTCTAAAGATATCCTTCAAACGAAAGCCTCCATTAACTCGAAGTCCAAAGTGGACTCATCTTCCGTCAAATCCTCAGAAAAGAGACGCTCTGCTATCAGAGGTGCAGTCTCTTTTAATGAAGAACGCGGTAGAGGTCGTAGAAAACCAGGAATCGCTGGGATTCTACAGCCATCTGTTTCTGGTTCCGAAACCAGACGGCTCGTTCCATCCAGTCATAGATTTGAGCTGGATAAACAAGCTGATCGTCGCTCCGAAGTTTTATATGGAGACGATTCGATCGGTCAGAGCGAGTATTCGGGTGAACGATTATACAACGAGCATAGATCTCAAAGATGCGTACTTTCACGTCATGGTACATTCGACATTCCGAAAGTATCTACGCTTCGCAGTCCTAGGAGTGGTGTATCAGTTCCGGGCCATGTGCTTCGGATTGAATCTAGCACCCTGGGCTTTCACTCGGGTAATGAACTCGGTAATGATCTACTTCCGAGCTCATTCGTCTGCGGTAACGTCGGCCTACCTGGACGACATTCTTCAGAGGTACGGCAACGAGTTAACGCTTCAGAACGATGTTCAGAATCTTCTTCTATTGCTCCGACGTCTCGGTTTCATAGTAAACGAGGAGAAGTCGGATCTGGTGCCGTCCAAGTCATTCACTCATCTGGGAATGAGCTTCGAGACGCACAACAATCTCGTTCGTCTGCCGTTAACCAGAGCGAAATTAGTCAGTTGTTACGCTCGCTATTGTCTGAATACAGACAAAGTCACGGCGAGAGAATTTATGAGACTGATAGCCGCCGCGGATCTCATTCCGATGGGACGGCTACGCACACGGCCTCTTCAAATTTTTCTGACTCAGAATTGGAGTGTGAAAATTCATTCGCTCGATGTAGACGTTCTCTTGTCAGATCAAGTGAAACAAGAGATTCAGACTTGGGCAAACATTCAGTGGTTAACTCAAGGAGTTCCGCTGCAGTTGCCGGATCCGAGTTTTACCATTATGACGGATGCCAGTCAAACAGGTTGGGGTGCATCATTAATCCCAACGGATTCGAGATGCCAGGGTCTTTGGGATCCGCAATTCCTGTGCAAGCACATAAACATCAAGGAAATGATGTCAATTTGGCTTGCGTTACGTCACTGGATGGACATTATTCACGATGCTCATGTCCAAATCCTATCCGACAATACGACAGTAGTGGCGTATATACGGAATCAGGGAGGCACTCATTCAGTTCCGTTGTTCAATCTAACGGAAAGAATCCTTCTGTTTGCGTTGGAACATCACGTTCTTCTTTCGGTCCGTCACATACTGGGTCGTCTGAATGTGCTAGCAGACTCCCTTTCACGAAAGGGTCGCTTGTTGCCGTCGGAGTGGACTCTCAACAAACAAGTATTCAATCAGATTTGCTACCAATGGGAACGGCCAATGATAGACTTATTTGCGACACATCTCAACAATCAGTTGCAGACGTATGTGTCCCCGTGTCCGGATCCAAGAGCATTTGCAGTAGACGCTCTGTCGATCCCTTGGGACGGAATGATAGGATATGCGTATCCTCCAGCGCCGTTAATTCAACAAGTATTGCTAAAGATAAAACAATCTCAATGCAAGATTCTGTTGGTAGCATCTCTGTCGCCACAGAGACCGTGGATAAATCTACTCAGGTGTCTGTTGTGGGACCTACCGCGGAAGCTTCCTCCACGAGAGGATCTTCTTTCGCAGGGGAAATCGCGCCAACTCCATCACAACCCGCAAGGTCTCAACCTTCACGTTTTTCCGTTGTGCGGTCCTTCTTGCATGGCAAGCACTTTACAGGACGAGCAGTGGACGCGATTTCTAACTGTAGGAGGACCTCCTCTTCGCTAAACTATGCGGCTAAGTGGAAGGTTTTCCGTCGTTGGTGTAGGGATCATTCTGTGGATATATTTGATCCCTCTATACCAGACATTGCTAACTTTCTAGTATACTTGTTTGACGAAATCAAACTGCAGCCTGTTACTATAAAGGGTTATAGATCTATGTTATCTGATACCTATGCACATCATGATAGTTTACAAATTGGATCTAATGTCTCTTTATCGAAATTGGTTAGAAACTTTTCGATAAATAGACCCAGAACTCTTAGATTAATTCCTAAGTGGAATTTAGCTTGGGTTCTCCTTAAATTGAAGGAAAAGCCATTTGAACCTCTTGGGACAGTAGATTTCAAATTCTTATCTTATAAGACAGCTTTTCTCTTAGCTTTCTCTTCTGCCAGAAGAGTCAGTGAGCTTCATGCACTATCGGTGGATGATTCTCATTATCGTAGTGTTGGGAACACTATCACCTTCACTACTAATGTGGGTTTTTTAGCTAAGAATCAGGCTCCTAATAAATATCCGGAACCTATTGTTATTAAGGCTCTTCCGTCTTCAGACGGGCGTAGGCCTTTTACTCTGTCCTGTTAGAGCACTACGTATCTATAAACAGAGATCTCAGTTCATCAGAAAGGGACGGAAACGTTTCTTTCTGTCTTTGATGCCTAATAGAAAGGACATTTCAGTCCATTCTATTGCTAGATGGATTCAGTTAACTATCCGTACTGCGTATGAAGATTTATCTTCTTCTCAGCAGTCTGTGCTTAAGATTTCTGCTCATGAAGTAAGAGCTCTTTCTACTTCCTGGGCTTATGCTAATAGTGTTGCTATTACAGATTTAATGAAGGCTGCTTATTGGTCTCAGCCTTCCACATTTACTAATTTTTATCTCAGAAATATTGAGTCCATTTCTGGAGACCTGCATTGTTTAGGTCCGTTATCTGTTGCTCAGAATGTCGTCCACTAAACAGTTGCAACTATAGTTATGCAGGCTTTCTGTTCCGGCAGTGACTCCGTCCGGCTGTCCTCTTCGCTCTGGGCTATTTGACCCAGGGCAAGGGGAAGGGGGGGGGGGGGGGGGCGGGTGTTCCCTTAGGTCACCTGCTTTATAGTGAAAAGCAAGGGAATGCCTCCTCCAAGACAGTATTTCTGAGTCGCTTCCGGGATGGTTTTAAAGTGTAATATTAATGTTTAATTTCATTCATGTCTTATTTTTAAAGTGTAGCTCGGTGTGAAGCATTTGTATATGTCAAGTGTCAAACGGGCTTTAATATACAATACTCGGACACTTTTAAATGATTATAAAGAGTCTCAATTCTCTGGACTACTTTATTTATTGGCTTGCTTTAAAAATAATTAGTATAAGGGTTATACTGGATGTTAATAGAGAACATGAATGTTATTGTGCTCAATTATTGAGGGTAGTGTATCTTTCTAATTTTATATTAAATAAGAAAGATACATATAAAGCCTAATACTCCTTTTCTCCTTAAGGGGTTACCTCTTTATTATATAATTGAGCTTATTGGATTTTCCTCTATGTCCTAGGCCCTCCAGCCTGTTTACTATTCAGCTAAGTCTGGGTCATTGGTACAGTATAAAAATGTTAAAAAATTTATAGTAATTTATATATTTTTTATACTTACCAATAACCCAGACGGGGATGGCCCTCCCTGAGTTGGGAACTCTTGCCTCCCCGCTGAGTACATAGCGCTGACAGGCACTGCCAGTAAGAATGATATTTGGCGCCAATTTCGGGACGACTGCGTCACTGCGCATGCGCAGTAGAGTCGTACTATGGAGGTCCTTTAGGACATGATTTCTTTTTGTTTTGGATGCAAATTTTGGGGATTGGGGGGCAAAATTTGTGTTTGGCCCTGGTTTTTGTGGAGTTAGCACCAGCTAAGTCTGGGTCATTGGTAAGTATAAAAAATATATAAATTACTATAAATTTTTTAACTTTTATGTGTACCCATACTATGTATGGTAAACATAATGCCGGCATCCGTGTTGGCCATCCGTCGTTCGTCCATCCTTTGTCCATCCGTCTGTCCATCCGGCATCCGTATCCATTTCTTCGTCATTCGATAACTTGAAAAATATTGCTTGGATTGTCAAGTTACTTTATATTTGTGTTCAGGTTACTGATGTGCCAAGCTGTATAGTTTTTGGTGTAAATCTGATAATTTGATCCTGAGATAGTAACCCTTTATCCTTCAAATTGAAAATTCCTCCAATCCCTTTGGCATTCGATAACTTGAAAAATATTGCTTGGATTGTCTAGTTGCTTTATATTTGTGTTCAGGTTACTGATTTGCCAAGCTGTATAGTTTTTGGTGTAAATCTGATGATTTGTTACTGAAATATTAACCCTTTATCCTTCAAATTGAAAATTCTTCCAATCCCTTTGACATTCGATAACTTGAAAAATATTGCTTGGATTGTCAAGATACTTTATATTTGTGTTCAGGTTACTGGTGTTCCGAGCTGTATAGTTTTAGGTGTAAATCAGATGATTTAATCCTGAGATATTAACCCTTTATCCTTCGAATTGAAAATTCCTCCAATCCCTTTGGCATTCGATAACTTGAAAAATATTGCTTGGATTCTCAAGTTACTTTATATTTGTGTTCAGGTTACTGATGTACCAAGCTATATAGTTTTTGGTGTAAATCTGTTATTTTGATCCTGAGATATTAACCCTTTATCCTTCAACTTGAAAATTCATCCATTCCCTTTGGCATTCGATAACTTGAAAAATATTGCTTGGATTGTCAAGTTGCTTTATATTTGTGTTCAGGTTACTGATGTGCCGAGCTGTATAGTTTTTGGTGTAAATCTGATAATTTGATCCTGAGATATTAACCCTTTATCCTTCAAATTGAAAATTCCTTCAGTTCCCTTTGGCATGAGATAACTCAAAATATATCAATCCGATTGTCATGTTACTTTATATATTTATTCAGGTTACTGATATGCTGTGCTGTATAGTTTTTTTTATGTAAATCTGATAATTTGATCCGGAGATATTAACCCTTTATCCATCAAATTAGACACTCCTCCAATCCATTTCTATATGTACCCATATCATGTATGGTGTACATAATGTCGGCATCCGTGGTGGCCCTCCGTCATACAGCTTTCTACTAGTTGCGCGTATGGGTACACATCTGACAATTTCATCGGCCTATTTTTCTGGTATGTGTTCACAATAATATGTTATGATCATAAGGTTAACTAAATGACAAAAAATAACTGAAATACTCATCACTTTAACTAAAGTTTGATGCAAGCTTTGTTAGATTTATTCTCCATTTTCACGGTTAACATTATTATCTGCAACAACTTAGTCCCAAAAGTAATAATGTTTTTAATGATATACAGTATGTCTCCTATATTGCACATCATGTTTACCCAGTGAACAACAGACATTTGCAGTAGATGACTAATATTTTAATTGTATGAAAGTAGGCAAACCTGGATCATGAATTTACTTCATGTAACCAGAACATAAATCGAACGAGCATTCACCTAAATTGTGTGCTCTGGATAGAATGTGGAAAATTGAAGTTTTTGTGAGGTGTAACTTTAATGAACACACTGATTTTAAATGGGCATTATTAACTCCTAGCACTCTAGTAGTATTTCAGTTTTTTTTATTATTGACTCCATATTGCCGATATGGCATGAAAAATTTAAATACCAAGACAGTGTGTGTGGGGGGGGGGGGGGGGGGGGGGGAGGGGGGTCTGCAAAAGATTTGCAGACACAGGGGTCTAAAAAATTTGTTCCCGCCTGCTGGGACCCACCATCCCAAACCTTTAAATTTTTCCATCCCTCCCCAAGGGACCCACCCCCCTTATTTCATTCCGGAGCTCAAAACACTTCTGAAACCTGGCCAATTATCAATGGTCTGTGTTCTATACTATTATGCATTCCCAAATTTTAGTTTGTTCTGCATAAACTAATACAAGGGAAGTAATTCTAAATTGAAATTCAACCTTATGTTATAAATCCATGTAAAACTAGACTTTATGATTCTGGAGAATCATGGCTTTTCCAGATGAGATTCCATGATTTTTCATGACCCCAGAGTGTCTGATGAACTGTTTTTAACTATCTCACTGAAGTTCCTTTATTGATGTTATGAGAAATGTGGGTAGAGTAGTCTCAAATGACTCAGTTTGATAAAAAAATGTTTAGGTAAAAACCATCATTAATGGTTGAGAGGGTTAATATCAATATCGTCGTCAGACAAGTTAATGGCCGACAAAATGAGTTATGTTTGTTTGACACATACCCACTAAGTGCTGTGGCTATTTGAAAATGGTCCATTTTATCTCAAATGTTTCCAAAATATTGATGTCTAGCAATTTGTAGAGGGTTATCAAGTGCTAACAGGAATATTTTTCCATGCAACTTGTAATGTCAGACCAAGAACTGTGAATGGCCATTTTTTCTTTAAAATCTACAAGATGTTTTCAGAGAAATCCAGGCAGAACATGAATTTTAAGTTTTTGATGGGTATCATTGTATCATCATTACCCAAAATGGGTAAGTGTCGTTTAGTTGAATACCCTTATTACTTCCAAAAATAATTCTCAGTGAATTCTACTTCCAATTATGTTGATCTCTCCTCTAAACTTTGGGTGCTGTGGATATGCAGACACAGCCCATTTTATCAACATTGTGATGTTTGAGAACCTGCATAGGGTTATCAAATGCATACTGGAATATTTTGTGCATGCAGCTTGTAATGTCACACTATGATCTGAGAATGGCCAATTTTTCTTGAAAATCTACGAGATGTTTTTGGAGAAATCCTCGGATAATATGAATATTGAACCTTTTGAGGGGTATCACTCTGTAACCAGCCCTAAACGGGTTAATGCTTGGTTTTGTGAATACCTTCATTACTTACAAAAATTATCCTTGGTGAATTCCACTTCCAAGGAAGGAGGTTATGTTTATCTCTCAGTAACACATTGGGTGTTATGGTTGCCCAAGAACAGCCCATTTTCTCAAAATGTCTATGCTTGGCAGCCTCTGGAGGGTTAACAAATGCTAAAAAAGATTTTGTCCATGCAGCTTGTAATGTCACTTCCAAGACCTGCGAATGGTCAATTTTTATTGAACATTTTTTCGGAGAAATCCACAGAAAACTGAAATTTTAAGCTTTTAAGGGGTATCTCTCTTTAGCTTGCCCAAAATGGGTTAAGACTTCGAGTTTTGAATACCCTTACAAAAATGTTTCCATATAAATTGTGTGCTCAACAAAAGAAGGCACTTTTCTTTGTGGCGTACCCATTGGGTGCTGTTGGTGTCCAAAAACAGCCCATTTTATCACAATTTTGACATTTAGCAGCTCGTGGATGGTTAACAAATGCTCACCGGAGCATTTTGTCCATGCAACTTCTCTTGTCACTCCAAGACCTGTGCGTGGTCAATTTTTCTTGAAAATCTACAAGACTCGTTTAGAGAAATCCACGGGGGCGCGGTGGCTGAGTAGGTGGAGGTGCAGGCTGCAAGTCGAGAGGTCCTCGGTTCGAATCCCACCTGCGGCAACTGCTTTGTGTCCTTGGGCAAGACACTTCACCCCCATTGCCCATGTGGGGGCACGGAGGCGCTGTGTACTAAAGCGTACTGCACATCGATGGTGCACCTGTCTTCAACCAATGCTATTATAAACCCTGCTTGTGTGGAGTTAGTATGTTGGGGAGCTGACAGTTGCTCGCCATTGCTTGGTGGTTCTCTCCGGGTACTCCGGCTTCCTCCACCCGTAAAACTGTCATGGTCATGATTAGCCATTGTGCAGAAATATGTGACCTTAAACGCCAATAAATAAATAAATAAATAAATAGAGAAATCCACAGAAAACATGCATTTTTGAGCTTTTGAGGGGTATTGCAGCTTAACCAGCCCAAAACGGGTTTTTGAATACCCTTATTACTTACAAAAGTGATCTACGGTGAATCCCACTTCCAATAAAGGAAGTTATGTTTATCTCTCATGTATCATTTGGATGCTTTAAGGGCCCACAAACAGCCCATTTCATAAAAATGTTGATGTTTGACAGCCTGTGGAGGGTGAACATATGCATTGCCTAATATCTCTTGTTTATGAATGGTCGTGTCACAGACATGTCTAACAATGATGAATGTTTAAAAACAGTCTGCAGGACGTGTTTTGGGAAAGTGCCTATAAACCCTAATTTTGGCAAAATAAGGGTTAAATTGAAAATTGCGCTTGGGTACATTTTTAGATTTTTTGTCCTGTGTGACAATCGGTTCGAAAATGGCTTCCAAATCGTACGGACAAAATGTGTGCCCCCCCCCCCCCCCCCCCGTAAAAAAATAAAAAAAAATAATAATAATCTGTAGAATAACAATAGTCTTTTCCAGAGGGAAAGCCTAATGATTTAACAAAGTTATCAAAAGAGAGATTTGTCATATAAATTGTGTTAAGGTGATATATTTTATGAGACACACTCAACACCCTGCAATTCTTTATTAGCACCATATACCTTTGTTACATTATATAATTTGATGCTCAAAGTTAATGTATCCTATTTCCGAGGCAATGCTGACATCACTACATGTGAGTTGTGATACCTGAAGCTGAGTGAGGGCTGAAATCAGTGGTGCAGTGGAGAATGTCAAATAAAGTGTAAAATAAGGCAATCAGTTTGAATCATGACATATCGGACATATATATCTGACACATTTTAATCAAAATGAATAAGATAGTTTTTGCTTTTTACATATGGAGATATGAGCTGTGGGATTAGGCAAACTCAAATGAGTTGGTTCTAAAGACTATATAGCAAAGACATATTTTGTTAAAGTATATTAATAGCTGAATTCAGTAGAGTAATTCTACATGAGTCAGTTTGGTTGAATTGAAAAAAAGGTGTTCATAACAAAATTCAATTGCAGATTATTCAAATTTGATCAGTGTATGTTAATGTTTCTAATGTCCATTTCAGTTGTCGAATTTGTGAATCTTCACTGAGGTCTCTTCTGAGCTTGTCTATACCCCACATTCTCTCCAAAGCATGCTTAAAATACTCTATTCACCACCCTGAATCATCTTAAAGGTATAAGAACATCATTCTTTGAATGAATTCAAGTGCAGGAAAAAATTTGCAATTTGGGTCATTTCCACGTTTTTTCCGGGCCAATGGACCCACCCACCCCTACCCTGTGTCTGGAATTTTTTAGCAGACAACCCCCCCTCCCCCCCCTCACCCCCCCCCCCCCCCCCACCCCTGACCAAGATGTAATTTTTTAGTTCAACTTGACAAAGTCAAGCTGAGCTATTGCCATCACTTCTTGTCTGTCGGCGTACGTACATACATATGTTAGTACGTACGTCCACAATTTCCTTTTGCACACCTCACAGGTCGCATTTATGATCAGATCACTTTGAAACTTGGTATGCTTGTTTGGGGTGACCTCTAGATGGGAGCTATCGATTTTCTTCAATTTCCATCAAAAAATGTTCCGCGGCCAACGTTCTTATAACTTAGTTTAAGTCAGACCACAATATTTCGCTTTGGTACACCCTACAGGGCACATTTATGATCGGATTGCTTTGAAACCTGGTATGCTTGTTTAGGGTGACCTCTAGATGGGAGCTATCGATTTTCATCAATTTCCGTGAAAAAATGTTGCCACGGCCAACATTCTTAGAACTTAGTTTAGTCAGACCTCAATATTTCCCTTGGCACACCCTACAGGGCACATTTATGATCAGATTGCTTTGAAACCTGGCATGCTTATTTGGGGAGACCTCTAGATGGGAGCTATCGATTTTCTTCAATTTCCGTCAAAAAATGTTGCAGAGGCCAACATTCTTAGAACTCAGTTTAGTCAGAAGACCTCAGTATTTCAATTTGGCACACCCTACAGGGCATATTTATGATCGGATTGCTTTGAAACCTGGCATGCTTGTTTGGGGTGACCTCTATATGGGAGCTATTGATTTTCTTCAATTTCCGTCAAAAAATGTTGCCGTAGCCAACGTTCTTAGAACTTAGTTTAGTCAGACCACAATATTTCCCTTTAGCACACCCTACAGGGCACATTTATGATTGGATTGCTTTGAAACCTGGTATGCTTGTTTAGGGTGACCTCTAGATGGGAGCTATCGATTTTCTTCAATTTCTGTCAAAAAACGTTGCCACGGCCAACGTTCTTAGAACTCAGTTTAGTCAGACCACAATATTTCCCTTTGGCACACACTACAGGGCACATTTATGATTGGATTGCTTTGAAACCTGGCATGTTTGTTTCGGGTGACCTCTATATGGGAGCTATCAATTTTCTTTGCTTTCAATCAAAAACTGTTACCATTGGCAATGACCTTTGAACTTAGTTTAGTCAGACCTCAATATTTCCCTTTGGCACACCCTACAGGGCACATTTATGATCGGATTGCTTTGAAACCTGGTATGCTTGTTTGGGGAGACCTCTAGATGGGAGCTATCGATTTTCTTCAATTTCTGTTGAAAAATGTTGCCGCTGCCAACGTTCTTAGAACTTAGTTTAGTCAGACCTCAATATTTCCCTTTGGCACACCCTACAGGGCACATTTATGATCGGATTGCTTTGAAACTTGGCAAACTTGTTTGGGGAGACCTCTAGATGGGAACTATCAATTTTCTGTCATTTCCGTCAAAAAATGTTGCCGCGGCCAACGTTCTTAGAACTTAGTTTAGTCAGACCTCAATATTTCCCTTTGACACACCCTACAGGGCACATTTATGATCGGATTGCTTTGAAACCTGGCATGCTTGTTTGGGGTGACCTCTAGATGGGAGCTATCGATTTTCTTCCATTTCCGTCAAAAATGTTGCTGCGGCCAACGTTCTTAGAACTTAGTTTAGTCTGACCTCAATATTTCCCTTTTGCACACCCTACAGGGCACATTTATGATCGGATTGCTTTGAAACCTGGCATGCTTGTTTGGGGTTACCTCTAGATGGGAGCTATCGATTTTCTTCGATTTCCGTCAAAAAATGTTGCCACTGGCAATGACCTTAAATGAACTTAATAAAAACTTAGTGCAGTTAAGCATCAATATTTCCCTTTGACACACTCTGCAGGGCACATTTATGATTGGATCGCTTGCAAACTTGGTGAGCTTGTGTGGGGTGACATCTATATGGGAGCTGTCGATTTTCTTCCATTTCTGTCAAAAAATGTTGCCACTGACCTTTGAACTTACTCAGACCTCAATATTTCCCTTTAACACAGCCTTCAGGGCACATTTATGATCGGATCACTTTGAAACTTGGTATGTGTGTTCCGTTTGACCTCTAGATGTGAGCTATTGTTTTTTTTCATTTCCATAAAAATTTATTGTCGTTATCTCCAACCTTTGAACTTAACTGCATTTGTGCATCAACTTATCCCTTTTGCACTCTCTGCGGGGTATATTTATGAATTTCCATAAAAAACCCATTGCCACAAGCAATGACCTTCTACTTAGTGCATTTGTGCATTAACATCTTCCTTTGGCATGCCTCAGAGGACACATCATTATCGGGTTGTTTTGAAACTTTGTATGCTTATGCATGGTGACAAAGATAGGAGCTATTGATTTTCTTTTCATTTCCATCAAAAACTGTTGCTGTTAGCAACAATCTTTGAATTTATTGCATTTGTGCATCAACATTCTTTGACATGGCCTACAGGCCACATTTATCATAGGATTGTTTTTGAACTTGGTGTGCTCATTGGGCAAGACCTTTTGATAAGAGCTGTTGATAAGTATTCATTTCTGTGAAAAAAGTTGCCATTTACAATAACCTCTGAACATACTGCATTTGTGTTTCAACATTCTTCCTTTAGCCAGTGTTACAGTTTACATTTAAAAAATGCATGGATTACTCTGACCTTGTGCACACACAATGCTGTTATGTTGAAATTTCATCAAATAACATTGGTACCAATGATCTTCAATTTTGCCATTTCATTTATAACTTACCAAGTTCCAAGTTTGTCAAGTTGAGCTACAGTGTCATTGACACTTTCATTTAATTCTCATTTGCATTGTGGGAAAAGCTTCTGCTGAAAATTTTTGTATTTTAACATCAGAGTGCAGAAGGTTAATGTGCCTTGTATTAAATTATGTCTCCCCTTCCCAGAAGGGAGACATATTGTTTTAGTGCATATTCTTCTTCTTCTTCTTCTTTGACCTACACCTTAGATACTTGGCATGTGGATGTATCACCATGAACCGGTGTGCAGTGTATCAAAGTGACCTTCATGTGACCTTGACCTTTGACCTGAAGGGCAGATTTATGCGCTTTTTTAAGGTAAACTGTCCCGACCAAAACTTGTTTGTCTTTTGAGCCAGGCCTTAGATATTTGGCATGTGGATGTATCACCATGAGTCGGTGTGTCGCATACCATTGTGACCTTCATGTGTCCTTGACCTCAAGGTCAAATGTACTTCAAATAGGGAGTAATTGTCCAGACCAGAATTTTTTTGTTTTTTGACCTAGGACTTGGTTATTTGACATGTGGATATGTCACCATGAGACCGCATGTCGCGACCTTCATGTGACCTTGACCTCAAGGTTAAATTTATGTACTTCAAATAGGGAGTAATTGTCCAGACCAGAATTTTTTTGTTTTTTGACCTAGGACTTGGTTATTTGACATGTAGATGTGTCACCATGAGACTGCATGTCATGACCTTCATGTGACCTTGACCTCAAGGTCAAATTTATGTACTTCAAATAGAGAGTAATTGTCCAGACCAGATTTTTTTTGTTTTTTGACCTAGGACTTGGTTTTTTGACATGTGGATGTGTCACCATGAGACCGCATGTTGTGACCTTCATGTGACCTTGACCTCAAGGTCAAATTTATGTACTTCAAATAGGGAGTAATTGTCCAGACCAGAATTCTTTTGTTTTTTTGACCTAGGACTTGGTTATTTGACATGTGGATGTGTCACCATGAGAACACATGTCGTGATCTTCATGTGACCTTGACCTCAAGGTCAAATTTATGTACTTCAAATAGGGAGTAATTGTCCAGACCAGATTTTTTCAGTTTTTTGACCTAGGACTTGGTTATTTGACATGTGGATGTGTCACCATGAGACTGCATCTCGTGACCTTCATGTGACCTTGACCTCAAGGTCAAATTTATGTACTTCAAATAGGGAGTAATTGTCCAGACCAGAATTTTTTTGTTTTTTGACCTAGGACTTGGTTATTTGACATGTGGATGTGTCACCATGAGACCGCATGTTGTGACCTTCATGTGACCTTGACCTCAAGGTCAAATTTATGTACTTCAAATAGGGAATAATTATCCAGACCAGAACTTTTTTGTTTTTTGACCTAGGACTTAGATATTTGACATGTGGATGTATCACAATTAGACCGCATGTCACATGTAATCATGACCTTCATGTGACCTTGACCTCAAGGTCAGATTTATGTACTTTAAATAGGGAGTAATTGTCCAGACCAGATTTTTTTTTTTGGACATGTGGATGTGTCACCATGAAAACGCATGTCTGCTACCTTGATGAACTGCATGTGACCTTGACCTTTGACCTCAAGGTCAAATTTATGTACTTCAAATAGGGAATAATTGTCCAGATCAGAACTTTTTTGTTTTTTGACCTAGGACTTAGATGATTGGCATGTGGATGTATCACAAAAAGACCACATGTTATCATGACCTTCATGTGACCTTGACCTCAAGGTCAAATTTATGTACCTTAAATAGGGAGTAATTGTCCAGACCAAAATTTTTTTTTTTTTGACGTGGATGTGTCACCATGAAACCGCATGTCCGCTACCTTGATGAACTGCATGTGACCTTGACCTCTGACCTCAAAAGGAAGGGGAGACATATGTTTTAGTGTTCTAAAACACTTTCTAGTTGATATTCAGTTATTATTTTTCATACTTCAGACAAGAGGGATTCATCAGAGGGAATGAAGAGAAAATTGTTCCGAGACAAAGCAGAAGATGATGGAAACCCTATTAGGAAAATGAGAATAAAGAGAGTTGAATTGAAAGCTGAAGGTACATGCATCTGAAATAATTTGATGTTGGGGGTCTCAGAATTCCCATTGAAATTAGTACATGTATCGTCTTTGTATGTCTCATATTTGGTTTCAGATTCCTTTTGAAGTGTAGAGTAATGTTTGTTCTAAAGAAATTGTGGGGCAATATTTGCACTTTTTCTGGGAAGGGCAAGATTGTTCAACATATTTTTTCAAGTTGAGAACATTTGGGCTGATTTGAAAGACATTTGGAGCCAAATATAAGTATGTTACGTGTACTTGAGATCTGATCTGTAAAGGACATCAGCTGTCAATCTCAGAGGGATGCAAAGTGTCTCAAACTAGAACAATGTTTCAAATATCCTCTTTTCCTGAAGTGCAGACAGAAGTAATTATATTTGGTACAGACTATCATCTGGAGGAGTGGAATCAAACCGGTAAAAAATCTTCTGATCGGTTTTATTTTGGCACACTGTATTGTGTCTTTCATTTTAAGGAGTCATCCAACAAATCTTGGATCAAATTTCAGGTAATTTCCAAAAATGGCCAGAAAGAAATAACCCCATTAAATGATAGACCAAAATGTTTGAGATGAATCATAGTAGGAGTGGAAACTGAATTTTGCCATGAAACTGCTGCCAGGCGGTAGAAAGCACTGCCAGAAAGTCAGCTACTTGGCATGAGTAAGAGACCAAAAATTTTACAATAAAATATTATATTCTGCAATCCTTCAAGTACACCTCAGAGAAATGTTGTTCTCACTCATGCAAATAATGGACTGTAAGACTAATTCTAAGTGAGGGTGTCTAAATTTCCCCAGGGCTGCCAGACTTAGCTTTCCTACTACAAAGTTGAGGTGAATTAGTGTCTTGACCCTGTTGGCATCAGCATCTGTGTCGGTGTCTGCATCAAAATCCAATTTTGTAACAGTTTGTGTTTCAGTAAATTTCTTTAAACCTATTGACCCCAGGGCTTTCAAATTGCAGCTGTGGGTTATTTAGGACCATAACTACTGTACTTAACCCGTCTTTTGTAACATGTGCTAGCCCCAGAGTTGCAACCTTTTTTACCCAAACCAAATTGTTATTCAACAGTGCTACCTTAAGTTGATCCACATTTGGTTTTCAGTATCTTTTGGGACATCTTTTTTCTGCATTGTTTTTCAAATTCCCCAACACTCTGTCGGGCATCACAAAAACTGAAAATTGAACAAAAGGTAAAAACAGTTTTTCTTGAATAACGCAGGTTATAAGCTTGAAAATAAAGAGCTTACATGTAAATTGTAACCATTTATTGTCTTGCGAATATTCAATATTCGAAAAACAATTTGATCCGAAATGCACATTCAGGTCAATTTCAAGTCAAAATTGGAGAGCCGAATATGGACTTTTTGATTTGGTTAACAAAAGTGTAAGGCAGATAGTCTTGCATTTTTCAACTATAATTTGACAAAGGCATGCGTTGATGATGTAGTTGGAATATTTTATCAGTTGTGACTTAAGCCATCACGTCAAAACAGATCAAGTTCACACCACCACCTCATCTTCAAAACATCCTTAGCCTCAATATGCCGTAGTGGTCAGAAACAGAAAATGTACAGTCATCCATATTCAATGTTTGATATTCTTTCATTTCAAATCTTTGGGGTGCATATTTGATTTGATATTGAGTTCAAGTACAAATGCTATACTTGCAGGACCCTAAATCTATTAGCAGGTTACTCTGTATAACATGGTGATAACCTGTAGGGAAAAAATGTGATGCTTTTCTGCCTTCTCTGTCTGCCAGGATGTTTTGGGGGTGTAGAATCTGGCAGGATTGACTCATTGTTTTATCAGGCACCATTTGGTGTGACATTATTACCTGAATTCTTGAAAAATATATCTCTGATGAACTATTTGATCACGTTTGTTTTTGGCTTGAAGATTCTCAGAAAAAAATGTAACCAGGTGTGTTTAAAATTTTCTTCAAATCAAAATCACAAAGGTATTCACAGTGCTTACTAAATGAGCCAAATAGAGAAAACAAATTTAAATGTATCTATCCTTGAACAGCATAGGATATAAAGAATAGGTCTTTGGTATGCAGCATCCTAAGGCAAACAGATTAAACTTGTGAAAAAGAATTGATCGATTGCCTGATGTTGAAGAAAAATTACTGCAGAGTGTCCAACTTTACATTCATGTCCAAACTGCTGGAATGTGCAGTTTCAGAACAATTTTTGGAGAACAGGACACTCGTCATATTATCTTAGATGTCAAATTACTTTATACTGTATGTATTGCCTTGTTATAATTTATGGGAGAGTGCCAATATCTGAACCCTTTACCCAATGCAGATGTTATCAAAATTTATTATTTTAAACATCACTTTTTGTTTAAATTTTTTGAAAAATATTCTTCCAATTGCTGAATTTGCACTTTACATCATAACATGGGCGGATGCGGCTGATTTGTTAGGTGAAGGCTTAAGCAGCTTGATGTGTGGCCTTAAACCAAAGATTTCCATTGTCCCTGTATTGGGCATTGTTTCCTTGAATGGTCATTTTTATGTTGTGCTGTGGGTTTGTGCTGAAAGAAAAAATTTAGGGTCCATCAGGTGAGGTATCCATTGGTCTGCTTAACTCCTTTTACGTATTCCATTGGATTTTCTACAAAACTGTGTGGAGAATGAGTACAAAGTTTAAATGCATGCATCTGAAGGCATTTTTTGATTCCTTGATATTTTTCAAAGGTCCTTTTTATGGCAAGATTTTCATCTTGAAAGGTTTTTATGAAATTTGTGTCGATTATGAGTAAGAGGTGGACATGAACATATGCTTGGAAATTGTTGATTGGATGAATTTTGATAGTTATTCCCCTTTTTATGGCTAAATTTCTATCTTAAAAGTTTGTCTGCTTAAAAACTTGGGGTGATGCAGTTATATTTAAAAAAAAAAGTATGTTCCACCCCACCTATATTTGGGAGAGGGGGAGTGGGGAGTGTTTGAATTTTCTTTAAGAAACATTGAGTATGAAGTCTAGTGTGCATGTGCAAACAATTTTTGATCCAACAGCTTTTGCCAGAGTTATGGCATTTATTTTGGTCAAATTTTCATCATAAAGTTTGTCCTAAATTTTCAGTTGGATGTTTATGAAACTTGGTGTATAATGCATATTTGCACATGATGAACTGATCTTTTGAGTCAACCATTATGATATGTGGTATATGAGTCTTTCACAACAATATCTAGATTATGTGATCTACTGAATGAGGCTGGCTTATGTCAACATATCATGGGTCCAACTCACAAAGATGGGCACACACTTTATCTTGTGATTTCCTGTCAATCAGAAAATCATTTGATAGCTAACACAGAAGTAACAGGCTTCGCTCTTTCAGATCACTTTCTGGTATTGTGTCAGATGAATCTTTCGCAGCCAAAACCTATCGGAAAGAGAATCTCCTATTGCAAATTCCATAGCATAAACAATGAAGAGTTTTCAGAAGCTATTTCAACATCAATGCTGTTGCCATCTAAGTCATCTTGCATGAACGAGGACCTTCAGCATCTCAATACTGCCTTACAAGCATTAGTTGATGATTTTGCACCCATTCGGACAGAAACCGTTATTCTCAGACCAATTACACCATAGTTTAATGATGACATTCGTAATGCAAAAAAGCTGTGCCGTAAATATGAACTGCAGTGGCCTAAATCAGAACTTGTTGTGCCCAGAGAAATGTATATGCACCAACAAAATCATGTCAGTGAGCTTATTTGCGTGCCCAAACAGCAATATATTGCCTCCTTGATCACAGATAATTCCCAGCGACAACATATGTTAACCAAAATAATTGAAAGGTTACTCCACTGTAAGAAAAAGTCGGTTCTGCCAAACCACGCATCCAAGGCAACCCTTGCAAATGACCTCTCCAAATTTTTTGTTGACAAAATTGAAAACATAACTAATCTTGGGTCTGAGCAGAATAGGGTTAACACGACAGACAACTGCTGTGAAGATGTTTTGTTCAATTCCTTCACACCAGTGGATACCAAAACACTATCGAAACAGTATCAAGCTGTCTCCCCCTAAGCAATATGCACTTGATGCTCTGCCCACAGAGAATGTCTTCCAATTCTCATCCTATTCTCATCCAGGCCATTTTGAAAATTGTTAATGTCTCACTTTCAACTGACACTTTCCCCAAGGGGATGAAATGAGCACTTGTAACTCACCTAATCCAAAAGCCTTCACTTGTCCCCCCCTCCCCCCCCCCCCCCCCCCCCCCAACAGTCTGAAGAACTACTGCCCTGTCTCCAATTTTTCTTTTTCGTCAAAGGTTGTGGAGAGGGTTGTAGCTGATCAGCTCCGATCTCACTTGAATTCCAACAGTTTTTGTGAAGTATTTCAGTCAGCTTACAAACCGTGTTGTAGCGAATACTAGACAAAATGTCTGATCGACAAAATCATCCGAGACAAAACGTCTGATCAACAAAAACGTACGATAAAAAAATCTGGGACAAAACGTCCGATTATTTTGGACATAACGTCCAATTTTGTCTGTACTGTTATAGAGAAGTTCGACCACGACAAGAAGCTTTCCTCTGTGATGTTTGCACTAGATGGCAGCATAGGACATGCAACACAGGCATTTCGAAAGCAGATTACAGAATTCTCAAATGACAAGAGCCTTTTCCTTGGAGCTGTAACACCTGTCAGGATGGGTCAATAATGCTAATTCTTCCTACTGCCGACAGCACTTGAATAGAGACGGTAGATGCCTCAGATGAGCAGCGCTATTCTCTTGAACTTGAAGCAACAATGGAGATGAATGAAACATAGACTGACGGGGAAATGATGGAAATAGAGGAAACACCAACTGTGCAGTCGTCTTTCAATATCTCTCTTCCAATACCAGCTATTTCTGAACCTCATGAATTGTCAATTCAAATTCCAATGCCGACACCAGTTCCCGAACAGCCTCTAACATATGATATACTTTTTGGAGCCTCCCAAAAATGTAAAGATCTTCTTGTTGACTCGAATGAGAATACTTACACACAAAAAGAAGTTAGGAAAACATCAACAATATGGACTTGTAGCTGACAAACTAAAGATAAATGTAAGGCCACAGTGATACAGAGCAGTAGAAAGTTTCCACGTGGAAAGTTTGAACACAATCATGAAAATGGAGCCGGCAATTTGCTACTGATAAAGACAATAAAAGAAGTAAAGGGAGTAGCACAGAGAAACCCACATAAATCAGCTCAAAAAGTTGTTGAAGCAGCAATACAATCAGTTGATCCGGTACAAGGGGCAATTCTTCCAAAGATGGTGAATGTTTAACGTACGGCCAACATTTTTGCCACTGAACTTCAACTCTCTCTTCTTTCAAAAGCCAAGATGTGGTTTGTGGATGGAACATTTAAAGCAGCCTGGGAGCCATTTGCACAGTTACTCACCATTCACAGCTTCATAAAGTCAAGTAGCAAGGCAAAGCAAATACCACTCATATTCATATTGATGTCCCGGTGCAAAAAAAGTGACTACCGCGCCATCTTCGATGAAATTGTTGATACTTTACCAACAGAACCTGCAGTTGAAGAGATAATGGTTGACTTTGAAAGAGCCATTTGGAGTGCAATTCAGCAAATCTCTTTGGTTGATGTAAATATCAGTGGATGTTGATTCCACTGGTCACAGGCAGTCTGCAGAAGAGTAAAAAACTTAGGTTTGAGCACCTCTTACAATTCTCAGCATGACATTCGAAAATACATTCGCAAGTTGATGGCATTACCACATCTTCCAGCATGTCACATCCCTCAGGCTTTTGATGAACTAAAAAGTGAATGTGCTAACGATAGTCATCTTCATGAACTTATTGACTACTTGGACTCTACATGGATACACAGCTCGGCAAGACCACCATCAGCATGGAGCATGTTTCAAAGATCAGTGCGCACTAACAATGAAGTTGAAGGCTGGCATGTTAGGCTCAATCAAATAATTCCACACAACCATCCAAATATGTATAGGTTAATCCCTGAACTGTATAATGAAGCTGCTCTTTTGGAACACCAAATGCAACTGATAAGCCAGCATAAACTGTACCGATACCAAAGGAAGGCACAGCAGGAGAAGGCATATAATCTCCATAAACTATGGGTACTCTATTCTGAAGAACCGTGGACAATAACGACATCAGAATTCTTACGCAGAGCAGCAGATCTCTGTCCTGTCACCGAGAACTAATTGCAACAATCCACATGCTGATATGGTGTTATATTTTATTGAAACTTTAAAACTTTGAAACTTCATTAACTGGATGAGTCTACTTTGGGATCGTCAATATGACGAAATAATGATATATAACCTGATGGGTGATGTGGTTGTCTTGTTTTTTATCACTGATAATACAACTGCGTAACATCTGTTCCTAGAAAACTTTATGGGCTTTCCAGGAATTAATGTTACGTACTGGTATTTTCAATGATAAAAAAAAAACAAGACAGCATTTTTCCATTTGTACATCTCAACATCTCACTTTAGGATCGTCAATAATTACGAAATAATGATATATCAGTTATTGAATAGATTTGTGATATGACGAAATAATGATAAATATATTATTAACTAGGTGGGTGATATGGTTATCGTTACCAGTACTGACCACATGTTTTCATGTCATTATGTTTATGAGTGTTTCCTTCTGTTGATATTGCTTATTTTTATAATTTTATTAAATGATGAAAAAAAACCTGTTGTCATTTTTGTCCTTTGATAGAATCTTACCAACCCCTCCTTCACCCTCCAAACGGTAGTTTGATACTCAGCGAACAGTTTTGACACACTCATTCTACAAGACCATTGGCAGTTGCTCTTGGCCATTTGACAAAATAAAATGGGGAGATAAATATTTTCGCAACATTTTATTTCATCAAATGACCAGGAGCAGGCTAATATGATCGGACATTTTGTCCAAGACCATTGGACGTTTTGTCTAAGACCATCAGACGTTTTGTCTAATACCATCGGACGTTTCGTAAAAAAAATCTGACGTTTTGTCCAGGGCGATCGGACGTATTGCCCCCAAAATCTTACTTTTTGTCCAGAAAATCGGATGTTTTGTCTCGGACGTTTTTGTTCATCGGACGTTTTGTCCTTACCCCTTGAAAACCACTGGGTAGACTTTTCTTAGCAGACTTGTGATCCTTATTAATTTTCACAAATTTTGAGCTTGTTAATGTGATAACTTTAACAAACATCAAAATAATTTGATTGATATTTGGTATATGAGTTTTTTCACAACAATACTTTAATGAAGTTTGAAAACCTGTATGTGTGGACACATTATAAGTTAATTTTAGAAAACATTGCGCTTATCAGTGCACTGTTCTTCAACAATGTCATCTTAACTGGTTGAGTGATAGAATCCACTATAAGGACTTTAAAAAAAAAATGAGGGTAACAGAGCAAAAGCTAACATTTTCCTCACTCATGTTCCATATTCAGTCAAACACAAATAATATTTTGTTTATATAAATTTGTTTTACTACAAGCAGGCACTCTCCAATAATTTGTAATAAAAAACTTTGATGAACAAATTCAGACCAGCAGTTAATCTGTCACTTCCCTGTGGAAACCCCAGGAAGTGGAGTTGTGCTTCTTTAATTTGTAATAAAAAACTTTGATGAACAAATTCAGACCAGCAGTTAATCTGTCTTCTTTAACAAATTGAGCGTTATTGGTAAAATAGAACCTGAAAGCATCACCTGGGGTGTAAGTCCTCTAATATGGGCAGCATAGGTCTGAACTTGATTTCATACCTATGTTGTGGTCATCGTATAGCCTGTATAGATGCTCAAAGTGATCTTAAGCAACAATAATTAAATCAGAGACACTTCATAGGCACCCAAAACTCAGCTCCTGCACCTGTGTTCTGCACCCTTTGTTACATACAGCATCTGTTAAGGATTCAATCGAGATTCAACTGGTTCCATGTTGTAAGCCAATATTACACACCCACTTTAAAAGAAATGGGAGCTATATTGTTGTTGCCTTGTACATCCATTCAAAAATCTCCAAAAGCGCATCTCCTCTATGGCTGTGCGGTTAACAGAAATTTCGGTTTGGTTTTGGTTTTGTTATCAAAACCGAAACCGAGACCGAAACAATTACGGTTTCCAAATTAAATGTTGAAAATCTCTAATCAGGTCTTCAATTCTAAGAATAATGAGAGAAACAACATAAAGTTACCTTTATTTTGAAACTTTAGAGTCGCGATACCCCTTTTGTAGCTCACCTGTCCTAAAAGGCCATGTGAGCTTTTCACATCACTTGGCGTCCATCGTTGTCCGCCATCCATTTTCCGGCATCCATTAACTTTTTACATTTTTTTCTTCTTCCTGTAATTGTTGAGCCGGTGTGAACCAAACTTGGCAGGAATGGTCTATGGGAGGTCCTCTACAAACTGTCCTCATTTTGTTCCCGTCAGATGAAAAACATTGGCTTCCAGGGGCATTCTTTGATTCTAGTTGGTGGATTTTTAGCTCACCTCACTGAAAGTCAGGGTGAGCTTTTCTGATCACTCTTCGTCCGTTGTCCTGTTTCTCCCAAGCCACTGGCTGCAGTTCAATGAAAATTCACATGAGTGGTGGTTATATAGGGGCATTTGGGTTTTTCTTCAATTGGATTTCTGCTCATATTGTGGAGTGGGGTGGGGCCAAAATGCACAAAATTTTTAAAAATCTTCTCATGAACCAGTCATAGCAGAGACTTGATATTTGGTATGCAGCTTCCGTTTGAGGTGTAGACTCAAGTTTGTTCAAGAAAAGTTTGATGGGCAATATTTACCCTTGTTCTGAGAGTGGCAAGAATTTTTGCCCTACCCAAAATTTCTATTCTCTGAACCCAGAGGCCAATTTGAACCAAATTTAATATGAGGTATTATTGGGTTATAAGTACTTGATGTAAGCCAAAAAATTTTTTCTACAGCCCCGTGGGAACCGCAGGAGCTAAAAACAGAAAAAATTAAAACGCCCAAATCTCCAAAACTGCACTGCACCGAGAATTTTTATTTGGTGTGAAGCTTCCTTAGGACCAACAGAAAAGATTGGTAAAAAAAAATTGCCATCGGTTTTATCATAGGGTACAGTTTCGGGACTTTGAAAAAGTGCTGAGTCAGCACTTTTTAACACTGTAGACAATGGGAAAAACATTAAAAAATCTTCTTCTCCAGGTCCAACAGGCAGAATCTTTTGATATTTTGGTATGCAATATTGTGGGGTGGATCTGATTCAAGTTTGTTCAAATCAGCCTCCTGGATTCATATTTGGGCTCACTATGGAAGCTTGAATTCAAACTTAGTGCATTTCAGGCAAATTTCTTAAAAAATCTTCTTCTCCAGATCCAGCAGGCAGAATCTTTTGATATTTGGTATTCAACATTGTGGGGGTGGATTTGATTCAAGTTTGTTCAAATCGGCCCCCTGGATTCATATTTGGGCTCACTATAGAAGCTTGAATTCAAACTTAGTGCATTTCAGGCAAATTTCTTAAAAAATCTTCTTCTCCAGATCCAGCAGGCAGAATCTTTTGATATTTGGTATGCAACATAGTGGGGTGGCTCTGATTCAAGTTTGTTCAAATCGGGCCCCCTGGATTCATATTTGGGCTCAGTATAGAAGCCCGAATTCGAACTTAGTGCATTTCAGGCAAATTTCTTTGAAAATCTTCTTCTCAAAATCCTTCAGGCAGAACTTTTGATATTGGGTATGCACCATGCTTAGGGGATGAGATTCAAGTTTGTTCAAGCCAAGTCCCTGGGTTCATATTGGGGCTCACTGTGGTAGCCCGAATTATAACTTAGTTCAAAATGAGGAATTTTCTTTAAAAATCTTCTTCAGATCCAGCAGTCAGAATGTTTTGATATTTGGTATGCAGCATCCTTAGGGGGTGAGATTAAAGTTTGTTCAAGCCATGTCCCTAGGTCCATATTTGGGCTCACTGTGGGAGCTTGAATTGTAACTTAGTTCGAAATAAGGAATTTTCTTAAAAAATCTTCTTCTTCAGATCCAGCAGTCAGAATGTTTTGATATGTGGTGTGTAGAATCCTTGTGTGGGGCAGGGGGGTGGTGGGGGGGGGTGATTCAAGTTTGTTAAAGCCAAGTCCCTTGGTTCATATTTGGGCTCACTATGGGAGCCTGAATGACAACTTAGTTCAAAATGAGGAATTTTCTTTAAAAATCTTCAGATCCAGCAGATGAATGCTTTTGATATTTTTTATGCAGCATCCTTGGGGGGGGGGGGGGGGGGGGGGGTAAGATTCAAGTTTGTTCAAGCCATGCCCCTAGGTCCATATTTGGGCTCTCTGTGGGAGCTCGAATTGTAACTTTGTTCAAAATGAGGAATTTTCTTTTAAAAATCTTCTTCGTCAGATCCAGCAGTCGGAATGTTTTGATATGTTGTGTGTAGCATCCTTGGAGGGGGGGAGGGGAGGATTCAAGTTTGTTAAAGCCAAGTCCCTTAGTTCATGTTTGGGCTCACTATGGGAGCCCGAATGACAGCTTAGTTCAAAATGAGGAATTTTCTTTAAAAATCTTCTTCAGATCCAGCAGATGAATGCTTTGGACATTTTTTATGCAGCATCCTTGTGGGGGGGGGGGGGGGCGTAAGATTCAAGTTTGTTCAAGCCATGTCCCTAGGTCCATATTTCGGCTCTCTGTGGGAGCTCGAATTGTAACTTTGTTCAAAATGAGGAATTTTTGTTTAAAAAAATTTTTTTTTTTTTTAGATCCACTGGTCAGACTCTTTGGATATTTGGTACAAGCTTTTCTTAGGAGGAGCAGATGCAACTTGTTGAAATCAATTCTCTGGGTTGATATTTAGGCTACCGTGTCAGGTGAGCGCCCTCAGGCCCCCTGGGGCCTCTTGTCAAAAATCTTCTCCTCTGAAACTTCCAGGCCAAATGTTTCGAAACTTCACATAAATGATGACTGGGACCCCCTCTACCAACGATCCTCATTTAATGTTGATCAGGTTACAAACATGGCCGTAATTGCAGCTTAGTTACTATAGAAACCCTATGAGAAATCCCATTTTCATCATCTTCTGTGGAACTACTGAGCCGACGTGAACCAAACCTGCCAGGGATAGTCTATGGGAGGTCCTCTACAAACGATCCTCATTTTGTTCCCATGGGTTTGAAAACATGGCCGCCAGAGGCATTCTTTGATTCTGGTTGGTGGATTTTCAAAAATCTTCTCTGAAACTGCCAGACCAAATGTTTTGATACTTCCATAAATGATGACTGGGACCCCCTCTACCAACGGTCCTCATTTAATGTTGATTGGGTTGCAAACATGGCTTCAATTGCAGCTTATAGTTACTATAGAAACCCTATGGGAAATCACATTTTCATATTCTTCTCTGGAACTACTGAGCCGACGTGAACCAAACCTGGCAGGGATAGTCTATGGGAGGTCCTCTACAAATGATCCTCATTTTGATCCCATGGGTTTGAAAACATGGCCTCCAGAGACATTCTTTGATTCTGATTGGTGGATTTTGAAAAATCTTCTCCTCTGAAACCACAGGGCCAAATGTTTTGAAACTTTGCATGGTTGATGACTGGGACCCTCTCTACCCATGATCCTCATTCAATGTTGATGGGGGTTGTATACCTGGCCGCAATTGTGGCTTATAGTTACTATAGAAACCTTATGGGAAATCACATTTTCATCATCTTCTCCGAAACTACTGAGCCGACGTGAACCAATCCTGGCAAGGATAGGCTATGGAAGGTCTTTTACAAATGCTCCTCATTTTTGTTACTGTGCATCGAAAAACATGGCTTCCAGAAGCATTTTTTTTATTCTGATTGGTGGATTTTGAAAAATCTTCTCCTCTGAAACCACAGGGCCAAATGTTTTGAAACTTTGCATGGTTGATGATTGAGACTCCCGCTACCAATGATACTCATGTAATGTTGATCAGGATGCAAACATGGCTGCAATTGTGGCTTATAGTTACTATAGAAACCCTTTGGGAAATCACATTTTCATCTTCTTTGGAACTACTGAGCTAATGTGAACCAAACCTGGTAGTGATAGTCTATGGCAGATCCTCTACAAATGCTCCTGATCTTTGTCTCAGGAACTACTGAGCAGACGTGAACCAAACTTCGCAGGAATGGTCTATAGGACGCCCTCTATAAAGTTCTCTTTTTGTTCCTGTTGGTTGAAAAATATGGCCACCAGAGACATTATCTGATTCTGATTGATGGATTTTGCAAAAATCTTCCCCTTTGAAACTACAAACTTCAAATGTTTTGAAACTTCACATGATTGAGGACTAGGACACCTACCAATGATCCTCATGTAATGTTGATGTAATGTTGCAAACGTGGCCACAATTGCAGCTAATAGTTACCATGGAAAGCCTATGGGAAATCACATTTTTATATGTAGTTCCAGGCGAGCGATTACAGGCTCTTTAGAGCCTCTGGTTTAGCTCACCTGGCCTAAAAGGCCATGTAAGCATTTATCATCACTTGGGGTCTGGTGTTGTCAGGCGTCCGTAAACTTTTCACATTTTCATCTTCTTTTCTGTAAATGCTGAGCCGGTGTGAACCAAAACTTGGCAGGAATGGTCTATGGGGGGTCCTCATTTTGTTTCCATCGGATGAAAAACATGGCTGCCAGAGGCATTCTTTGATTCGGGTTGGTGGATTTTCAAAAATCTTCTCCTCTGAAAAGCAAGGCCAAATGTTTTGAAACTTCACATTAATGATGACTGGGATCCCCTCTACCAACGATCCTCATTTAATGTTGATCGGGTTGCAAACATGGCTGCAATTGCGACTTATAGTTACTATAGAAACCCTATGGGAAATCACATTTTCAGTTTCTTTGGAACTACTGAGCCAACGTGAACCAAACCTGGCAGGGATAGTCTATGGCAGTTCCTCTACAAACGATCCTCATTTTGTTCCTGTGCGTTGAAAAACATGGCCATCAGAGGCATTCTTTGATTCTGGTTGGTGGATTTTTTAAAAATCTCTGAAACCACAGGGCCAAATGTTTTGAAACTTTGCATGGTTGATGACTGGGACCCCCTCTACCAACTGGCCTCAATTAATGTTGATCGGGTTGCAAACATGGCTGCAATTGTGGCTTATAGTTATCAGAGAAACCCTATGGGAAATAACATTTTCATCTGCTTCTCTGGAACTACTGAGCTAATGTGAACCAAATGTGGCAGGCATGGTATCATGGGAGGTACTCTGCAAATGATCCTCATTTTGTTCCTGAGGGATGGAAAACATGGCCGCCAGTGGAATTCTTTGATTCTGATTAGGGGATTTTCAAAAATCTTCTCTGAAAACCGTAAGGCCAAATGTTTCGAAGCTTCACATGTTGATGGCTGGGACACCCTATACCAATAAGCCTCATTTAATCTTGATCGGGTTCCAAATATGGCTGCACTTGCGTCTAAAAGTTACTAGAGACCCTATGGGAAATCACATTTTCATCTTCTTTGGAACTTCTGAGCCAATGTGAACCAAACTTGGCAGGCATGGTTTATGAGAGGTTCTCTACAACTGTTACTTATTGTATTCCTGTTGGATGAAAAACGTGGCGGCCAGAGGCATTCTTTGATTCTGATTTGTCAATTTTGAAAACTCTTCTCCTCTGAAACAACAAGGTCAAATGTTTTGAAACTTCACATGATTGAGAACTGGGACACCTTCTACCAATGATCCTCATTTAATGTTGATGTAATGTTGCAAACATGGCCACAGTTGCGGCTCATAGTTACCATGGAAACCCTGTGGAAAATTACATTTTTATATGTAGTTCTGCCAGGTTAGCGATTACAGGCTCTTTAGAGCCTCTAGTTCACAACAGCTGCAGTATTGCATTTCGACTGTTCGAGCATTGCGTACACCTGAGCACCGTGAAAATAGGTGACAAAATTGACTTCTCGCACATCAGGTTTTTACTTGAGTTGAATAAAGTCATTAACAACATTAGAGACAATTCAAACTGGAATGTTTTACTACGACACACATAATTTTACATCAGACTCAAGGCAAGAAATCATTTTCTTAAACTTGAAACTCTCGAGATAATTTATACAAATACTTTGCTCTCAAAATCAGAGTGTTTTACACCTGTGCTTTGCCATGGAAATGTAGTCCCTACCGACAATGACAGTCGCATAAATTAAAACCTGTTGCGCTGTATTCCCCAGTTTATTGAATTAATATGTCAGGTCTCTTTGGGATTAAATTAATGTTTCCGGCTGCAATTTAACAATAATTCACCATCCAGTATCCACTTACTGTAGTTCCATCAGTCGAGTTGAGTAAATTACAGTTTCAAGCAATTGGAGACAGAGCATGCTGATATCCAGGACTGGGGAGAAGAAATTCGAGTTCCAAAGTTAATTCTGTGACATGCTTCCCCCACCCCACCCCTTTAAAAGTGTTTGGATACTGATGCAGATACAGAGCTGAGAGTGCCAAAAGCACGAGCGATGATGGGTGTGGGAAGATGACCAACAAATTTTTGAAAACAGTTATAAAATGGAGACTTCTTGCTTTTTGGGGGATAAAAAAATGGTTCATTCCCACTAGACCAATTCCCTTTAGACCAATTCCCACGAGACCAATTCCCAACAGACCAATTCCCGTTAGACCAACTGATCTGTTCTACTTTTAAAATAATTCTATATCAGTAATTTGATATATTTATAAATATTTATAAATGTTTTTAATGTTATTGATATTCAAGCCTGAAAATAAGCAGTCTATCATTTGCAGAATGAGGTCCCCAGAGGGTGAATTTGCTGATGCTATCCTATACAGTGGGCCAGTTTATCTTCTGGGTACCTCTTTCTGTTTATGTTTGGGTTCTTGATTCAGGTTGAGGTTCACAGAGGGTAAATTTAGTGATGCTATCCTGCTGTGCAGGGTAGCATCACCAAATTCACCCTCTGGGGACCTCATTTTTTGTAAATGTTATATGTACTGAGCTATGCTTAAATGTTATAAACCTATATTTTTTGTATGTTATGCATATAAATATTTTTTTTTATCAAATAAAGTGCTTATCAGTAAATAAATGTTTCCTTAATTATCCTTAATCAATAACAGTATGTAGTTGGTCTTTTGGGAATTGGCCTAAAGGGAATTGGTCTAAACGGAATTGGTCTAGTGGGAAGACACCAAAAAAATCACATTATTTTTTGACCTCAAAATTACATTTTTTAGCAGCATGTTTAAAATTTCAAACTTCAGTGAGTATACAGTGACCAAGAGTTATAACTGTTCTTAACTATTGACATAGGAGCCAGAACCATGGTGCCCCTCCCCCACCAAGTTCCAAGCCCCAGGGTTACTACCCCTGGCCCTTCTACTGCAGTAGAACCTGTCCTGAGAGACCACCAGACCTGTTAACCTCTGAAGGTGACTGTCAGTGAGATTTTGATGAGTTCTCAGTGAGATTTGAATGCTTGTCAGGGAGATTTTTGCGCACGACCAACACATCAATATTTTCCTTGTTATGCCTTCCACGGTCCCACCCGGGCACCCCCCCAACCCCAACCCCAACCCAAATGCATTATATTCCATTTTAATAATTTATTTCAACACTTTTAATGGTTTTTGTCAGTAAAAGCATACAAATATGGATATCACTAGTCCAAGCCTCCACCCCCCAGGGACAATGACCCCCCCCCCCCCCCCTTCCGACACACATACAAATCTGAGTGGATGCCAATCTAGCCTTTGCCTGTACCAACCCCACCCCTCCCCCCTCACTCCAGCCATTTTTCCTTGCTCATGCAAGACCATCCTGTTGCTTCAATGCATGGAGGCTGAAACATCTTGGGCCGAAACGTCCCAGGACCAAAACGTTCAAGAACCAACACAAGCATTCCTTCTTCGTTCATGCCATTTATTCATGTAAATTCTTTGTTCAATCTGTACATTTCTAGAGAGAAAATAGTCATTCTTATTATCTTTTGACAGGTTTTATTGTACAATAAAAATTACTCAATGCTAACAATACATTGTTTAAAAAAAACCCACCTGTTGTTGCCGGTACAATGAAGTCGTGTGTGATTGTGGTAATTTCGTTTTCGTTTTTTATTAAAAAAAATATTTGAACTGTGTTTTGTATTATTCACGTAAGAGAAGGTGCCCTCATTATTCATAACTCCCATTGTGAAAAAAAACAAACAAAATAATCCTATTGATTCAAAATAAAGACAAAATACTCTGCAGAACATGGTTTGTTCTGAATGTGTTTGTATATAAGTAAAGGGAGGTAATTTAATTCTTGTGATATCTCACACCAGATTTTTAGCTCAACTTTGGCAAAGCCAAATTTGAGCTTATGCCATGGCCAGTCATCCGTCTGTCCGTCAACAATTCAATACGGCTCGGGCTAGAGGCCGTATTTATGAACCAATCTTTACGAAACTTCTTGGGTACCTTTGTTATGACCGTAGGACGAGAACGAGTGTTTTGGGGTCTGATCCGAAATTCAAGTTGGCCGCTGGCGGCCATTTTGTACAGACTTAGGTGAAATCAGATTTTTGCGCAGAATTTCCATATGAAAGCGCCTATTTGAATAATTTTTTGTATGAATGTTTAGTACCATGGGATACATCGCATAGAAATTATGCAAATTAGATGAACTTTGATTTTTTCAGTGCTACTAACACACAGTAAGTACACATGTCAATACTGCTCGGGCTAGAGGCTGTATTTATCAACCAATCTTCACGAAACTTCTTGGGTACCTCTGTTATCACCTTGGGATGAGAACGAGTGTTTATGAGTGCGGTCCAAAATTCAAGATGGCTGCCAGTAGCCATTTTGTACCTAAATTCGGTCAAATCAGTTTTTTGTACACAACTTCTATATGGCTCAGGCTAGAGGCTGTATTTATGAACCGATCTTTACGAAACTTCTTGGGTACCTTTGTTATCACCGTGGGATGAGAACGAGTGTTTTGGGGTGTGGTCCGAAATTCAAGATGGCCACCACAGCCATTTTGTACCAAAATTAGTGCAGTCATTCTTTTGTATGAAAGTTCTGATTTTAATAAATTTTTGTATGAATACTTAGTAAAATGGAATACATCACATACAGTACGGGTTTTTTTCTCGTGCAGATATTATGCAAATTAGATGAATATTTTAATTTATTTAGTGCTACTTATACACTGTAAGTGCACATGTCAATACGGCTCGGACTAGAGGCTGTATTTATCAACCGAACTTCACGAAACTTCTTGTGTGCCTTTGTTATCACCTTGGGACGAGAATGAGTGTTTCTGAGTGCGGTCCAAAATTCAAGATGGTTGCGAGTGGCCATTTTGTACTGAAATTAGGTCCAATCAGTTTTTTGTCACAACTTCTATACAGCTCGTATTTATAAACTGATCTTCTTGAAACTTCTTGGTTACCTTTGTTTTCACCTTGGGACAGGAATGAGTGTGTTTTGGGGTGCCTTTGTTATCACTTTGCTATGAGAACAAATATTTTGGGATTCAGTTAGACCCACTCTGGGACTCAAAGATTTCTTTTCTGACTGTCACCCACCTTTACAATACTTTACCTATACATCTGTTACAGGCTACAGTCAGTATTTATGTACAGACCGTTACAATACTTTACATGTACCTTTGTTATCAGGTCATTACCTAGATGTTTGTCATTGCTGTGTCACATACTATACATGTACATGTCTTGACAAGTTGAGCTACAGTGTCATTGACACTTTCATTTTCAGTTTTCAACAAACTTTCAATTATATTTTTTTTAACAAAAAAAACCGATAAATTTGGTATGAACCATAACAATAATATATATAATAGGTCAGCTGAAGTTAATTATACTTGAGAGATTATGTTTTTATTTAATTTATATTTCGAGTTTATATAATTTTGATGAGGGTCGAAGGGGGCTTGTTCCCCATACCGTCCCTGCACACCTTCGGCGCACGAAACCATTCCTTTGTTGTCATATGGGCATGTCTCAGGACAACTGTTTTGAAAAGTGTCAAATCGGGAGAAAATAGGATGTGATCGTGAGAGCGTGAGTTGGTGGCACAAACCGGGAGACTCACGGTGAATCCGGGAGAGTTAACAGGTCTGGAGACCACCCCTTTTGCCAAGCAAAAGTGGTCTCTCAAGACAGGTGGTCTCTCAGAGGTTTGAGGTTTTCGCTAGTCAGTGAATGACCAACCAGAGAATATTTGTTGCAGAAATGGAGAAGAATTGATTTTTCAACTTTTATTATTATTGTTTTATTTTAATTCAGTTTTAATACAAGTACAGGGGCATTGTTTGAGAAATTACAGTTAAAAGGACATAAATTGAAAAACATTTTTGAGATTATGATGCGAAGGGGCTGGTCCATCCAAAATAGTAATTTCTTACTTTATACAAAGTGTTCTCTTTCTATCAATATTTTCAAATGAGTTATTTTTATAATTTACAGTTATACCTTGAAAAGTCTGTTTTTTGTGTCTGTCAGGCTTTGTTTTAAGAGAAAATAATTTCAGCCACTCTAAAAATTAGCTTACCAAGGTGTTTTAGTTTGCTTAATCCTCTTTGATTTTGTTACACTTGAGCAAATAACGGACATAAACTAAGTTGTTTTTTTTTTAACAATAATCTATATTTTCAAAGGGATCTTGGTAAAAAATTTCTCAGACTTGAAGTGTTATACAACTGAATAACAGTGTAATTGAAAGCCAATTAATATAGTTTTCTGGCAATCTACAGTGACAGATATTTGTCATACTTGTGTATGATTTCAGATATTAAGGTTTCAGGGGTCACTTGTCCTGACAATTTTACTGTTGGGCAGATGGACTGGTTAAATTTTTGAACTGTTGTTTTCTTTAGATATTGCATTGATCTTAATTGATTTTAATACTCTCTGAAATTGCAAAAATTGAATTTCTGCTCTCTCAAAACAGGTGAAAAACTGAGTTTTTGGCACAGTTTTGCAGTCTCTCATGACAGGTAGTCTCTCATGATGGGTCCATTATAGAGTGAAACCAATCGGTGCATGGCCGCAGTGGTCTCTCAAGACAGGTGGTCTCTCATGACAATGGTCTCTCAAGACAGGTTTTACTGTATCAAACATTGAATTTGAATTGGATATCTCGACAAAGTATCATGTTCTGTTTTATTTATAAAAGGGTCAATTTCAAGTTTTTATTTGATGCAAATACATATACTGAAAAGTAATCTTTCAATAAGCAATATATGCATTGTTATGTTTGTACAATGAAAACTGAAAATGAAACCGTAAACAAGGTTTTTAAAAAAAATGAACCGAAACAGGCCCGAAGTTTCAAAACCGCACAGTTCTAATCTCCGCTGATACAATGAATCATTTTCATTGAAATTTCTCACATATAACCATTAACAAGTGAACATTCACATATTTATACCCCCCGCAAACAATGTTTGGGGGGGGGGGGGGGTATATAGGAATCACCCTGTCCGTCCATCCGTTTGTCCATCTGTCCGTCTGTCCATCCTTATAAGCGCAACTCCGCCTAAACCGTTTGAAGAATTTTCATGAAACTTTACACAATGAAAGAACTCCATATGAAGATGTGCATCAAGCAATATAATTCCTTTCTGACATTTCCAAGGGCAGATAATCTAACTTATACATTTCAGGCGCGGGGGGTATCACTTTGTGAGCTTGCTCACAGTACCTCTAGTTTTATACTAATAACCAATGGCCCCAGACAAGCTGGTGCAAACTCGATATTATCAAGGGCCAAACACAAATTTTGAACCCTCCCTCAATCCCCAAAATTTGCATACATTACCGAAAATTAAAAATCCTATCTAGCCCTCCATACTTTTACCATCTGCGCATGCGCAGTAGTCAGGAAGAGACCGGAATTGGTGCCAACATCATTCTTTGTTTGGCCCTAAAGTCAGTAACAATGATCTGACATCTGTGCTTTAAAATCTCTGTTTTTGCCTTTCTATTCACTGCTAATGAGAAACAGCTACCTCACACCTGATGCCTTTTGATTCATTAGTTTCAATTACTTACATTTAAAATGTGTTTGTTTAATTACACCTCAGATGAGCTTCATTCAATCAACAACACATTGGATCATGTCAAGCACAGGCCTAAAGATACGTTTTTAAAGCCTTGAAAAAACAAAGAATACTAAAACCTGAATTTTGTTTTACCAACAACAGCTCAGGTAAAGTATACCAACTAAAGGGATTAAAAATTCAACACAAACAAGCAATAAGACCAAAGCCTATTAACTCTTGTGTGAATATCAACAACATTCATGTAATCAGCACAGATACTACTATGGATTCCCCGATTATCTCAAGTGTAAACTTTTCTACTGTAAATGCCAGATCTGTGAGGAATAAGGTTCCTGATTTTGTAGAACACATCGTCAGTAACGAAATGGATTTCTGTTTGGTTACTGAGACTTGGCTAACTGATCAGGGCAGTGTAATTGTTTCAGGACTTTCCTGTGAAGGATATATTTTCAAGAGTGCCACTAGGATTAATGCTAGGACTGGAGGTGGAATTGGTCTCATGTGCCGAGAGAATATTCAGATTAAAACCTCAACCCAAGGAGATAAATCCTCTTTTGAATATGCCAAATGGACTATATGCTGGGCTGCCACCAACATCCGAACTGTGGGTGTATATCGACTACCTTACTCCAAAAATCATACTATCTCGACCAGTGTTTTCTTTGACAAATTTTCTGTGTACCTAGAATCCATTGTTATGTGTTCTGAAAAACTCCTTATCATTGGTGCTTTTAATATACATATGGATGACAACAATGACAGTGATGCTAACAAGTTTATGAACCTCTTAGAAACATTTGGTTTAAAACAACAAGTTTCTGGGCCAACTCATGCCTCTGGGCACACTCTTGACCTTATCATCACAAGATGTAATAATGACTTTCAGCTTTCTGAGCCATCAATCCCATTCAGATTATCTGACCATTCATTTGTTGAGTGCACACTAGGTGTTCGAAAACCATCACTGACACGTAAGGAAGTAACACTCCGAAAATTCAATCAAATTGACATTAACAAGCTTAAATGTGACATCGAAAGATCAGATTTGTGCAATTCTCAGTGTGCTAACCTGGATGATCTGGCAAAATCATTCAACAACACGTTGTCTACTGGATCAGCATGCCCCTCGGAAAACCAAAACACTGAGAACTCTAAAAACTAATCATCGAAAGCAGGAGTGGGAAAGATCTAAATCTTACAGTGAGGAAGCAACATATAAGACTATTCGTAATCAGTTCTCCAACATACTAAAAGATGCCAGAAAATATTACTACACAACATGTGTTGAAGCTTGTAATGGTGACAGCAAAAAACTGTTTAAAGTTGTTAAAAATCTGTGTACAGAAAAACAAAGTGTGCTATTTCCACCATACGATGATCTATCAAAGCTAGCTGATCAATTTGGCGAATTCTTCATAAAAAAAATAAAATTAATTCAGGAAAAAATTCAGAACATATGTAGACAAAATTGACATCAAACAGAGACCATCAGAAAAAGAGCTGTCAACTTTTCGACCATTAGAAATTCACGAGGTAACCAAATTAATAAAAGAATCCTCAAATGCCTCATGTCAACTTGACCCAATGCCAACATCTATTGTCAAATCATGTGTAGACTCTAGCTCCTGTAATCATAAAAATGATATCTGTAGAAGGATATGTGCCTGATGCATGGAAAATAGCAATTGTTAATCTTCTTCTGAAGAAACAAGGTGTAGAACTTGTGTTTAAAAATTTCCGACCAGTGAGTAACTTACCATTCGTCTCTAAGCTGTGTGAAAAAACCGCAATTGACCAGCTAATGTTACATAGGGATATGCATACTCCATTACCGGCCAACACGTCTGGATTCAGAAAATTTCACTCAACTGAAACGGCATTGCTCAAGGTTCAGAATGATATCCTCCTTAATATGGAGTCTGGAAGGGTAACATTGCTTGTTCTTTTAGACCTTGGTGCTGCTTTTGACAATGTTTGTCATAAAACTCTGCTAGAGACAATGAATTCTGATTTTGGACTTAATGGTCTAGCTGCTAGCTGGCTATCATCATACCTCAAGAATAGACAGCAGCGTGTATCAATAAATGGTAATCTGTCAAAAGACTTCCATCTTGAATATGGAGTCCCACGGGGTAGTTGCCTTGGTCCTGTTCTGTTTCTATTCTATATTTCAAAAATGATCACCATCATTGAATCTCATCTGCCTGACGTCCATGGTTATGCTGATGACACACAGGTTTATACCTCTTTTCGACCATCAACCAAGGATGAAACTAAACCTCTAGAAACTGTTGAATCATGTATTTTGGACATTCCCACATGGATGATTTCAAACAAATTAATGATAAATGATGATAAGACTGAATTCCTAATAATTGGTTCACGACAGCAACTCACTAAAGTTGACGTCAATTCAGTGAAGGTAGGAGATTCCGCCATCAGTGCAAGTAACAGTGTACATAATCTTGGTGCCTTCTTCAACTCTACCATGTCTATGGACAGACATGTTACAAATATGTGCAATAAGGCTTTCAGGGGTATATACAAAGTTAAACAGATAAGATAGTTCCGCACGAAAGACTCCACAAAAACCCTAATTCATGCCATTGTAACTTCACATTTGGATTATAGTAATGCCTTACAGTTCAACCTTCCACAATATCATTACTCTTGCCTGCAGTTGGTACTAAATGCATCAGCCCGAGTGGTATGCAAGGTATCACAATCTCAACACATCACTCCTATTCTGAGGGATATGCACCGGCTGCCAGTCAAGTACAGAATAATTTTCAAAACTTTATTATTAGTTTTTAAGACACAAAACAACATGTCACCAGCCTACTTAGAAGAACTCCTTAATACCAAGAATGTGTGTCAATACAACCTCAGGCCCGATGGTAAAATGCTACTACATGTTCCAAAACATAGGTGTAAGACATTTGGAGATAGGTCATTCTCATTTGCTGGCCCTCACTTGTGAAATAATTTACCAGAACACCTAAAAAGTCAGTCAAATGTCAACCTTTTCAAGAAAGTTCTCAAAACATACCTGTTTCAAAAAGCCTATAAGTGATGTTGTGGATTGTAAGATACTGTATATATTACGTTTGTATATTTGCACGAGCTCAGTAACATGGTCTGCGCCTTAGAATATGGTTCTACATCTTCTGATCTATAATTTTGGCACTATAATATAAATGTGTATATTATTATTATTATGCCAGACACAAATCAATGCAAGATTGGTGGATCCAAGGCAGTAAATAGATGATGGAAGTGAACAATGGTGGTTTCAATTGTTCAGGGCTGTAACTTTATAATAATTATAAAAATTATTTAATGTTTCCCATTTTTGGGACATACGCCTGATGTGATCATTCTTGATAATGATTACCGTACAGACATCGGTCAAAGCCCATATTCGTGTTAAGTCCATCCCCCAACTTTCTGCATTTTGAAAACAAGGTGCCTCTCCGTGTTTAAGCCCACTCCCCCAATTTCGAAAACTGTAAAAGTCCACCAGTTCGCAGGTGAATTTGAAATGAAATTAGGTGAGTAACAATGTGTTGTCATTACCTGGAGGCTGGAAAGCAGTGCAGATTTCCTTTTCCATCTAATGTTCAAGAAATTGATTGTTGAATGCCTTGATATGTCAAAATGAGGTAAGTGGTTTTATTTTATTAAAATAAAATTCATTCCGAAGCAAAAATGATGTTGTTTTTATTTTCACGGATTCACTTTGCTGAATAATATCCACAAACTTGACAACACGCACCTTACTTGTCAATTATTCCAAAAACACGCCCATAACAGACTGAATAATTTATACTTGAACCAGGGCATGTTAAATGTATATTCTTACCAACTGAATTGTAATTGCTTTCTATTGTGTCGGGTTATTTTTGAAGACAGCTTGGGGGTGAATCCATACAAGAATCTATACAAGATGCAGAAATTACAAATTATTGTGTACACAATTAGAAACCACCACTCGATCGATCAGAGGTTCTGTATTGAGTCAAGAGTGGGTGTAAATTGGGGAGAATAAGTATTGTAATGAATATGAAATGAGCGAGTCCCTCAGGTGACATGGAAAGAAAAAAAAAATCTCAATTCCTGTGAACGAACTGAATTTGCACCCGGTGTGCCACGATATCTCCCCCCCTCCCCTGGATATCTTCCCCCCGGGGGAAGATAACCTAGCTTATCTTCCCCCCCCCCCCCACCCTGGATATCTTCCATTCCCCCCCCCCCCCCCCCCCCCCCACCCACCCTGGATATCTTCCCCCACCTCAAAAATAAAATATAAAAAGAACTGAACAAAAAGATAAAGATAAGAACAACTCAACTCAACTCTTTAATATATACATGACCAGTGAATAGAAAATAGGCAATCTCAGAAGTAACTATTTCACAAATATCAATAGGTTTTTTTTACACCATGGGGCCAACCATAACAAAGTCCAAACAATGGCTGCAAAAGGTTCTATGAATGTCTATTGAGAGTTTGACATGGGTGGGGGGGGGGGGGGGAGATATCCAGGCCAGGTTATCTTCCCCCCCCCCCCCCCCCCCCACACACACACCCATGTCAAAAAATATAGAACAAAATAAAAACAGTTTCAACTTGGCTTATACCATTGAATAATGACCAGTGAATTGAAAATAGGCAATCTTAGAACCTTTCCAGAAATTTTGGGGACTTTTCCGAACACGTGGATGGGATTGGGGTGAGGGAGATGTCCAACATGCTTATCTTCCACCTCACCCGTCCAAAAAACATAGCTACTATCTAAAAAATATCAATATGTTTTTTTACACCGTGGGGCCAACCATAACAAAGTCCAAACAATGGCTGCAAAAGGTTCTATGAATGTCTATTGGGAGTTTGACATGGGTGGGGGAGAAGATATCTGGGCCTGGTTATCTTCCCCCCCCCACCCATGTCAAAAAATATAGAACAAATTAAAAACATTTTCAACTACTCTTATACCATTGAATAATGACTGGGGATTGAATTCCACCTGCGGCAACCGCGTTGTGTCCTTGGGCAAGACACTTCACCCCCATTGCCCACGTGGGGGCACGGTGACGCTGTGTACTAAGGCGTACTGCACGACGTTGGTGCACCTGTCTTCAACCAATGCTAACCCTGCTTGTGTGGAGTTGGTATGTTGGGGAGCTGACAGTTGCTCGCCGTTGCTCGGTGGTTCTCTCCGGGTACTCCGGCTTCCTCCACCCGTAAAACTGTCATGGTCATGGTTAGCCATTGTGCAGAAATATGTGACCTAAAACACCAATAAATAAATAAATGATAAATAAATAATGACCAGTGAATTGAAAATACGCAATCTCAGAACCTTTCCAGCAATTTTGGGGACTTTTCCGAATACGGCTAAACAATGTATGTTTTTCTAGGTAGCATGAAAGCATCTGACGCCTCTGGGAATGGTGACAAGTACCCCTTTTTTAAACAACAGGTCAGATGTTTTCGCATTTTGGAAAATCATATCTGATAGGGGTACCATTTGAAATATGAAATGCATTTGCAATTGCAAAAACTCCACAGTCACTAGTATTATTTTGCCTGGTTGTTTCTGGAAACACAGCTGTCAGTTTTTGGGCAGGTGATGACATAATTTCCCTTACCAACTTCTTTGTTTGCGGTGACAAACGTCTATGGAGGCTGTCATAAATATTTATCTCTGCACTCCCACATCCATCTGTTGACAATACAACCCAGTGGTTAGTGTCACAGTTTACAATTTGTACAAACTCCTGTGTTGGAATGTCAAAAGAATGTGATTGAAAAAATGCACTGTTCTGTAAACCATCTACATGTGGGTACTTTTCTTCACTGACTGTCCCAAGTTGATGTGAATATCAGACAACCAGTCACCACTCAGAAGGTCCTTGAGGACTTGTGTGTTTAAAGAATGGGGTTTAATGACACTACTTTGGACTCCATCTGAAATCTCACCAGTTATAATGATGTTTCCCTCTCCATCTTTGGAAATATCAATGTTATCCTCACTATTAACAGTTGTCCCCATTGGGTCGTTATATGACTTCAGCCGACAAATATTAACAGACGTCTTCAGCTGTTTCCCATCTTTGTTTTCTAAATAATAAACATTTTTTTTCTTTTGATAAACTTTGTATGGGCCAATCCATCTTTCGTCTAATTTTCCACCTGCCCTATTACTGTTTTTTATAGATTTAAGGAGGACACTTTCACCTATTTCAAACGATAACAAATTGGAGTTTCTTCTGTCGTAGTCCATTTACTGTCGGTCCTGTGCCTTTTTTTTAATTTTCAAGTGCCTGCCCACTCACAACTTTTTTTAGGTTTGTCATCCTTTCGATCATGGATTCCACATCCTCAGTTACCTTCTCACCAACACCTGACGCGTGTTCAGAGATATCCTGTTCAATTGGGAGTCTAGGATGTCGGCCGTACAGTAGAAAAAATGGTGAATATCCTGAAACAGATAATTAATTAATTAGTTTAATCTACTATACCTTGTTTGACAGAGTTCATGGAACAAGATACAATAGATGAAATGCCTGTGTTGGATGTATTGAGGGCAAATAGGTCCACAGACGAGGGAAATTTAGTGTTTGCCAGGGTAATTTCTTGTCAAATTTCAAGTCAAATTGGTACTGAATGTATGGTAAATGTATTTTTGTAATTTATATTCAGTTAACTGGCCAGGGTTATTGGTTTAACTGGTTGAGTGCTAGGTTATTTTTTTGTGGTCAGAGCATTGCTCACCAAGATTTGTTTATCACTAATTATTGAAGAATGCCTGCAGGTGCTCTCCAATAATTAGTAATAAAGCAAATCTATGTGAACTAGTAATTGTTTTTTTTCAACTGACTATGAAACACAAGCCAAGAATATGAAGATGGTACCCTCACTTTTTTTAAACCCACTATAGTGGCTTCCAGCACTCAACCAGTTAAGAGATATACAATTAAGTGGGCTCCACTGTACCAGCTTTTGTAAAAAAAAAAGGCAAAAGCAAACACATCAGATAGGAAAAATGTTCATACATTAACGAAAAAGCTTCAATCAATAATAAAATTATGTAAATGAAATCTCCCCGTGGGAACCCCGGGAAGTAAGCAGCACTTGTTTACTGTGGTAAACCAGTTCCGCTTTACTAGAAAAATAGGACCCAGTCACCAATGCTTGGGGTGAAAGTCCTCTAAAATGGGCAACATGTTGATCAACGATTGACTAAACTTGACTTCATCTCCATGTTGTGTCACGATTAGCCATAGTGCATACATATGTGACGTTAACCACCAACAAACATGTAAATGAAATCAGATAATCATGAAGAAAATTATTCCTTGATGAAAATGAACAACAAATAAGACTACCTAATGAAATGTTATAGGGATGAGTATGGAAGGCAACTCAAATATGAAAGTCTCAGATTTTATCACAAAAATTGGTGAAACTTATGTTTCTTCGAAAAAATAAAAGAATGTGTACTTAGTTTATTAATTGGCAGCTACTTTATTTCAACCAATATTCAAAACCAGGAAGCTAGGATCAGTTCATTTTTTCAATTTCAAGGTTATTTTAGAATTAATGTTATTTGATCAATCGATAAAATAAGATATTCTCACTGTTGAAGCATGCATAGAGGTTCGTTAGGCAAATAAAACCCCATCCAATATCTCAGCCCAATGTTCTTGTTTACCTTCAAGGTGTTTCAGTTGAGACTTTTGTGTAGTCTGATTTTGTCTTTCCACTAAACCATTGGCCTACAATGATACATTTGATTTGTTACCAGAATGAAACAAATTTATGAATAGTTGTTTTCATATATATAAATAAAATCTAATGTTTTTCACCCCACCTGACAAAATACCATCTAATGAAAAGCTACAAACTTCAAAAGGCCCCTGGCTAACATGTACGCACATTGTAACTTTTGTATTTTTTAAATGGTAACATATCCCCCATGGGAACCCTGGGAAGTGAAGCAGTGCTTGTTTGTGGTAAACAAGTTCTGTTTTACTGGTAAAATAGGATCCAGTCACCAATGCTTGAGGTGAAAGTCCTCTAAAATGGGCAACATGGGTATAAATAAAATAATTGACTAAACTTGACTTTATCTCCAGGTTGCGGTCATGATTAGACATTGTGCATAAATATGTGACCTTAAACACAAATAAATAAATAAATAAATAAATGGTAACATATGACTAAATAGTTCGTACAATAGTTTATAAGCAATAACTGGTAGAATTTATTCATGCGAAATGGTGTTTTGTTCTAGTGTGTTGGAGGCAGTGTGTAAGCACTTTTCAACAAATTATAACAAAACAAATTACAAAATGTATGTGCTTGTGTGGAAGCACCTTTGAACTTGTGATTTAATTATCTAAAATAAATTACAATACAGTGAAACTCTGTTAATTGAATAGAATAGAATATTCAATTAACAGGAGAATTCAATTAACAGGGATTTGGTCTTTTTGTATTTTAGAGATAAATTGATAATTTATTCTATTATATCTTGTTTGACAGACAAACAAGATATAATAGATTAAATGCCTGTAATGGATGTTCTGAGGCCAAACAGGTCAATAAACAAGAGGAATTTGGTGATTGTCAGAGAAATTTCTCGACATATTACAAGAAGTTTTATAAAATCAACAGGAATTTACTCTATAACCTATATACAATTAACAGGTCTAATTTGCAGTGAAGATATGGAAAATGGATTGGTGTTTGAAAATTATATTCAGTTAACAGGGTTATTCAATTAAAAGATATACAATTAAGTGGGTTCTACTGTACCTGTGGGTGGTAGGCACTTGTGATATGATGATCTACACCAGTCATTTGATGCAATTCACACTGAATTTCATTCACAAATTCTCTGCCCTGGTCAGATATCATAATTCTTGGACATCCATGCTTGCATATGAGGCGGTAGAGAAACTTGGCCACAGATTTTGCTGACTTGTCTTTCAGTGCCATTGCCTCTGGCCATTTTGTAAAATAATCTATTGCAGTAACTGAAAAGGAAAATAATTTTCATGATTAGTATAGTCCAAACTAACTCACATGAGTTATGTCTATGGCCATAGTATAAGCTTCATAGGAATCACCCTGTCCGTCCGTCTGTCCATCTGTCCGTCTGTCCATCCTTGTAAGCGCAACTCCTCCTTAACCGTTTGAAGAATTTTCATGAAACTTTACACAATGGAAGAACTCCATATGAAGATGTGCATGAAGCAACATAATTCCATTCTGACATTTCCAAGGGGAGATAATCTAACTTATACCGTCTGTCCATCCTTGTAAGCGCAACTCCTAAACCGTTTGAAGAATTTTCATGAAACTTTACACAATGGAAGAACTCCATATGAAGATGTGCATGAAGCAATATAATTCCGTTCTGTCATTTCCAAGGGGAGATAATCTAACTTATACATTTCAGGCGAGGGGGGGGGGGGGGTATCACTTTGTCAGTTTGCTCACAGTACCTCTAGTCAATACAGTGGAACCCTCTTAATTGCCAGAGAAAAATTAACAGAAGTTCACTGGTCATCAGAACAATTCTTCGACAGATTGCAAGATCAATTTAGAGGAGTTTTCTATAACCTAAAACCAATTAACAGGTCAAATCTTACTATAATCTTACTATAATTTGAGCAATGTCCATCTGTCTGTCTGTCTGTCTGCTTGGCTGTCTACTCTTCTCAGGTCCTTGACACGATTTTCACCAAACTTGACACGTATATGCATTGAATTATTTTTGTAGGGATAAAAAATAGCGTGACGCAGAATTTTTACAGTCCCATGTTGCGATATATGTTTGTTCGTCACTCCAACAGTATTGATAATAGTCAAAATGAAAGCCGTTTAGAAGGGAGTAAACTCCTGAGCTAGACAGCGTTTTGATGAAAATATAAATATATATATATATATTTTCTTTTTTTTCCCGTCCGAAGGATGGGTACTGCAATAAGTAAGCTGAAAATGCTCAACTAAAGACAATTCTTTTCAATTATTGACTTACCAATATATTTGTGTCCTTCAGCTGTTTCTGGCAGCAGCACCATGAGGTCAATACCAATCTGGTGCCATGGTTCAGCAGTAATGGTGATATTTTGTAGTGATGCTTTAGAATTGTTGAAAGGAGGATTGACGCGTTGGCAAACATCACAGTGCTGTATATATTGCCGGACATCACAAGCAATTCCTGGCCAGTAGTAGCGTTCTGATGCTTTCTTGACTGACTTGTCTCGACCAAAATGGCCAAAAGTGCTTTGGATGTAGTTGTGTTTCCTTGGTCCTCATGGCAGGCTTTAATTATCCGCCTTTTCTCATCAGGGTCACTTCTAACCCTAACAGTGTTACCTGAAAAAAATCATTTGGATTGTTATTTTTTCATAAATGACATTGGCCTTTGACAATCTCTCTGAAAAGATGTCCACAGAAAAGTGTTTGTCAATGGATTAAATACCAAAATTTGGTGTACAGAAGATAAAAATGTCGATCAAAGTGGGGAATTTGCTGGTCGTCAGAATAATTCTTCGACAGATTGCATGATTTTTTATTCAATTAAGAGGAGTTTATTCTACAGCCCAGGTTAAATTTGAGGGTATGGTAAACAGTTTTGTGTTTGAAAATTATATTCAAACAACAGAGTTATTCGATTAAGAGATACACAATTAAGTGGGATCTGCTATATATAATATGTGAGGGTAAATGGAAATGAATTCTGTCTCTATACAATCTTCCCATTCAGATTTTGGTATTATTTTATTTTTTGATTACAAAACATTGTTTATTGCCCTTTGATGGAACAAGCTTGTCCTACTCATTCCAGTGAGGGGTCATTAACTAGGTGTGGGGAAAAAATTGAAACTGTAATGGTAATTTTGCCAGGGCTGTTCAGATTTAGGTATTATTCTATCTTTTGTTTCCGAAACATTGTTTATTACCCTTCAATGGAACAAGCTTGTCCTGCTCATTCCAGTGAGTGGGTTGTAACCTAGGTTTGGGGAAAAAAATTGAAAATGTTTACTTATTCACAAGCATGCTTTCTCTGCTTTTCACCCCAATTCACAATTTAAGTCTTCCAATTTACTTACCTTTTCTTGATTGGAAATACAGAATTCCATCTGTCACTGAAAACTTTTTGCACTTCACTCTGAAATCCTTTTTCTGCTGCCTTGTCAGTTCATCTGGATAAATCTGTTCAGTCACATACCAAAAAATATCATCAGTATTTTCAAGAAGTTTTTGTGTTGTAAAATGTGATTCATCAGTGATTTCAGACATTTTGATCTTAAAGAGACATTGACAGAAGATGATATGCCCTAATAATAACTTTCTCCCGGATCAAATGGTTTTGCGCGCCGAAGGTGCGCAGGGACAGTTTGGGGAACAAGCCCCTTTCGACCCTCTTTAGCTGTAGAATTTTGAAGTGTCAGACCGTGGTAAAGGAGGAGAAGTTGTGGGTTGTTAGCGGCGCTTATGTCTTTTCTGCTTCTTTTTCAGAGGTGGAGGTTTGGAAGGAGAGACAGTGGTAGTTGTTGTTGTTGGTGGGCTGCCTGATGGTGATTGGTGAGGTTTGCAGGGTCTGGTCCTAGTCGAGTCTGGAGTGGTTGTGGGTGATTGCTGAGGCTTTTTGTTGTTGTAGGTTTCTGACATCTATTAGTTTTTTGGTGTCTTCGACTTATTGGAGGAATAGTTGGTAATTCCTGTCCATCTCTTGCTTGTGAAGGTCCCTTTGTATTTTGTTTTCCCGTATGATGTTGTCCAGCCTGTCGTCCGCATCCTGGCATTTTGATTTAGAAGGAAGAGGCGAGTGGGGATCAGGAAGAGGCGAGTGAAGATCAGGAAAAGGCGAGAGGGCAGCTTCCATTTCCACCTCAGTCTCCACAGACTCTTCCACATCCGACAGCACTGGCTGGGAAGCCGGCATTCGGATGGGGCTGTCTGTGGGAGTTGGAGGGGAAGTGGTGGCCGCCTCTGACTCTTTCTTTTCCTCACTGTTCTCTTTCTTCATCTCCAAGAATGCCTCCAAGCGTCGGGCATCCCTCCGCTTGGTGGACGGGCTCTTTCTTCTTGGTTTCCTTCTCTTTTCAGGGCCTCCAGACCCCCTTGGGTGAGGACCAGTGTGAGAGGGGATCCTCTCACTAAAGGTACTACCTCTACCCTTGGGAGTGGTACGATCTTTTCTTCTGTGGAGAATTCCAGTGTCAGATAGACGCTCTCGCCCTTCTCCTGGATAGTCCAAGTGATGGGACGAGAGACGCCCAGAGCTGAAATGGTGTTGTGCAGCCTTGCTGGTAGTTCCAGTGCTCCCATTATGTTGTTGCTGAGGTGCTCGCACTCTGAAGTCAGAAGTGTGAATCGATGTGATGATAACTTTCTCGAATCAAATGGTTTCGCGTGCCGAAGGCGCACAGGGACGATTTGAGGAGCAAGCCCCTTTCGACCCTCTTTAGCTGTAGAATTTTGTAGTGTCAGACCATAGTAAAGGAGGAGAAGTTGTGGGTTGTTAGTTGTTATGTCGTTTCTGCTTCTTTTTCAGAGGTGGAGGTTTGGAAGGAGAGACAGTGGTAGTTGGTGTTGTTGGTGGGCTGCTAGATGGCTGACCTGGATGGAATGGTCTAGTCCAAGCTGCATTAGGTGATGTTGCTGGTGATTTCTGTGGTGGTGTTGCCTGTTGTGCTGCCATATTTATGTTGTTGATTTGCCGGTTAAGGTTTGCGAATGCTACCCTTAGTACTTCATCTTGCCGTTCTCTTTAGATCCTGCGCTGTTCGGCTTCTCTTTCGTATTTGTCTTCCAGGCTTTCCAAGTCCAGGCTCTTTGGCACTGAAGGGAGAGGTGAGTGAGGGTCAGGAAGTGGCGAGAGGGGCAACTTCCAATTCCGTCTCAGTCTCCACAGGACTGTCCGCATCCAACAGTTCCGGCTCAGGAGCCGGAAGTCAGTTGGGTGAGCCTGTGGGAGTGGGAGGGGAACTGGCGGCTGCCTCTGACCCTTTCCTTTCCTCATTCTTCTCTCTCTTCCTTTCCAAAAAGCCCTCCAGGTGTCAGTTGCTCCTTCGCCTGGTAGACAGGCTCTTCTTTTTTCTCTTCAGTCTCTTCTCAGGGCCTCCAGACTCCTTTAGGTGAGGACCAGTGTAAGAGGGGTTCCTCTCACGAAAGGTACTACCTCTACCTAAAGGAGTAGGTGTTCTACAACAAACTCCAAGTTCAGGTGGACCCTCTTGCAAGAGATGCCCAGAGCTGTGATGGTTTTGACAAGTCGTTCTGGTAATTCCAGTGCTTCTGTGATTACTAATCAAGGTGTCGAGGTGCTCACACTCTGAAGTCAGAGGTGCGAATGATCTAATGTGTCAAAAACGAGAGATCTAAATGATCAATAACTTTCTCCTTTGAATGGAAAGGCGCGCAGGGACGGTATGGGGAACAAGCCCCTTTCGACCCTCAGTGACTGTAAGTGACTAATTTCCACATGTCTACTCGTGTTGAAGGAGGAACAGGTTCAGGTACTCGGCAGGTGTCACCGGTTGTGGCGTGATGGTGGTGTCTTTGACTGATGTCGGTTGAACCCTCGGGTGAGGACCAGTGTGAGAGGTTGGATCCTCTCACAAAGGTACTACCTATCCCCGAGGGTGCAGTCGATCTGGATTTTCAGGCAAGTATAGTCTGCCACTTCGGAGATGATATTGAGTGATGGCCCTTCGCTGGTTTCGACCATATTTAGATTAGTTTGTGTTTATTTTGGAGGTGCCTGGTAGCGCGAGCGTTTTATGTGGGCTGAGCTTCCCCGGCTGGAAATGAGATTACACCGTTAAGCTGTTAATCTGCCTGTTAGCTCACCTTCTTAGGCTGAGAGTGAGTTTGTAGCGGGGAGGGTAAGAGGTTTAGACACTAAACCACACCCAAGGGTGTTTCTGTTATACCCTTCACTGGTTTCGACCATATTTAGATTAGCTTGAGTTTATTTGGAGGCGCCTGGTATCGCGAGTGTTTTATGTGGGCTGAGCTACCCCGGCTGGAAATGAGATTGAAGCTGGAGGGTAACAGGTTCAGCACACTAAACCACACCCGAGGGTGTTTCTTTCCTGTTGTATCCTTCGCTTGTTGCGAGCTTATTTAGGTTAATCTGAGATTATATGGAGGTGCCAGGGATCGGGAGCGTTTAATGTGGACTTTTTTTTTTCCGAGCTTAGTTTTGATTTGAACTTTTGGGCTTTTGCAAATGGCTCCAAGTTCGGAGATTAGTTCACTGTCTGTTAGCCGGTCATGATTTTTCACGGCCAGGGTGGATAGGCGGTCTTTGATAGTAGGGATATCGGCCCTATCTTGGAGTGTTTTGATGGGTGTGTCCCATGGGGCACGGTGGGCGACTCTAAGCACGTGATTTTGGACCTTCTGGAGTTTTCCCATGTTAGTTTGGTTGAGGTAAGTTAGGATGATTGCCCTATATTCGAGTACTGGGCGCACAAAGGCTTTGTATAGTTTGAGTAGGGTGGACTGGTTGGCTCCCCCCATGAGGTTCCCTTTAGCATTTTCAATAAGTTAATGCGTTTGGTGGCTTTTTTTCGCCATGTCGTCGGTGTGTTTGTTGAAGGACAGTTTTTGATCAATGGTGATGCCCAGGAATTTCGCCTCTTTGCATTCTGGGAGGGTGTTATCCATTAGTTTTAGGTCAAAATCACGTTTCTTTGTCTTGCGGGTATAGGTGATTCATTGGGTTTTATTGGCATTTAGCTCAATTCTCCATTTGGCACACCATTGTTCTAGGTCATCGAGAGCGCGTTGCAGGGGTTTTTGGAGCAGATTGGCCGTATTATTAGAGTCACAGAGGCCCTTATCATCTGCGAATTTGGATACTTGAACACGATCCTCAGAGAAATTAAGGTCGTTTATATAGAAGATGTAAAGGAGGGGGGCTTAGGACGGTTCCTTGGGGGGGTGCCTGCTTCAAGGGGGACACTGTCAGACATTTCATTGTTCACTCTGACTTTAATTCCGCGATCATTTAAGAAAGAGGATAGTAATCTGAGCAATTTCATGGGGAGTCTCATTTTTGATAATTTGTAGTTCATTCCATTGTGCCAAACAGAATCAAATGCTTTTTCGACGTCTAACAGGCCTGCCGTGCCTATTTGCTGATTGTTGATAGCGGTTTTCATTTGGGTGACTAGTCGGTAGACATGCTCGATGCCTTCTTTGCGGTTTCTATAGGCTCTTTGCCATTTATTGAAAAAATCGTCTTCAAGGTGCCCCCTGAACCGATTGGTAAGGATTCGTTCGAATGTCTTACCAATGCAGCTGAGGAGGCTGATTGGGCAGTAGCTGGCTGGATCGGAGGGGTCCTTGTCAGGTTTTGGTATCATGCCACCAATGGCTTTTTTCCAACATTTGGGAAAGTAGCCATGGGTGAGGCATGCGTTGAACAGTTTGTTTAGTTTTTCGATTCGGGAATTTGGGCTTTGTTTAAGAATTTTGTAGCTCACTTCGTCTTCGCCGGGTGAGGACGAATTTTTGCATTTTTTAATGACGTTGATGATTTCGTCATTGGTGATGGGGGTGACGAGGTCATCGTCATCCCCGTCTTCTGGCTCGTTATCGAATTTGGGGTCATGATAGATTTCAGGGTGCTCATTGATGAAGTCGTCAATTGCGTTTATGATGACGTCATCTTTGCCCGCGCCTTGATACGGGCGATGCATTTTTCTTAGGCGGTCGGCAAAAGAGTTGGCCTTGTCTTTGTCGGTGCGCGTACCGGAACGTCTTCCCTTTTAAGAGGTTTGGCAGCAGCTTTGCCGCCCTTGTTTTTTTGCCCAGTTAGGATTTTGAAAGAGTCCCAGAATTTTTTAGCATCTTGGACCCCATTTAGATTGGCTGTTGCCTTTTCCCAGCTGGCTTGTTTTTCAGCTTTGAAGGCTTCTTTGACTTCGGCGTGAAGGCGGTTGTATGTTTTTTTGAGTTCGGATTTCTTGCTGGGGTCAGTTTCTTTTTTGAGAGCGCGAAGAGCTTTCCGTTTGGATTTGATAAGTGACAGAGTCTCGCCCGAGATAGTGTTTCTCCAGGGGCGTACTTCCTCTTTTGGGCATATTTCGTTTAAGGTTGAGTTAATGATTTTCTCAATGCTCTCGCATTGGGTTTCTAGTTCCGCTGCATTGGATGGGGGGGGGGGGGGGGGGGGGGGGGGGGGGGGGGGGGGGGGGAGTCAGTGAGTTTGACATCAATGATGTCGCGGTAGAGGTTCCAATTAATTTTCCTTAAGTTTCTGCGGAGAGTGGGGGGTACCTGAGTGGGCCATTTCCTAACTGCCGTGAGGCATGGACCAGGAGGTGGTCGCTGCCTAAGTCAGTCCAGGTGACAGGGCAAGAGACGCCCAGAGCTGCTATCCTTTTCTTCAGTCGCGCTGGTAGTTCGAGTGTTTCCATAATTGAGATTCTAATTAGGATGCTCGCACTCTGAGTTCTATGAAAAATGTGACTTTCTCCTATTTTTGAATAGTTTATATAAGAATTTTCAAATTATTGTAAAAAACAGGTCGCATGAAACCCCTTAAGTTATTATTTGTAGGACTTCAGAAGGAAAGACAGCTCTGCCACATAATTAATTGATAAACAGAGATATTGGTGAAAGGAGGTTATTGGAATGATGAAATGTCTCATTTTGATGATTACTGAGGCAGTGTTAACACTGAGGTAATGTGAAGACTCTTCGCAATAAGTACTTCATCAATATCACAGTTTATTTTGCAATTAAGCAGAGGATTAGTATGAACTAAACATCATTGATGCATTCTATCATCCACACAGAGATTATTTTTTCAAAGCTTTGTAGAGAATCATATTTCAAAGTATATTTGTGATTCAAACTTTTTATTTATCAAGTTCATTCAAAGTATTTCTCTCTACAGTAGATTTTTGCAAGGATTTAGCTATTTAATATCAAATAATAAGGATATATTGTGAAATAATAGTACAAGATAAAACATTACCTATTGGATTTTAAAAATTTTAGGTGTGGGTGGGGTGTGGAAGATATCATATTCATATGTCGTGGGGGAAAAATATCCAGGCCTGGATATCAAAACCACAATCCCCCAACCCCCCCCTCCACCCACCCACCCCAATTCCAATCAACCCCAACTCAGTGTTTATATCTAAAACCAATTTTTCTGCAAAATAATGTCAAATATGTGAAATAGAAAATATCGAGATGATTTATTGTCACAGGTTTGGCACTGGATGGACCTGGAAGCAAGATATCCATGTTGGAATTGAAAAAACAATTTGGCCCAAAATGTTTTTCTCGCCATTTCATCATCAAATAATGTCAAATCAATCAAAAACATTTTTTATCATGGGTGGGGGGGGGGGGGGGGGAGATATCCAGGGTGGGGGGAAGATAACCTAGGATATCTTCCCCCCTGGGGGGAAAGATATTCAGGAGGGGAAGATATCCTGCTACACCGGTGTGAATTCGCATAAAATGAGAATTTTTTGTTTCTTTGCATATCACCTGAAGGGGTGAGTTCACGCACGTACATCTTTGTGGTTTGTGCTATTTTGGGCATTTTTTTAATCACATGTTTTATTTTATATTTACATTATTCATTTGCTGTTTTATTGAGTAATTAATAATAATAATTTTAAAGCCTAGAATCCACACACGGTGCTCAATGGCTGTGCAATAATTGCATACATACATATACACACACACACACATACACATACATTCTCTCACAGATACATTGATACATGGATCACTATTATGATTTATTGGTGCCCAGTGCCACATCAGCAACCGAGGCTATATCATGGCGATAAGCGACAGAACCTAAAAGAAAAAGGGTATTGAATTAAAACAAAATAAAAAACAAAACAAACTACAACTTTACCAAAACAAGTATGTGAGTGTAACTTGACGAGTCACGAGACAATCCTCACTGACTCAGTCACACCCACGCACCTGGTAATGTCAGTTTATGACCAAAATTAAAAGACCACTGAAGGAAATGCCTTTCGAAAAATGTAGGTTTCAGTACCAGACTTGAATGATTCTAGTGATTTACTATTTTTTATGTCGATTGGAAGAGAATTCCAAAGCCTTGGGCCAGCAAGCACAAAGACCCTATCACCAGCATTAGTAAATTTAGATACAGGCTGAACCAGATTGAGTTGACCTGATGACGTAAGAGACCTCGGTTTGTGGATGGTAAGCAGATCGGACAGGTGGGATGGTGCAGATCCCGAGATACACTTAAACCCCAAAAGGACAATTTTAAATTAAAATTCTTTGCTTAACGGGTAGCCAGTGTAACTCAGAGAGTACTGGTGTTATATGGCAGCACTTTTGCGTTCTGGTTATGACAATTTTGGATGTGTTGTAGCTTTTCAAGGATAGATGTTTTAGAGCCAATCAGAAGAGAGTTGCAGTAGTCGAGGCGATTGGTAACAAAGGCGTGGACAAGCTGTTGTGACGTATGCGTATCAATGAAGGATCGAATTTTGCTAATATTTCTAAGATGAAAAAATGCAGTGCGAGAGACATGTTTGATATGTTCATCAGTGGCCAAATTTTCATCCATGAAATAACCTAAGTTTCGAACACAGCTACTAGGTTTTATCGCAGAACCTCCAATATTGAGGGACAGTTTGGATATTTTTGAAAGTTGATGAAAGGTTGTAAGTTGATGAGGTCGACCTATATATATTACTTCTGTCTTGTCATCGTTCAATTTAAGAAAGTTTTTAGTCATCCATGCTTTGATGTCTGAAATACAAAGTTCGTTCTTACTGCATGCTTCAGGCTCAAAGGCATGAGTAAAACTGATATACAGCTGTGTGCCATCTGCGTAAAAATGAAAGTCAAGGCCATGGCTTCGAATAATGCCACCGAGAGGTAAGACATAGACAGTGTACAGTAGGGGACCCAACACCGATCCTTGAGGGACGCCAAAACGTAGTGTGACCTTGTCTGACGACTCACTGCCAATAAGGACACTCTGTGTGCGACCATTAAGGTATGACGAAAACCAATTAACTGCTCGGTCAGTAAGGCCTATTCTCACTGCCAGTCTTTCAATAAGTATGTTAGGATCTGTGGTGTCAAAAGCGGCGCTTAAATCCAACAAAACAAGACATGTTAGGTTGTGCCTGTCCGTTGATAGGAGGATATCATTTTGGACCCTTAGAAGCACCGTTTCTGTACTGCAATTGGATCTGTATGCAGATTGGTTAACTTTGGCTAGGCCGTGGGCTGCCAAATGAGAATTCAGCTGAGAAACCACTGCACGCTCAATAATCTTTGATAGGAATGTAAGATTAGAAACCGGTCGGTAGTTTCTCAGAACCTCTGGGTCAAGTGTTGGCTTTTTGAGAAGAGGTTTTACTAAAGTGTGTTTCTTGCTTGTCGGAAAAACGCCAGAGTGGAGGGAGGCATTGACCAGTTTCAAGATCAGTATAGTTAACTCCAAAAGAGATGCTTTTAACAACCAAGTTGGAATGATATCTAGCGTGCATTGCTTAGATGGTGCCTTGGATATTAATCTCTGCATATCTGTTGTAGCCAAAGGTTTGAATTGGGACAACTGTGCAACAGCTTTAACGCAAGTGCATGGCATGTCGGTCATCTGTTGAAGATCGGATTGTGAGCTTGTATCAAGCAAAGTTCTGATAGTCTCAACTTTTTCAGAAAAGAAAGAAGAAAATCTATTCGCAAGGTCTTAGGATGACGAATGCTCTGGGAGTACGGTTGTCTTTTGACGATACAGAAGCTTCTCAAGAACGACAGACAGTGCATTAGGGGAATTAACATTAGCTGACAATAAGTCCGAAAAGTATTTCTGTTTCGCAGATTTGACCAGTTTTTTAACAACATTTTGCTTGTTGACAAACATCTCTCTGTGAACACATAGTTTCGTTTGCCGCCACTGAAGCTCTAGTTTGCGTCGTAAATCTTTTGTGCGCATAATCTCATCACTGAACCACTGTGAGAAAGGGCGTATGTTAAAAGTGCATGTTTGCTTAGACGCAAACTTGTCAATAACCTCTTGAAGTGAGCCAGTGAGGATGTATTCAATGCTGTCAACAGTTTGCATCTCGTGAATTTTAGCGACGGGAGACGAAGCAATAGCATCCACAAACTTAGCAAGGTCAATACTTCGGTACTTGCAGTATGTGACTTTCTTCCGGACAAGGGAGGGACGAGGAAGTGCCAAATCGAAGATAATGATAAAATGGTCAGAGATTGCTGGATCAACAATTAATACATTTTTAACAAGATCAGCCTCGATTCTCTGGTGATCAGCAGATCTAATGTGTGGCCATCTTTAATGGGTTTAAATAAATTTGCCATAATCTCTGGGCTAAAAATTAATCATAAGAAAACAAAATTGATAGGGATAGGAATGATAAAAGGTAGAGCCTATGCCCCCTCTGGATATCCTGATGTGGAAGTCACTTCTAAATTCACACTTCTCGGTGTGGAGTTCAATATGGCCGATAAGGACTCGGTCGGAGAAAATTATAGCAAAAAAATGGATAAAATGAAAACAATCCTATATCTCTGGAAAAAACGTCAAATAACACCGGGAAAAATAACAGTAATTAAAACCTTTCTTGTTCCCCAATTAAATCATTTACTTCTTTCGATCCACAACCCCTCACCAAAATTCTTAAAAGAAATAAACAGCCTGTTGTTCAATTTTATTTGGGGAAGTAGTGTAGACAAAATAAAGAGGCGGCGTCTCATATCAGAGTATGCAGAAGAGGGCCTGAAAATGATAGATCTAGAGATACATATAAACACTATGAAGGTCTCGTGGACAAAAAGACTCCTCACAAAAAATAATTTCTCAACGTTTTTTTTCAAGTCCATAGCTAATATTGCACAAATCAGAGAAAATTTTGCGGAACATAAATTTGTTGAAAAGCTAAAAAAGCGCATCGTGCATCATCCCTTTTGGCTCGAAGTCCTGCAATCATGGCAACAGTATACAGTAACATTCAAATGAACAGCAACAGATTTTATTAAGTCCTCCTTAGGTTATAGCAGTGGATTAAATAACATAGAAAATATAATTAGTATTCCAGCCTGGAATAAACGTGGAATCAGATGCATTAGAGATATTTTTAATCCAGATGGTAGTCTCATGTCTTATCAAATGTTTAAAGATAGATATGGAAATTTCACCGATTTTATAAGTTACTCTTGCGTAATAATGGGAATTAGAAAAGCAATGAAAGAGTTTAAGTGAGACCAAGAAACAATTGCATCAATCGAACAACCTATTATCCCCACCCCATATCAAAATATCTTATCAGAAAAAGGTCACAGATTGCTGAAGCTTCAAAATACACAAAAAAACATTAAATGTAAATCACAATTGAAATGGGAATCAGAAATCGAATTAGACCTAAACTGGACTACAATATACCAAAATCCATTTAAATGTGGTATTATGGACAACAAATTAAAATACTTTCAATACAAAATTATCAATCGAATATTAGGAGTAAACAAATATATAGCTAAATTTAACAATACTTATTCCCCTCTATGCAATTTTTGCCAAAAAGAAGAAGAAACTATTTCCCACATCTTTTGGTCCTGCAACATAAAACAGTTCTGGGAGGAATGCCAAATATTTTTACAAGAAAGGGACATATCTATCTGTTTGACTAAAAGAAATATACTACTCGGAACAGAAGACCCTAATGACATAATCAATAGTATCATCATTTTGGCTAAACACCATATATACTGTTGAAAATATCAACAAATGTCTCCTAGCCTCGCCAACTTTAGAATCTGCCTAAAAAGATTTTACGAAATAGAGGAACACATATATACAAAAAATAATGTAGACAGCGAATATTCTGAAAAATGGAACAAACTCGACAATATTGCTTGCAAATAATTACCTATTTCGACATTACCTCTGTAATAATCTGATAGAAGAGGTCATGTGTATCATGAAGTTCCAAGTAATCTGTATAGACACATAGGGTGCAGATGTAAATCCCTCCGACCTCAAAAGTTTTTCCTCAGACATATATATTTGGTTGTAGCCTGTAATGAGTGGTAAGTTATTTTAAGTGCGATTTTGGGCATTCTTTTCTGGAATTTGGGGGCACTAAGATTTGTGGGGGGGACTAAAGACCTGAGACCATTGCAAATTGCACCTTACTTCAAGTTACGCTCATTTCCCCTTCATCCGCAAAGTTCCCGGGAACACTGAATCCAGCCACTAGGATGTCTGCCTTCAAACGAGTGAAAACTGAGCAAATCGACAAAATATGTCTGCATATACAAATAACGAATTGTCTCAGCAAGTCATTTCAAATTACCCCTTCTATCGTCTTTTTCATAGTAGCAGTCTCAATCTAACCCACCAAGCCCACCCCACCTCCACCACAACACACTCAAATACACACATAAACACACACACACACACACACACACACACACACACACACACACACACACACACACACACACACACACACACACACACACACACACACACAGTCTTGTCTACCCTACATACCGAGGTACCCCATTGTTTGTCCTTTGTGTGGACTAACGGTTTCAACCTCGTTTTGCCGGTACAGTTCTGGGAAAACAACCGAGGTAAAGGGTTTCTTTTGTCTTTTGTACCTGGGTAAGGTGAAACACGCAAATTCTTTTGTCTAGTTACCTCGTCAAGTTGGTAAGACAAATGCACACACACACACACACACACACACACACACACACACACACACACACACACACACACACACACACACACACACACTGTTGTACATACTTATACATACATATACATTTTTTCCAATTGTTAGTGTATCTCGCTGTGACAGATTTGGTAACATAATATGTAATATTTTGTATACCCTCTTGCATCTCCTAGCTACATAGGATTGTAAAACCGTGGCCTCTGCAAAGTATAACCAAATAAACAATTGGGAAAAAAAATAAAAAAATCTTTGTGGGTAGTGCCATGAACATGTTGGTGTAAATTCATTGAATTGATAAGATCACGTAGTTTAGAGGAATCACTGGAAGTTTTGTTCTCCATATGGAAATTGAAATCACCTCCAATGATGAATTTTCCTGGCAGCAAAGTAATGCTTCCTAGGAATCCATTGGACCACGAGAACCGCCAATATTATGTACGATCACTGGTTGAACCACCTAAATTTAAACTAAGTAAAGGCAAAGGTAACAGCCGCCTAACAGATGTGGGATTAGGAACTAATGTGGTTAACCTGTCTGGCACCAATGACCTAACAACCCAAGAGAAATCTCTTTTAGATCGCGGTTTAACTTTTGTACCAGCACCAAAGCCTAAAACTGATAACCAAACAAATTTACCATCATACAACTGTAATTTTCTTAGGCAAATGAAATTAGCCGACCGCTTTAGAAACTCCAGCGGTCGGAAACTTCCTTTTACAGAATCATCTGGTTGGTCACCTCCAGATAGTGAAGTAGATCCCGAAATTATTGAGGCTAGCAAACGAATCATCAAAAAGGTGTTCAGCATGAACATACTCTCCGATAAAGACAATTTAACAGCTGGTGAACGGAGAGCCCTCACGAAACTTCGAAAAAATAAGAAATTAGTGATTAAACCAGCCGACAAAGGTGGGTCGGTAGTTGTTCTATCTCGGGATAATTATATAAAGGAAGCCATGAGACAACTCAGCAATACTAAACATTATAAGAAAATAGATTCACTTATTTGGCCTAGTAATATCGAAAAATTCAATAAGATCTTAAAATTTCTCCTCGACGAAGGTCACATTACCAAAAAACAATTGAAATATTTAACAGCTAAGCTCAGTGCTCAAACAAGACAATTTTATATCCTACCAAAGATCCACAAGGACCGTTCTTCATGGACGGATGACTTAACTCCACCCGGGAGGCCAATTGTATCAGATTGTAATTCGGAATCTTATGCGATCTCGGAATTAATTGATTATCATCTGAAACCTATAGCAAATAGACATCCGAGCTATCTAAAAAATACACAGGATTTCCTGTCAAAAATTTCGAAATTGAAAATATCGAAAAATGCAATTCTGGCTACTTTGGATATCGACAGTATGTATACGAACATTGATATTGATAAAGGTGTTAAATCAGTTAAAAATGCATTTGAAAAATATCCGGATGCGAAACGCCCGGATGAACAAATTTTGGATCTTTTAGAGCTGAGCTTAAAAGGTAATGACTTTCAATTCAATGGAGAATATTTTCTACAAATAATGGGTTGTCCTATGGGCAAAAGATTCAGTCCTAATTTTGCAAGCATTTATGTAGCGGAATGGGAGGAAAATGCCTTAAGCAAATGTGCAAAGCATCCTCTCGTATATCTCAGGTATTTAGATGACATTTTTATTATTTGGGAACATTCAAAAGAAGATTTTGATGAATTTTTAGAAATTTTGAACAATCACGATCCAAATATTTAATTGAAAGCTACTATCAGTGAAAATTCTGTTGATTTTCTCGATGTGACCGTGTATAAAGGCAAGCAATTTCAGGCGTCCGGTCATTTAGATTATAAAGTGTATTTTAAACCAACTGATTCACATCAATTGTTGCACACAAAATCATTTCATCCTCAACATACATTTAAAGGTATCATCAAATCACAACTCATTCGTTTCCACCGCAATTCAAGTGATATGGTAAATTTCTATGAGGCTTGTTCTACTCTATTTGGCGCCCTCAGATCGAGAGGGTACTCGCTGCGCCTTCTGCGTAGCCTGAAATCCCAAACCCTGAAAAAGCTCGAAAGTCCAGCTGAAACTACCGATTTCGAACCACTGAAGATTGAACACAACAGACCGTTGCAAAATAGTAGTGGCGCGGTATTTAATTGCAAAAAGCCTCGTTGTAGACTGCATACCTTTATGCCTGATCATAAAGAGGAAATTTCCTCCGAACAAACGAAAAATCATTATCAGATCCGTAACCCCCTCCATTGTGATTCACCAAACATTATTTACCTTATCACTTGTAAGCGATGTCGGAAACAGTATGTTGGTCAAAGTCAAAATCCTTTCCGAGAACGTGCTACTAGACACAAACAGGATATAAAACATAATGCTGATGCCCCAGTAGCACAACATTTTAACCTTCCTGGCCATTCTTTGGACGATTTCGAAATTCATCCTATTGAACAACCACCAATTAAAGACACATTAGAAGAAATGGATGAATTTAGAAAAAAACGTGAAGCTTTTTGGATCAATACGCTTCAAACCCTCTGGCCATTTGGTATGAACATATCAGAGGGCGAATGCGAAAGGAGGTCCATCATTCCTTTCACTTTAACGTACAACAGAATGAATATCGAAATAGCAAAAATGTTAAAAGATGAATTCAATTTTACCAATGCTAAATTAAATGAACCTTTGAATCTTCGACCTGTCATCGCCTATAAGAAAAACAAAAGCTTGCGTAACATCCTTGTAAGGACTAAATTAGAGCCCATCAATGAATAACATCAATTATTGCCAGTCAGTTTAACCAGTTCCTAAGCTCATCACTTAGTTTAAATCAATTTTATGTACTTTTTTGTTACGTTTGAAACCCATCAGGGTTCAGTAAATGAAAACAATTTTTCAGCGGCATATTAAAAGAAAAAAACGTTTCAGTAGGAAATGTCTGTGCCAGTGCGATTTTTTAACCTCAAACACACACACACACACACACACACACACACACACACACACACACACACACACACACACACACACACACACTGTTGTACATACTTATACATACATATACATTTTTTCCAATTGTTAGTGTATCTCGCTGTGACAGATTTGGTAACATAATATGTAATATTTTGTATACCCTCTTGCATCTCCTAGCTACATAGGATTGTAAAACCGTGGCCTCTGCAAAGTATAACCAAATAAACAATTGGGAAAAAAAATAAAAAAATCTTTGTGGGTAGTGCCATGAACATGTTGGTGTAAATTCATTGAATTGATAAGATCACGTAGTTTAGAGGAATCACTGGAAGTTTTGTTCTCCATATGGAAATTGAAATCACCTCCAATGATGAATTTTCCTGGCAGCAAAGTAATGCTTCCTAGGAAGTTTTTGAATTCGCTGATGAACTGGTTCACAGTGAATTTGCTTTTGGAGCTCTGTGGGGGTCGATAAATGACAATGAGGCGTACTGAGTGTGAGTCGATCATTACAAAGGTGTCAATGCACTCAAATGTAACCCAAGTCTGAGATGCCTTATGCTTAACCTTCTCAGTGTTATCACAGATTACACCCACACCACCACTTCGCTGTGACTTCCTGGGGTTGTGTGTAAGAATCTTGCCGTTGGCAATGATCTCACCGACAGTCAATGTGTTGTCTGGAGTTAACCATGTTTCAGTTATCATGGATATTGAAATATTGTTATCGTCGATTGTGTTGAGTAAGCTTGCAGTTTTGTTCACCATCGAACGAGCATTCACTAGGCGCAACTTGAGATCGTTAGATTTGGAATCGGTCGTGACTAAGTTAATAGGGATAAGATTTTGAACATTTACAGTTTTGGATTTAAATTGTTTATGTCGTTGTTTGCCGCATTTCTTGTTTCGTCTCTTGAGAAGGATGCCAAAAGATTTAATATTATTTATCACATCATCACTGAGGAGAAGAAAGGAGTTGTAAGTCTTCAGATCACAGTTCTCAAATGATGGTTTTAATGCACACATTTCCACAGTATTTGAACCCAGAAAATATGTGATTTCGGGTGACGAGTGTAGTGGTCATTCTGTGTGTTGTGCGGAAAGCTTGTCGTTCAGCAACAACACAAGCGCAGACAATGCAACTATTGTTTGTATTGAAAACAATAAAGTGAGTGATGCTCAGCGTCTCCGTATAGTTTGAAGGTGTTAAAAGATATATTAAAAGTGCATATAAATCAGAATAAATGTAAACAAAGTTTTTCTTTCCTGATATTCTTGGTAGCATTCCGAACATCATAGTGTTATTCTGAAAAAAATACGAACAACAAACGTGGATTTAATAAAATTTTATTCACAGAGCAGCTGAAATATGAGTAAATATATTAAAATAATTGAACACTGAAAGTAAAACATGTTACATACTCATTGGTGATTTGAAAAATGATACTGAAAACCAATGTTGATTTTGTATTTCGTTCATAAAGTGAATGAAGTGGGATCGTCATTTTATCAGTATCGTTTATCAAGAAAAACCCAGTCACAGACTCAGTCTTCATGTTTAAGCCCACCCCTCAATTTGTTCTCAACCCACTGCAAGCACCCCCTGGGCTTAGACACGGGTCAGTACGGTAAACAACTGGTTGTTAAGTGTTCCTTCCCTATCCTTCCATGAACTCCTCCTGTTAAACTCCTAATCTTTTTCGGCTATTCTTTATTGAAATTTTCCATTAAATTTCTTGGGAGTTTAACGTGTATTACAGAATGTTTATTCTATTTATCCCCATTGTTACGTCCTCACCCTTGGGGTGTTAGGTTGTTTTGGTCTTGCATCATCTATCCGATGTAGCGTTTGTTCTTCATATGAAGATCTAGCTTTGCATCTGGTAGCATTTTAATTGGTTACTGACTATGGGACTTTTTGTGTGCCTGATGTCTTGTTTCCGTTTTTTTCCTTTGACGTTGTTTACATTGGCCACGTCCTCAAATATATGTAGTATTTTACATTATATTACTGTAGAATTACTGTTGGATACATTGATTATTATTCCAGCAGTGTAGCTCATAAAATTTGGATTTTGTCCACACTTGGGCTCTATCGGGATGCCCTTGGGCTCATAATGTTCCCTTTGGGAACTTAGGCATTTTCTCAAAAAAAAATTTGAATTTTTTTTTTATAAGTTTTTTTAATTTACTTTTGATTGCTATTATTCATGTACCTTTATCATCTATTTTGTTGTGGAGTTTGTAGGTGTGCTATTGACTGTCTTTTGTATTTATCAAAGCTTACTGATCTAAATGCAAGGCGAGGAAGTCTTCCTCGGATTTACGTACTTGTTGCCTTGCCTGCAGTCGATGCACTCCTGCGGATTCTTGTCCTACTTGTGTACATTGGGATGACAGACATTGGAGACAGGTGTCGCGGTATGTCGTTGGCGGTGAGGTTCCCATGCCAGAGCTTTTCACTGCAAAATAATTCGAGTTTTTCAGTTTCTTTTTCAGAGGAACAAGAACATGGTGATTGTATTATGACACCCATCCAAGTGTGCTACCGTCGTCACGCTGTGATGAGCAAATAGAGCTAAACAGCTGGAGAAGAAAGTAGATGAGTTAGGTGGCTTTCTAAAGCCAGCTCTTCCCACCCCACACATTTTTTCTGTTTTTCGACAGATTAGTGTGGGATGGGCCAATCAAACGTTAAATGCTTTAGTTGAGCATTATAAGGTAAATTTAAACCAGTTGAAGTCTAAGATAACTTTGGCTATGCGACCACCTCCTGGACTCGAAAAAATAGACTTCAACAGCGCTTCGGCACGTGCCTTGATCTGGGCTAAAAAGAACTTTAAAAATAAGTTGACAGATAAGACGATTTCGGCCTATGAGTCTTACATTTCGGAACTTCGCCCAGCGTCTGGAGTAAGGAACAATACGGGAGGGAGCAAGCAAACTCCGGCCCGTGTTGTCCCTCTACCCCAACGCGAAAAGCAAAATAAGAAAAGATCAAGGCAAAGCACTTCTCCCTCTTCTTTTCCTTCTACTTCTTCTTTCTCTCAGAGTAAGCGCCTCAATTTGCAAACATCTCCGGTCCATATTGTGACTGAAGATGCTCGCAAATTGAGTAACGCTGTCTCGCCTCGTCTTGTTCCTCTACCTCCTACTCCTCCTCAGCCTTTCTTCTCTGGTTCTCCTAGTGCTCTCACTAGAACTCCTCCTCCTCCTTCTGTTTCTTCTCCTGCTTCTGTTTCCTCTCCTGCTTCTTCTGCCCCCTCTCCTGCCTGTAGTGTGGTTCAACCAGGTATATCGTACTCAGAGAAAGTCAAATCACCGAGCCGCAACTCGGGCCGCTCATTTGATTCTAAATTCTCCCAGTTTCGGCATAAAAGTGGAGTTAATTTTGACAAAAGGAATTGGCGCCTCCTCGATGTTTGTAAAAACATCCTTATGATTGGAAGTTCAAATTTAGGACGCATTGATCGAAATCCCCATCCGGACATCCAGGTGGAGTGTTACCCTGGCGCCAAATTCAATCATCTGCGCTCTATGTTTAAAGGGCACAGGGGCCAGTCCAGTTCCCAAAAAATATTATTAAATATTGGCGTGAATTCTCGAAACGATAATTCTGATCTCGTAGTTAAGCAGTTGCGGAATATGCTTAGCGATATCAGGGTCAAGTTTAGATCAGCAAAAATTTATTTCGCTGAACTAAACTTTTCGCAAAAACTCCCTCAGGCTGAGAGGAGAACCCTGAGCATCATCAACGAAACCATTCGGAAAGTGAAGGACGTTAACGTGATACCAAAAATTGATGGCGCGAAGTTTGATGTTGCTCAGGATTTAATCCATTGGACCACGAGAACCGCCAATATTATGTACGATCACTGGTTGAACCACCTAAATTTAAACTAAGTAAAGGCAAAGGTAACAGCCGCCTAACAGATGTGGGATTAGGAACTAATGTGGTTAACCTGTCTGGCACCAATGACCTAACAACCCAAGAGAAATCTCTTTTAGATCGCGGTTTAACTTTTGTACCAGCACCAAAGCCTAAAACTGATAACCAAACAAATTTACCATCATACAACTGTAATTTTCTTAGGCAAATGAAATTAGCAGACCGCTTTAGAAACTCCAGCGGTCGGAAACTTCCTTTTACAGAATCATCTGGTTGGTCACCTCCAGATAGTGAAGTAGATCCCGAAATTATTGAGGCTAGCAAACGAATCATCAAAAAGGTGTTCAGCATGAACATACTCTCCGATAAAGACAATTTAACAGCTGGTGAACGGAGAGCCCTCACGAAACTTCGAAAAAAATAAGAAATTAGTAATTAAACCAGCCGACAAAGGTGGGTCGGTAGTTGTTCTATCTCGGGATAATTATATAAAGGAAGCCATGAGACAACTCAGCAATACTAAACATTATAAGAAAATAGATTCACTTATTTGGCCTAGTAATATCGAAAAATTCAATAAGATCTTAAAATTTCTCCTCGACGAAGGTCACATTACCAAAAAACAATTGAAATATTTAACAGCTAAGCTCAGTGCTCAAACAAGACAATTTTATATCCTACCAAAGACCCACAAGGACCGGTCTTCATGGACGGATGACTTAACTCCACCCGGGAGGCCAATTGTATCAGATTGTAACTCGGAATCTTATGCGATCTCGGAATTAATTGATTATCATCTGAAACCTATAGCAAATAGACATCCGAGCTATCTAAAAAATACACAGGATTTCCTGTCAAAAATTTCTAAATTGAAAATATCGAAAAATGCAATTCTGGCTACTTTGGATATCGACAGTATGTATACGAACATTGATATTGATAAAGGTGTTAAATCAGTTAAAAATGCATTTGAAAAATATCCGGATGCGAAACGCCCGGATGAACAAATTTTGGATCTTTTAGAGCTGAGCTTAAAAGGTAATGACTTTCAATTCAATGGAGAATATTTTCTACAAATAATGGGTTGTCCTATGGGTAAAAGATTCAGTCCTAATTTTGCAAGCATGTATGTAGCGGAATGGGAGGAAAATGCCTTAAGCAAATGTGCAAAGCATCCTCTCGTATATCTCAGATATTTAGATGACATTTTTATTATTTGGGAACATTCAAAAGAAGATTTTGATGAATTTTTAGAAATTTTGAACAATCACGATCCAAATATTAAATTGAAAGCTACTATCAGTGACAATTCTGTTGATTTTCTCGATGTGACCGTGTATAAAGGCAAGCAATTTCAGGCATCCGGTCATTTAGATTATAAAGTGTATTTTAAACCAACTGATTCACATCAATTGTTGCACACAAAATCATTTCATCCTCAACATACATTTAAAGGTATCATCAAATCACAACTCATTCGTTTCCACCGCAATTCAAGTGATAAGGTAAATTTCAGTGAGGACTGTTCTACTCTATTTGGCGCCCTCAGATCGAGAGGGTACTCGCTGCGCCTTTTGCGTAGCCTGAAATCCCAAACCCTGAAAAAGCTCGAAAGTCCAGCTGAAACTACCGATTTCGAACCACTGAAGATTGAACACAACAGACCGTTGCAGAATGGTAGTGGCGCGGTATTTAATTGCAAAAAGCCTCGTTGTAGACTGCATACTTTTATGCCTGATCAGAAAGAGGAATTTTCCTCCGAACAAACGAAAAATCATTATCAGATCCGTAACCCCCTCCATTGTGATTCACCAAACATTATTTACCTTATCACTTGTAAGCGATGTCGGAAACAGTATGTTGGTCAAAGTCAAAATCCTTTTCGAGAACGTGCTACTAGACACAAACAGGATATAAAACATAATGCTGATGCCCCAGTAGCACAACATTTTAACCTTCCTGGCCATTCTTTGGACGATTTCGAAATCCATCCTATTGAACAACCACCAATTAAAGGCACATTAGAAGAAACGGATGAATTTAGAAAAAAACGTGAAGCTTTTTGGATCAAAACGCTTCAAACCCTCTGGCTATTTGGTATGAACATATCAGAGGGCGAATGCGAAAGGAGGTCCATCATTCCTTTCACTTTAATGTACAACAGAATGAATATCGAAATAGCAAAAATGTTAAAAGATGAATTCAATTTTACCAATGCTAAATTAAATGAACCTTTGAATCTTCGACCTGTCATCGCCTATAAGAAAAACAAAAGCTTGCGTAACTTCCTTGTAAGGACTAAATTAGAGCCCATCAATGAATAACATCAATTATTGCCAGCCAGTTTAATCAGTTCTTAAGCTCATCACTTAGTTTAAATCAATTTTGTGTAATTTTTTGTCATGTTTGAAACCCATCAGGGTTCAGTAAATGAAAACAATTTTTCGGCGGCATATTAAAAGAAAAAAACGTTTCAGTATGAAATGTCTGTGCCAGTACGATTTTTTAACCTCAAACACACACACACACACACACACACACACACACACACACACACACTGTTGTACATACTTATACATACATATACATTTTTTCCAATTGTTAGTGTATCTCGCTGTGACAAATTTGGTAACATAATATGTAATATTTTGTATACCCTCTTGCATCTCCTAGCTACGTAGGATTGTAAAACCGTGGCCTCTGCAAAGTATAACCAAATAAACAATTGGGAAAAAAAATAAAAAAATCTTTGTGGGTAGTGCCACGAACATGTTGGTGTAAATTCATTGAATTGATAAGATCACGTAGTTTAGAGGAATCACTGGAAGTTTTGTTCTCCATATGGAAATTGAAATCACCTCCAATGATGAATTTTCCTGGCAGCAAAGTAATGCTTCCTAGGAAGTTTTTGAATTCGCTGATGAACTGGTTCACAGTGAATTTGCTTTTGGAGCTCTGTGGGGGTCGATAAATGACAATGAGGCGTACTGAGTGTGAGTCGATCATTACAATGGTGTCAATGCACTCAAATGTAACCCAAGTCTGAGATGCCTTATGCTTAACCTTCTCAGTGTTATCACAGATTACACCCACACCACCACTTCGCTGTGACTTCCTGGGGTTGTGTGTAAGAATCTTGTCGTTGGCAATGATCTCACCGACAGTTAATGTGTTGTCTGGCGTTAACCATGTTTCAGTTATCATGGATATTGAAATATTGTTATCGTTGATTGTGTTGAGTAAGCTTGCAGTTTTGTTCACCATCGAACGAGCATTCACTAGGCGCAACTTGAGATCGTTAGATTTGGAATCGGTCGTGACTAAATTAATAGGGATAAGATTTTGAACATTTACAGTTTTGGATTTAAATTGTTTATGTCGTTGTTTGCCGCATTTCTTGTTTCGTCTCTTGAGAAGGATGCCAAAAGATTTAATATTATTTATCACATCATCACTGAGGAGAAGAAAGGAGTTGTAAGTCTTCAGATCACAGTTCTCAAATGATGGTTTTAATGCACACATTTCCACAGTATTTGAACCCAGAAAATATGTGATTTTGGGTGACGAGTGTAGTGGTCATTCTGTGTGTTGTGCGGAAAGCTTGTCGTTCAGCAACAACACAAGCGCAGACAATGCAACTATTGTTTGTATTGAAAACAATAAAGTGAGTGATGCTCAGCGTCTCCGTATAGTTTGAAGGTGTTAAAAGATATATTAAAAGTGCATATAAATCAGAATAAATGTAAACAAAGTTTTTCTTTCCTGATATTCTTGGTAGCATTCCGAACATCATAGTGTTATTCTGAAAAAAATACGAACAACAAACGTGGATTTAATAAAATTTTATTCACAGAGCAGCTGAAATATGAGTAAATATATTAAAATAATTGAACACTGAAAGTAAAACATGTTACATACTCATTGGTGATTTGAAAAATGATACTGAAAACCAATGTTGATTTTGTATTTCGTTCATAAAGTGAATGAAGTGGGATCGTCATTTTATCAGTATCGTTTATCAAGAAAAATCCAGTCACAGACTCAGTCTTCATGTTTAAGCCCACCCCTCAATTTGTTCTCAACCCACTGCAAGCACCCCCTGGGCTTAGACACGGGTCAGTACGGTAAACAACTGGTTGTTAAGTGTTCCTTCCCTATCCTTCCATGAACTCCTCCTGTTAAACTCCTAATCTTTTTCGGCTATTCTTTATTGAAATTTTCCATTAAATTTCTTGGGAGTTTAACGTGTATTACAGAATGTTTATTCTATTTATCCCCATTGTTACGTCCTCACCCTTGGGGTGTTAGGTTGTTTTGGTCTTGCATCATCTATCCGATGTATCGTTTGTTCTTCATATGAAGATCTAGCTTTGCATCTGGTAGCATTTTAATTGGTTACTGACTATGGGACTTTTTGTGTGCCTGATGTCTTGTTTCCGTTTTTTTCCTTTGACGTTGTTTACATTGGCCACGTCCTCAAATATATGTAGTATTTTACATTATATTACTGTAGAATTACTGTTGGATACATTGATTATTATTCCAGCAGTGTAGCTCATAAAATTTGGATTTTGTCCACACTTGGGCTCTATCGGGATGCCCTTGGGCTCATAATGTTCCCTTTGGGAACTTAGGCATTTTCTCAAAAAAAAATTTGAATTTTTTTTTTATAAGTTTTTTTAATTTACTTTTGATTTCTATTATTCATGTACCTTTATCATCTATTTTGTTGTTGTTGTCCCCGTGGGAACCCCGGGAAGTAAGCAGCACTTGTTTACTGCGGTAACCCAGTTCCGCTTTACTTGTAAAATAGGACCCAGTCACCAATGCTTGGGGTGAAAGTCCTCTAAAATGGGCAACATGTTGATCAACGATTGGCTATCCTTGACTTCATCGCCATGTTGCGTCAAGATTAGCCATTGTGCATAAATATGTGACGTTAACCACCAACAAACAAACATCTATTTTGTTGTGGAGTTTGTAGGTGTGCTATTGACTGTCTTTTGTATTTATCAAAGCTTACTGATCTAAATGCAAGGCGAGGAAGTCTTCCTCGGATTTACGTACTTGTTGCCTTGCCTGCAGTCGATGCACTCCTGCGGATTCTTGTCCTACTTGTGTACATTGGGATGACAGACATTGGAGACGGGTGTCGCGGTATGTCGTTGACGGTGAGGTTCCCATGCCAGAGCTTTTCACTGCAAAATAATTCGAGTTTTTCAGTTTCTTTTTCAGAGGAACAAGAACATGGTGATTGTATTATGACACCCATCCAAGTGTGCTACCGTCGTCATGCTGTGATGAGCAAATAGAGCTAGCTGCAAGGTGCTCATGAATATAAGCAAGGGATAAGGCTTCTAGTTAGTGTTATTAATCCTTTGCAAGCAACTAGCTCGACTGGTGAAGTGGTTACTCTGATCGTGGGAGCCGTGACACTGGGTAAGTCCGTTGTGGTCGAGGGAAGTGTAGATTTGGGTAGAGCAAGCACCTCAAAAACTAAAGCTCACCCAGCGACAACGGAAATAGGGAGGAAGCCTGCAAGTTTCTCTTAGGGAGGCTTGGCGAGGTCTGATAAGACCGCGAGTGGGAGAGCCCTTTCTCTAACCCAGCAACATTTGGGGCCAAATGTTGTTGACAAACTTGCTTGTGTAGGAACATGCAACTTTATCTTAGGGAGGCTCAGCGAGGTCTAAAAAGACCACGAGCGGGAGAGCCCTCGCTCTAACCCACAACATTTGGGTCCAAATGTTGTTTGATAAACTTGCCTGTGTAGGAGCTAACATTCACAGTCGCCACTTGGGACGCTCCTTCTAAACTGCAGCCGGCGTTGGCTACAGTTACGGCTTCTTCCTCAGGCAGATATAGCACACACAACCACATACTAGCTACCTGACTTCGGATATCCTGGCAGCCGCCCGAAGTATCCTGTCATTGCCTGTGAAGTCCGCCCATCCAGTATCTAGTGATCCGAGGCTTCAATAATTGGGAAGTTCGGAGTAGAGATGTACGTCCGGATCTTCATTCCAGGAGCAGCAAGCGGCGTAAATACGGAAGACCGCTGCTCCTCAAGCCTCGGTAACGGACTTGCTGTCGCAGATTGCACAGCTAATCGCAGCATCCCACCAAGTGCAAGAGCAACCTTCTGCTGGTGGTGATCTGTCAGATGGTGCTGGATCGGTCCAGTCATCTGCACACGCAGATGTGATGGACCGAACGTCAGCTGAATCAATCGGATGGTGAAAGGGACAAGGAAGAGGATTACCCTTCACTTTCGAAACAGCATATGGTAGCGATTAATTTTATTCATCAATACTGTCATGACTTTGTTCACCTGATCAGCAAGCTGCGACTACTAGAGTGAAACCTCTGTCGTCTCTGGGCGTAGATTTCGTGCGGAGGAAAGAGGATGTTCTTTCCTTCCTGAAACAGTCTTGACAGGTGTCGGAGGCCTTCGGCCATGTTAACAATGCCATATTCAACCTCTCTAGTGATAAGAGGAAGGCAGTTGCTTATAAACATCTTCAATATATATACCGTTCCTTGGACCACGTTCATTTAAAACGGTTGGAAAAGATTCCAGAGAGCTAATCTGCGTTTAGATGAGCAGGTCGGAGATTTAGATATGTCCCTACCTGCATCATTCAATATACACTCGGAAGTGATGGAATGTACTATTTCATCCAATAGAGCGAATCTGAACATGATGTCCTATGCAGATCACCTCACCAGAGGTATGGCGCAACGTCTTTATGGGAAGGAATTTGTGGACATTTGTTCCTCGCTTAGAGTTCTTTCCAGGGCAGTCACGTATGCCATAAACTCTGCCCTGACAGTGGCAATTTGGAGTTGATCAGACGAGCTGCTACCCTTGTGTCATCATCACTTATAGATGATAAGGCGAAAAGCTCTCTCCCAGTCGCTCCGGTCTCCGGACATACTCTATTTGATGACAAGCTTTCGTTAGTCTATGAACAGGCTACAAAGAAAGATTCCAGTACACTGCCACTGAAGTCTGCGTCTCAACAACACGCTTCAGCAGACCAGGGTAAGCGAGGCCGTTCCACTTCAAAATCAACTAAAGGGAACTCCTTGCGAGGGTACAAGAAACCCTTTTATACCTACTCTGGAGGTCGTCGGTATAGCGACTCTGGAAAGGGGCGCAGATCTGATCGAGACTATAGATCAGACGCTCCTAAGCCAACGGGACGAGGTTCTTCGCAGGAAGGACATAGTTTCTCCTCCCGTAAGCCTCGTAAGTCGTACAGGTGATGGACAAGACCTCTATTGCATACCAGTTGGCAGAAGGTTATCAATCTTCGCGAGAAACTGGATAGAAGTCAAGGAAGTTCAGTGGGTGAGAAGTGTTGTCTCGGAAGGCCTACGGCTATCATTCCGAGCAAAAACCCCCACTTACAAGATGTCCGTGTTGGACAATGGAAGGTTATCAACCTCGCAAAAAGTGGATGAAAATTACGGAAGATCAGTGGATGAGAATGTAATCTCGGCAGGCCTGGCTATCAGTCCGAGCAAAACTCCACTTACAAGAAGTACGTGTTGGACAAATCTTCCGGCGAATTCTTTCTAGAGAGTCTCTCCTTGTGGAGGTACAGGCTCTCCTATTGAAGAAAAGCAATAGAAGTCGTCGAAATATTCTCCTGTTTTTTTCAAGTCCCCTGTTTCTCGTCCCGAAGCCAGGCGGATAGTGCATAGAGAGGCTGAGGCAGCTGTCTTGTTGGGAATAGAGCCGTTCGAGGGAATAAGTACGTCTTTTCCCTCTTGGTGTTGTATTCCTTGGCATCAACACATTTAATGCCATTGTGGACACCATAGTAGCCTTATGTACTGTTACAGCAGTCTTTTCTTATAATTAGTGGCGTGTGTTGTAAGTCTCCATTTAGTGAGCTTTTGAAGGCCGCATATGACACAGATATGTCTTCACGTACACGAAGACTCATAACTGCGTAGCTACCTTGAGATCACTGTCTCTGGGAATTAAAGCTGTTAGAATAACGGCTTGTCATTCCCTATCTTGCACAACGATGGTTGTAAGTCTCCATTTAGTGAGCTTTCATGGTCGCTAGTTGCACCGAGATATCTGTTTTCACGGAGAGGAAGAGTTGTAAGCTACGTTAGTTAGGCTCTGACTTCTGTCTTTTGGGAATAAAACCGATTTAAAGGTAGAGTGCTTTTTGGTTTGTTTTCCTAGGTGTCTTATTGTTTAAACCATAGCAGCCTAGCTAGAATCATGAGCGATGTTTTTTCAGTAATTATGCAGTGACATAACTGAATTTAGGGCTGTTAAAATAGCGGCTCTTCATTCCATTCCTTGCGCGACGATAGTTGTAAGTCTCCATTCAGTGAACCTTCAAGGTCGCAACTTACACCGGTATATCTGTCTTCATGGAGATGAAGACTTATAAGTTACGGCTAGCGTTGTAAGTCTCCTTAGTGAGCTTCTTAGGCCACAGTTATCAGCCTTTTTATTGTCTTCACATATAGGAAGACCTTTAGCTGCTTTTGATTTTGTTGTCCTATCGGACATGATACTATATGTTAGAGGAGGTTATTCTCTTCCTACCGGTATGGTTTGGTGTTAGTTATATGAGATGATAAGCTTTATTGTTGACACCATATTTACCTGGTGTGATTAATGAGCGTTTCTTCAAATGCCTATACTTAACTCCTCAGGAACATATTTCCTGATATCATACTGAACGTAAGGAGTTCATCTAGCTTTTTCTGATCGGGTGTCGGAGCATTGTTTTCGTCTCCCTTTTCATTTCTGTCCAATCTATTACTGTGGATTATATTTCCACCTTAGAGACGGGATATTATGTCAATATGGTGTATTATTTTTCATCATGTACCTCTCCGTCCTCGGTGGCATTATGTAGTCGGTCAGACGTGAGGGAGCCCTGTGGTTCCTATACTATTTTATAACTAACACAAGAGCGATTCAAGTAATGTGGGTGAGGGGGATTCGATAGGAATTCTTTGTTGAACACCAACACCCTCCCCTGCCACCCCCCCCCCCCCCCCCCCACCAATGTGTTAATGTGTTTTCTTCCCGTAAGCCTCGTACGCATTCAAGTATATGCATGCCTTTCATGGCTCCTCGATTGGCGGTTGGGTCGAGTTCTAACGGCGACCTCATGGGCACATCCACTATTTAGTTGGTTTGTTTCATGTGGTTGTTCATTTATAAGTCATATATGAGCATATGATTCCTTTCAGTTCCTGGTTACACTTGTGTCACTCAGTCATACCGTGGATACAGGCTGTATTCAGATGAGTACATGTGAGATTTCATCTTTCTCCGAACAGTCATTGTATGCTACGGACCTAGGAAACAATGATTTATTTCGGGGGCGGTCCGTGACGAGTCTTTTCCTCATAGCTCCTTCCATGTTCTATATCCAGATTTCTAGTATGAGATACGGTACATTCTCGTATATTCGCACGGTTCACTTGGAGTTTTATTATTGGAATTAATTGTACACCTGAACGGGGTAGCCTGTTGGTTGCCTTAGAAGCGTGTTTGCTCTTGAGATACTTTCCATTGGGATTCAATTGGACAAGCGTATGGTTGTACAAGTTATATCACTGGTTTTCGACCTATCTACGTATTCCGACTCCGGTATACTTTAGAAGCACGCGCTGTTAATTACCGGGATCGCCACGATAGCCTTAGCTTCTGAAATGGCATTATGCACCAATAATTAATAACTGGGTGCCTGTTGGGCTAATATATATTGATTTATTTGGTACCGCTTTTCACTGATTCCAGAGCACTCCCCTCTTTGTTTTGAAGAATACTCCTTCAAAAAAAGGTTGTGGGGGGTGATATTTCTTCATCTCCTCCAGCTTGATAAGTGTGTAACTATGAGTGAAGCTGTTTTGTCTGTAGGTTATTACTGATCCTAGATGCAGCGTGTTTATTATTTATATATGGCGTGTGTTTGTGGGGATTAGTCTCTCACTCTCGAATACGCCATCATAATTTAAGGGACTTAGTCCGGACTAGCCTTAAAATTGGGGGCTCGTTACACCCAATTAGCATAATCATTCATGCTAAGATTACGGAATTACTTGGATAAGGCTCCTTATTTAAGATAAGCCTTCTCTATTATTGTATAGAGAGACATACATGTAATTCCTTTTAAATTTAATTTCCTTTCACCTTGGAATGCAGGCTTAGGAGCTATATTTGGTCTGCTAATTCTTGAGTCCTAGGCCCTCTGCCTTTTTACGATTCACCTAGTATGGGCCATTGGTTATTAGTATAAAAGTATGATAAATTTAAAGTAATTTGTATATTTTTTTATACTTACCAGTGGCCCAGATGGGGATGGCCCTCCCATGAGTGGGCACTCATACCTCCCCGCTGAGTTATTATTTAGTACTCTCATCTACAAAGAATGATGTTGGCACCAATTCCAGTCTCTTCCTGACTACTGCGCATGCGCAGATGGTAACAGTATGGAGGGCAAGATAGGACTTTTAATTTTCAGTATTGTATGCAAATTTTGGGGATTGTGGGGTTCAAAATTTGTGTTTGGCCCTTGATAATATTGAGTTTGCACCAGCTAGTCTGGGCCATTGGTAAGTATAAAAAATATACAAATTACTTTAAATTTATCATATTTCCAGATTTTCAGTTTGTGACAACTTTCTCCTCCTTGAACTTAGTACAGCATGCACGCACATATTTCCAGATTTTTAATCTATGATGATTTTCTCCCCTTGAACTTAGAAGATTTAATATACATTTCTATATAAGATTGTAGAAAATTTAATATAGATTTTTATATAAGATTGTAGAAGATTTAAGATAGATTTCTATATAAGATTGGTATGTGCACAACTCTCCTTCATTTATGAACTGGTATTGATGATACTTGACCACTAACAAATGCACGTGCATATTTCCAAATGTTTACTCGGCAATGTTTTTAACTAAGTTCTTTCCCTTTGAATTTCTAAGATTTAATAAAAAATTCTATGAGATTCTTATGGGTGCAACTTTTCCTACATTTATATACTGATTTTAATGAAATTTCTCAAATATGACCACTAACAAGTTGCCAATCATATATTTCTAAATTCTTAATCTGCCAAGATTTTAATCATGTTCTGTCCATTTTAACTTGGAAGATTAATAAAGATTTTTATATGAGATTTTTGGATGTGCAATTTTTGTTACATTTATGTTTTTGATTAAACTTCTCAAACATGACAACTAAAAGCTAATGTGTATATTTGCAAAATTACAATCTGCGCAATGATTTTAATGAAATTATCCTGGGTTAAACTTAGAATAATTGAAGATTTAATTTAGACTTCTATGGGTTTTGTGTGTGTGCAACTCTTTTCACATTTACCAACTGATTTTGATGAAACTTATCAAACATAGTGACCAGCAAGTGAACATGTGCATATTTATAAATTTTCAATCTCTGACGATTTTAACAACGTTTTCATCTCTTAAACTTTATATATATGACTGACTTGTTCAGGGGGGTATATAGGAATGACTTTGTCCATCCATCCATCCATCCATCCGTGCAAGTTGTGTCCAGATCAGAACTTTTGATGGCCTTGAAGGATATTAATGATACTTGGTATTAATGTTGCCCACCACCAGAGGGTGTGTTGCGAATAAGGTTGGAATGTCTGTCTACAAGGTCAAGGTCACAGACTTAGTTCAAGTTTACATATCCCCACATCCAAATCCATCTATAACAAGTCATGTCCGACTCCGAAATTTTGATCCCCTTGAAGCATGTTAATGATACTTGGTATTAATGTTGCCCACTATCAGAGAGTGTGTCGCACAGTGTATTCTTGCTCCGAAGTTGGGACGGGCCACATCTAGTTTATTCTGATTTCTTTTGATGCAGTTTTGAAACTTGTCTAAATTGTAACAAAACCTCTTGTTGATTTGAGTTTGTCCACTTACATAATATAGGACTCTTCCAGTTTAGATTATTTTTCTCCTGGTAACAAGTTCTTTTACTGAGGAGTCCACAGAACTATGATCTTGGAGATCAGAAGCAACATAAATTGCTGGGGTGGGGGGGGAGTGGTAAATTTTAATTATGTTGTTCCTTCACAGAAGAGTTGTATTAAATTTCAATTTTCCTAGATGAAAGAAGTAGAGGAAAGAGCATGTTTGACAGAGTATCATCTCGAGCATATCAGAAAGACAAAGGAGGGAAACAAGATGAATTGCACCTTCCAGACATTAAAACATCAAGATCAAAATTTCATGGTTAGTTTTGATTTATAATCCTTTTCTAACACAATGCTTACATATCTTCAATTTAATGAACTCATTGATCTGGGGAGTGCAAAACCTCCATACTGGAAAATCAGATTTAAATTCATATTACTGAAAATTCTGTAAGTTATACCTTAATAGAGGTTAGAGGGGAGCATGGTGGCTCAGTGGTAGATTGTTGGACTGCTATGCTAGAGGTCCTGAGTTCGATCCCTGTCCGGGACGACCCACTTTGTGTCCTTTGGCAAGGCACATTATCCCGGTTGCCTATATGGGGTCACGATGACACCATGTACTAAGGTGTACTGCACATCAATGGTGCACATGTCTTCAACCGCTGTAACCCTGCTTGAGCGGAGCTTGAACAGAGTTAGAATGTTGAGGAGTTGACAGTTGCTCGTCGATGCTCGCTGGTTCTCTCCGGGTACTCCGGCTTCCTCCACTCATAAAACTGTCACGGTCACGATTAGCCATTGTGCATAAGTATGTGACCTTAAACACTAATAAATAAATAATAAAGGTTAGAGAATTTACTCTATTGATTGGTTTCTAGTTGTAAATCAATATCCTAATATGAGCCCAAATTTTAACTTTGAGCAATATGAAGAAAATTCTTTTTAGATCTTCTTCCTCAGATCCACCAGTCATAATCTTTTGATATTTGAAATACAACAACCTTATCAGAGGCAGATTCGAATTTGTTCAAAATCAGGTGCCTGGGTTCATGTTTGGGCTCCTTATCATTCATATTGTTCTTTATCCAAATTTTAACTTAGTGCAATATGAGGAAAATTCTTGAAGAATCTTTATTTATATCCACTGGTCTGAATATTTTGATATTTGGTAGATAGCATCCTTAGTGGTGTCACATACAAGTTTGTTCAGATCAAGTTCCTATCAATTAGACCTCAGTCATTTTAACCTATTCAACTTTATTTCTCTGTATTTTATGGAAATTACTAATTTCCAGTTCTTATACAGTATTTGTAAGAATGCAATTTTTTTTTTTTTTGGAGGGGAGAGGTGGGGGGGTGGGGGGGGGGGGAGGGATCTGAGATGTTTAGCGGTACTTGTTCTCTCAAACCACCACCTGAATGGAAGAAAAAAAAATGAAAGTAAATAATAAGTGATTAATTATTTTAAATCATATCCTTAAATTCTCTGTGTGATCTTCAGTGGTTTTTTGTCAGGTGAGCACTTCAAGGACTCATGGGGTCTCTTGTTTGCTCACCTGACAGAAAGATGATGAGCTATAATGATCACTTTTTGTCTGGCATGAAGGTGGTGTTTGAGTCTTCTCTCAAACCACAAGCCCAATTCCAACCAAATTTCATGTGATTGATGACTGGCGTATCACATTTTATATATGTTAAAGTCAATGTACTGCCCCCCACCCCTACCCCCTACCACTAATCACAGGTATTTGGTATACAACATCCTTAGGAGAATCAGATTCAAATTTCTTCAATTCAAGTCTCTAGGTTAGAATTTATGATCCCTGTTGGAGCCTGAATTTGAACTTATTGTAGTATAAGGAATATTCTCGAAAAATCTTCTTTTAAATCCACATCTCTATGGGAGAGGTGGGGAAAGCAGATCCATTAGTTACATTTTTTAGCTCACCTGACTGAAAGTCAGGGTGAGCTTTTCTTATCACTCGTCGTCCGTCGTCTGTCGTCCGTCGTCTGTCGTCCGTCGTCCTGCGTGAAGGTGGTGTTTGAGCCTCTTTCTCCTAAACCACTGGCCACATTTTAATTAAATTTCATGTAAGTAGTGGTTATATAGGGGCATTTTGATTTTTATCCAAAATAGGTTTCGGCTCATACTGAGCAGAGGTTTGGGGAAAAAATGGCCAAATTTTTTGAAAATCTTCTTCTAATGAACCACCAGTAGCAGAGACTTGATATGTGGTATACAGAGTCCTTTTGAGGTTTAGAATCAAATTTGTTCAAGAGAAGTTTGTCGGGCATTATTTGCCTTCCTTGTGGGAGGGGCAAAAGTTTTGGCCACGCCTAAAATTTCTATTTTCAGAACCGTCAGGTCGATTTGAACCAAAATTTGATATGAGATGATAATGGGTCATAACTAGTTGATTGATGCAAAAAAAAATGTTCTCATTGCCCCGTGGGAACCCCGGGAGCTAAAAATAGGAATAACCTTAAAACTGCCATATCTCCAAAACTACATGGCACAGAGAATTCTTATTTTGTATAAAGCTTACTTTTATCCAGTAGAATAGAATGGTTAAAAAAATCCCTATCGGTTTGATCACAAGGTACTTTTTTCGGGACTTTGAAAAAGTGCTGAGTCAGCACTTTTTAACACTGTAGGCAATGGGAAAAAGATCAAAAAATCTTCTTCTCCAGATCCAGCAGGCAGAATCTTTTGATATTTGGTATGCAACATTGTAGGGTGGATCTGATTCAAGCTTGTTCAAATCGGCCCCCTGGATTCATATTTGGGCTCAGTATAGGAGCCCGAATTCGAACTTAGTGCATTTCAGGCAAATTTCTTAAAAAATCTTCTTCTCCAGATCCAGCAGGCAGAATATTTTGATATTTGGTATGCAACATTGTGGGTGGATCTGAGATTCAATTTTGTTCAAATCGGCTCCCTGGATTTATATTTGGGCTCACTATAGAAGCCCGAATTCGAACTTAGTGCATTTCAGGCAAATTTCTTAAAAAATCTTCTTCTCCAGATCCAGCAGGCAGAATCTTCTGATATTTGGCATGCAACATTGTGGGGTGGATCTGATTCAAGGTTGTTCAAATCGGCCCCCTGGGTTTATATTTGGGCTCAGTATGGAAGCTCGAATTCGAACTTAGTGCATTTCAGGCAAATTTCTTCAAAAATCTTCTTCTCCAGATCCAGCAGGCAGAATCTTTTGATATTTGGTATGCAACATTGTGGGGTGGATCTGATTCAAGTTTGTTCAAATCGGCTCCCTGGATTCATATTTGGGCTCACTATAGAAGCCTGAATTCGAACTTAGTGCATTTCAGGCAAATTTCTTAAAAAATCTTCTTCTCCAGATCCAGCAGGCAGAATCTTTTGATATTTGATATGCAACATTGTGGGGTGGATCTGATTCAAGTTTGTTCAAATCGGCCCCCTGGGTTTATATTTGGGCTCAGTATAGAAGCTCGAATTCAAACTTAGTGCATCTCAGGAAATTTCTTCAAAAATCTTCTTCTCCAGATCCAGCAGGCAGAATCTTTTGATATTTGGTATGCAACATTGTGGGTGGATCTGATTCAATTTTGTTCAAATCGGCTCCCTGGATTTATATTTGGGCTCACTATAGAAGCCCGAATTCGAACTTAGTGCATTTCAGGCAAATTTCTTAAAAAATCTTCTTCTCCAGATCCAGCAGGCAGAATCTTTTGATATTTGGCATGCAACATTGTGGGGTGGATCTGATTCAAGGTTGTTCAAATCGGCCCCCTGGGTTTATATTTGGGCTCAGTATAGAAGCTTGAATTCTAACTTAGTGCATTTCAGGCAAATTTCTTCAAAAATCTTCTTCTCCAGATCCAGCAGGCAGAATCTTTTGATATTTGGTATGCAACATTGTGGGGTGGATCTGATTCAAGTTTGTTCAAATCTGCTCCCTGGTTTCATATTTGGGCTCACTATAGAAGCCCGAATTCGAACTTAGTGCATTTCAGGCAAATTTCTTAAAAAATCTTCTTCTCCAGATCCAGCAGGCAGAATCTTTTGATATTTGGTATGCAACATTGTGGGGTGGATCTGATTCAAGTTTGTTCAAATCGGCCCCCTGGGTTTATATTTGGGCTCAGTATAGAAGCTCGAATTCAAACTTAATGCATTTCAGGCAAATTTCTTAAAAAATCTTCTTCTCGAGATCCAGCAGGCAGAATCTTTTGATATTTGGTATGCAACATTGTGGGATGGCTCTGATTCAAGTTTGTTCAAATCGGCCCCCTGGGTTTATATTTGGGCTCAGTATAGAAGCTCGAATTCAAACTTAGTGCATCTCAGGCAAATTTCTTAAAAAATCTTCTTCTCCAGATCCAGCAGGCAGAATCTTTTGATATTTGGTATGCAACATTGTGGGGTGGATCTGATTCAAGTTTGTTCAAATCGGCTCCCTGGATTCATATTTGGGCTCACTATAGAAGCCCGAATTCGAACTTAGTGCATTTCAGGCAAATTTTTAAAAAAATCTTCTTCTCCAGATCCAGCAGGCAGAATCTTTTGCTATTTGGCATGCAACATTGTGGGGGTGGATCTGATTCAAGTTTGTTCAAATCGGCCCCCTGGGTTTATATTTGGGCTCAGTATAGAAGCTCGAATTCAAACTTAGTGCATCTCAGGCAAATTTCTTCAAAAATCTTCTTCAGATCCAGCAGGCAGAATCTTTTGATATTTTGTATGCAACATTGTGGGTTGGATCTGATTCAAGTTTGTTCAAATCGGCCCCCTGGGTTTATATTTGGGCTCAGTATAGAAGCTCGAATTCGAACTTAGTGCATTTCAGGCAAATTTCTTCAAAAATCTTCTTCTCCAGATCCAGCAAGCAGAATCTTTTGATATTTAGTATGCAACATTGTGATGTGGATGTGATTCAACTTTGTTCAAATCGGCTCCCTGGATTTATATATGGGCTCACTATAGAAGCCCAAATTCGAACTTAGTGCATTTCAGGAAAATTTCTTAAAAAATCTTCTTCTCCAGATCCAGCAGGCAGAATCTTTTGATATTTGGCATGCAACATTGTGGTGTGGATCTGATTCAAGGTTGTTCAAATCGGCCCCCCTGGGTTTATGTTTGGGCTCAGTATAGAAGCTTGAATTCGAACTTAGTGCATTTCAGGAAAATTTCTTAAAAATTCTTCTTCTCCAGATCCAGCAGGCAGAATCGTTTGATATTTGGTATGCAACATTGAGGGTGGATCTGATTCAAGTTTGTTCAAATCGGCCCCCTGGATTCATATTTGGGCTCACTATAGAAGCTCAAATTCGAACTTTGTGCATTTCAGGCAAATTTCTTTGAAAATCTTCTTCTCAAGATCCAGCATGCAGAATCTTTTGATATTGGGTATGCACCATGCTTAGGGGGGTGAGATTCAAGTTTGTTCAAGCCAAGTCCCTGGGTTCATATTTGGGCTCACTGTGGTAGCCCAAATTATAACTTAGTTCAAAATGAGGAATTTTCTTTAAAAATCTTCTTCTTCAGATCCAGCAGTCGGAATGTTTTGATATTTGGTATGCAGCATCCTTAGCGGTGTGAGATTCAAGATTGTTAAAGCCAAGTCCCTTGGTTTATATATGGGCTCCCTGTGGGAGCCCGAGGAATATTCTTTAAAAATCTTCTTTTTTTTTAGATCCACTGGTCAGAATCTTTGGATATTTGTTAGAAGCTTTTCTTAGGAGCAGGAGCTGCAACTTGTTGAAATCAATTCTCTGGGTTGATATTTAGGCTACCATGTCAGGTGAGCGCCCTCAGGCCCCTTGGGGCCTCTTGTTTAGCTCACCTGACTGAAAATCAGGGTGAGCTATTGTGATCACTTTTTGTCTGTCGTCTGTCGTGAAGGTGATGTTTGTGTCTTTTTCTCGCAAACCACTGGCCACATTTTAATGAAATTTCACATGAGTAGTGGTTATATAGGGGCATTTTGGTGTTTCTTCAAATTGGGTTTCTTCTCATATTGAGGAGAGAGTGGGACCAAAATGCCCCAATTTTTAGCTCACCTGAGCAAAGTTCAAGGGGAGCTTTACTAATCACTTTCCATCCATCGTCCATCCCTCGTCGTCCATTTGGCTTAAACTTTACATTATCGATTTCTCCTCACAAACTACTTGACCAAATTAAACCAAATCTGGTGTGCATGTTCCCTATCATATGTCAATTCAGGTTTGTTCAAATAAAGTTGTCACGCCAGGCCTGCACAAATTGTCGTCTGTTGTACTTTGTGAAGGTGGTGTTTGGGTCATCTTCTCCCAAGCCACTGGCTGCAGTTCAATGAAAATTCACATGAGTAGCGGTTATATAGGGGCATTTGGGTTTTTCTTCAAATTGGGTTTCTGCACATATTGAGGAGGGGGGTGGGGCCAAAATGCACAAAATTTTAAAAAATCTTCTTCTCATTAACCAGCCGTAGCAGAGACTTGATATTTGGTATGCAGCTTCCATTTGAGGTGTAGACTCAAGTTCGTTCAAAAGAAGTTTGACGGGCAATATTTGCCTTAATTCGGGGAGGGGCAAGAATTTTCGCCAAGCCCAAAATTTCTATTTTCCAAAACGAGAGGCAGATTTGAACCAAATTTGATGTGAGGGCTTATTGGGTCATAAGTACTTAATTTATACCCAAATTTTTTTTCCCGTTGCCCCATGGAAACCGCAGAAGCTAAAAATAGAAAAAAATTAAAACGCCCATATCTCCAAAACTACACAGCACTGAGAATTCTTATTTGGTGTGAAGCTTCCTTAGGACCAACAGAATGGAATGGTAAAAAAAAATTGTTATCGGTTTTACTCATGGGGTACTTTTTGGGGACTTTGAAAAAAAAAAGTCGGCATTTTTTAACAAGGTGGGTAATGGGAAACACATTTAAGACTATTTTTCTCCCAAACCACTGCTTCAAAAGCTTTCAAATTTCACATATAACATCTTTGGAAGATTGTTTCACATGTTTATTGAAATCAATTCCCTGGGTCCATATTTGGGCTCTCTGTGGGAGCCCAAATGTTTAAATTAGTGCAGTATGAAGAATATTCTTTAACAATTTTCTTTTTCAGATCTACCAATAGGAATCCTTTGATATTTGGTATGCAGCATGCTTAGGGATGTGAGATTCAAGTTTGTTAAAGCCAAATCCCTGGATTCATATTTAGGCTGAAAATTTGTGGTCCCGGTCCGGACTTAGAAATTTTGAACCAAAATCCAGAAATTAGTTTTTTTTATTTTTTATGCATTATGGTCAATTTTAAGAAGAAGAAAAAATTTTTAGTCTGAAAATATTTTGTTTGGGACTTTGAACAAAAATAAAAAACAATCTGTTTTTTATGCATTTATCTCAATTTGGGATGTAAAAGTGCAGGAACTGAAAATAGAAGGAAAATCCTGTGTATTGTGCGGGCACAATCGCTTCATCTAGTTGGTATATGCTTTTCTTAGGAGGGGCGTATGCAGCTTATTCAAGTCAAGTCCCTGGTTTGATATTTAGACTACTATGTCAGGTGAGCGCCCTAAGACCCCCTGGGCTCCCTGTAAATTGTATGGAGTTTTTCACGAATGATTCCTAGAGTCAAGTTTAGGTGATTTTTTCATCAAATCTAGTAATGGCTGCTTCACAGCAGCCATGACTAAATTTGATGAAAAATATCTTAAACATACTCAGCAGGCTAAGAGTTAAACAACTTAGGTCAGGTGAACACCTCAGGCCCATGGAGCCTCTTGTTTATATTTGTTATACAGAATCTTTATGGGGTCAGATTCAAGTTTGTTTAAATCAGGTCCATGTATATGGGTTCATATTTGGTCAACATGTGCAATATGAGGAAAATACTTTAAAAATCTTTTTCAGCTTCACCAGTCATAATCTTTTGACATTTGGAATATAGCATCCTTATGAAGTCAGATTTGTTCAATTCAAATCCCTGGGTTCTTATGTGGCCTCCGCATGGAGTCTGAATTTTTATTTAGTGGAGTTCGAAGAGTATTTTTCAAAGATCATAGAATCTTTTGATGTTTCGTAATCATCATCCTTAGATAGTGCAGGGCAGTGTCCTGATTTAATTGGCTATAGCCGGTTATGAAAAAAAGTTGTTGGTAATATCGTCAGAATTAAAAAATATTGAAATATCGTTATGTCGAGAAATCATTTCTCCAATCCCTCCAGGATTGAGGAAAAAACATAACACTGCTCAAAGAATGCAGTTTCTGTCCAATCCAGAAGTATTTGGAAAACCACAAATTAACACTAATGATCTCAATTTACACAACAATTGATTGTGTATTATATAGTGGCCTGAATGTTTCCCACATTACCGAAGTCCCTGGCCTTTGGTAGCACAACATTGCATTGAGTACATTACATTAAAGAATAAATGCAATGTGTTCAGCCAGTAGTCTGCTCTATGATTTCATGATACTGACATCACAACACAATAGGAGAATAAAGTGGAGAAAAAAAACTGATTCTTTAAAGAATCTTCTCCAGAACCACCAGTTTTAACATTTGGTAAACAACATCATTACAGGGATCAGATTCATCTTTGTTCAAATGAAGTCCCCCAGTTAATATTTGGGCTCCCAATGGGGCCCAAATTTTAACTTGGTGAAATATGAGTAATAATCTTTAATAATCTTCTTAATCAGATCCACCAGTCAGAATCTTTTGATATTTGATATACAGCATCCTCAAATATACTCGCACCAAGGCAACATGCCCCCAGACACAAGCATCACTTGCCTCTATAATATAGCCAAAGTGCTGCGATATGCAGCACTTTACTGCCAGATAAACCATTAAATTCCTTTCTTCATCCTCACATGCACCACTACACACCAACCAGGAAAAAATCTCATACAAATATGGGTACAATAAATAAATAACAAAAACAGAATTTGAGTTTTTTAAATTTATTATCCCCGCATTTTCAAAAATGCGGGGATATAGTCGTGATCTCCATCTGTCCGTCCGTCCGTCCGTCCATCTGTCTGCCGTCCGTACGTCACACCCCGAAAGGCTCCTAGGGTATTCAATTCGAAACGTTTAAACTATGCTAATGTGTTCAGATAACATCTCTAGATGTGCATGAAGGTTTCGGAATTTAGATTTGGCCCCAGGTGGTTCCAGTGGAACCATTTTTATCGTTAGAAAATCAGTTTTCATCGAAAGGCTCCTAGGGTATTTAATTCGAAATGCTCAAACTATGCTGATGTGTTCAGGTAACATCGCTAGACATGCATGAAGGTTTCGGAATTTTGATTTTGCCCCAGGTGGTTCCAGTGGAACCACTTTTATCGTTAGAAAATCAGTTTTCATCGAAAGTCTCCTAGGGTATTTAATTCAAAACGCTTAAACTATGCTAATGTGTTCAGGTAGCAACTCTAGATGTGCATGAAGATTTTGGAATTTTGATTTGGCGTCAGGTGGTTCCAGGGGAACCTCTTTTGTCATTAGAAAATCAGTTTTCATCGAAAGGCTCCTAGGGTATTTAATTCGAAACGTTTAAACTATGCTAATGTGTTCAGGTAATTTCTCTAGATGTGCATGAAGGTTTCGGAATTTTGAGTTGGCCCTAGGTGGTTCCAGTGGAACCACTTTTATCGTTGGAAAATCAGTTTTCATCGAAAGGCTCCTAGGGTATTTAATTCGAAATGTTTAAGCTATGCTAATGTGCTCAGGTAACATCTCGAGATGCGCATGAAGGTTTCGGAATTTTGATTTGGCCCCAGGTGGTTCCAATGGAACCACTTTTATCGATGGAAATTAGTTTTCATCGAAAGGCTCTTAGGGTATTAAATTCGAAACGTTTAAACTATGCTAATGTGTTCAGGTAACATCTCTAGATGTGAGTGAAGGTTTCGGAATTTTGATTTGGTCCCAGGTGGTTCCAGTGGAACCACTTTTATCGTTAGAAAATCAGTTTTCATCGAAAGGCTCCTAGGGTATTTAATTCGAAACGTTAAAACTATGCTAATATGTTCAGGTAACATCTCTAGATGTGCTTGAAGGGTTCGGAATTTTGATTTTGCCCCAGGTGGTTCCAGTGGAACCACTTTTATAGTTGGAAAATCAGTTTTCATCGAAAGGCTCCTAGGGTATTTAATTCGAAACGTTTAAAATATGCCAGTGTGTTCAGATAACATCTCTAGATGTGTATGAAGGTTTCGGAATTTTGATTTTGGCCCCAGTGTTTCCAGTGGAACCACTTTTATCGTTAGTCAGTTTTCATCAAAAGGCTCCTAGGGTATTTTATTCGAAATGTTTAAACTATGCTAATGTGTTCAGATGACATCTCTAGATGTGCATGAAGGTTTTGGAATTTTGATTTGGCCCCTGGTGGTTCCAGTGGAACCACTTTTATCGTTAGAAAATCAGTTTTCATCGAAAGGCTCTTAGGGTATTTAATTCAAAACGTTTAAACTATGCTAATGTGTTGAGGTAGCGACTCTAGATGTGTATGAAGGTTTCGGAATTTTGATTTTGCCCCCAGTGGAACCACTTTTATCGTTAGTCAGTTTTCATCAAAAGGCTCCTAGGGTATTTAATTTGAAATGTTTAAACTATGCTAATGTGTTCAGATGTCATCTCTAGATGTGCATGAAGGTTTTGGAATTTTGATTTGGCCCCTGGTGGTTCCAGTGGGACCACTTTTATCGTTAGAAAATCAGTTTTCATCGAAAGGCTCTTAGGGTATTTAATTCGAAACGTTTAAACTATGCTAATGTGTTCATGTAACATCTCTAGATGTGCATGAAGGTTTCGGAATTTTGATTTGGCCCCAGGTGGTTCTAGTGGAACCACTTTTATCGTTGGAAAATCAGTTTTCTTTGAAAGGCTTCTGGGGTATTTTATTCGAAACGTTTAAACTATGCTCATGTGTTCAGGTAACATCTCTAGATGTGCATGAAGGTTTTGGAATTTTGATTTGGCCCCAGGTGGTTCCAGTGGAACCACTTTTATCGTTGGAAATTAGTTCTCTTCGAAAAGCTCCTAGGGTATTTAATTCGAAACGTTTAAACTATGCTAAGGTGCTCAGGTAGTATCTCTAGATGTGCATGAACGTTTCGAAATTTTGATTTGGCCCCAGGTGGTTCCAGTGGAACCACTTTTATCATTAGAAAATAAATTTTCATCAAAAGGCTCCTAGGGTATTTAATTTGAAATGTTTAAACTATGCTAATGTGTTCAGGTAGCAACTCTAGATGTGCATGAAGATTTCGGAATTTTGATTTGGCCCCAGGTGGTTCCAGTAGAACCACTTTTATCTTTAGAAAATCAGTTTTCTTCGAAAGGCTCCTTGGGAATTAATTCGAAACGTTTAAACTATGCTAAAGTGTTCAGGTAGCATCACTAGATGTGCTTGAAGGTTTCGGAATTTTGATTTGGCCCCATGTGGTTGCAGTGGAACCACTTTTATTGTTGGAAAATCAGTTTTCTTCGAAAGGCTCCTAGGGTATTTAATTTGAAATGTTTAAACTATGCTAATGTGTTCAGGTGACATCTCTAGATGTGCATGAAGGTTTTGGAATTTTGATTTGGCCCCAAGTGGTTCCAGTGGAACCACTTTTATCGTTGGAAAATCAGTTTTCTTCGAAAGGCTCCTAGGGTATTTAATTTGAAATGTTTAAACTATGCTAATGTGTTCAGGTAACATCTCTAGATGTGCATGAAGGTTTCAGAACTTTGATTTGGCCCCAGGTGGTTCCAGTGGAACCACTTTTATCATTAGGAAATTAGTTTTCATCGAAAGGCTCTTAGGGTGTTTAATTTGAAACGTTTAAACTATGCTAATGTGTTCAGGTAACATCTCTAGATGTGCATGAAGGTTTTGGAATTTTGATTTTGCCCTTGGTGGTTCCAGTGGAACCACTTTTATCGTTCGAAAATCATTTTTCTTCGAAAGGCTCCTAGGGTATTTAATTCGAAACGCTTAAACTATGCTAATATGGTCAAGTAAATTCTGTAGATGTGCATGAAGGTTTCGGAATTTTGATTTGGCCTGAGGTGGTTCCAGTGGAACCACTTTTATCGTTGGAAAATCTGTTTTCTTCGAAAGGCTCCTAGGGTATTTAATTCGAAACATTTAAACTATGCTAATGTGTTCAGGTAACATCTCTAGATGTGCATGAAGGTTTCGAAATTTTGATTTGGCTCCAGGTGGTTCCAGTGGAACCACCTTTATCGTTAGGAAATCAGTTTTCTTCGAAAGGCTCCTTGGGTATTTAATTTGAAACGTTTAAACTATGCTAAAGTGTTCAGGTAGCATCACTAGATGTGCTTGGAGGTTTCGGAATTTTGATTTGGCCACATGTGGTTGCAGTGGAAGCACTTTTATCGTTAGAAAATCAGTTTTCATCAAAAAGGCTCCTTGAGAATTAATTCGAAACGTTAAAACTATGCTAAAATGTTGCTAAGGAAATGTGGGGATACACCATTGTGTGCTTAGCACACAAATAACTCGATTTAGTTTTTCCTGGTGCACACTACAATACAGGAGTGAGTAACCACTTGTTACAATGCGCTGATGACCTCTCCGACTTTCCTTGTCCTGCACTCTCTTCATGAGCAATGAAGTCCCCCAGTTAATATTTGGGCTCCCAATGGAGGCCCGAATTTTAACTTGGTGAAATATGAGGAATAATTTTTAGCCCAACTTAACAAAATCAAGCTGAGCTATTGCCATCACTTCTCGTCCGTTGGCGTAGGTACGTACATTTACAATTTCCTTTGGCACACCACACAGGTTGCATTTATGATCAGATCTCTTTGAAACTTGGTATGCTTGTTTGGGGGGGTGACCTCAAGATGGGAGCTATCGCTTTTCTTCCATTTTTGTCAAAAAATGTGGAGGCAGCATTCTTTGAACTTAGTTTAGTCAGACCTCAATATTTCCCTTTAGCACACCCTACAGGGCACATTTATCATCAGATTGCTTTGAAACCTGGTGAGCTTGTTTGATGTGACCTCTGGTTTAGTCAGGCATCAATATATTCCTTTGGCACACCCTACAGGGCACATTTATGTTCAGATCGGTTTGAAACTTGGTATGCTTGTTTGTGGTTACCTCTAGATGGGAGCTATCGATTTTTTTCGATTTCCATCAAAAAATGTTGCCGCTGGCAATGACCTTCGATAAACTTAGTGCAGTTATGCATCAGTATTTCCCTTTGGCACACCCTGCAGTGCACATTTTTGACTGGATCGCTTTGAAACTTGGTGTACTTGTTTGGGGTTACCTCTAGATTGGAGCTATCGATTGTCTTCTATTTCCGTCAAAAAATGTTGCCGCTGGCAACATTCTTAGAACTTAGTTTAGACAGACCTCAATATTTCCTTTGGCACACCCTACAGGGCACATTTATGATCGGATTGCTTTGAAACCTCGCATGCTTGTTTGGGGTGACCTCTAGATGGGAGTTAACGATTTTTTTCCATTTCCATTAAAAAATGTTGCCGCTGGCAACAACCTTTGAACTTAGTTTAGTCAGACATCAATAAGAAAAAGACGACCTTCGTGTAACTTAGTGCAGTTATGCAGCAATATTTCCCTTTGGCACACCCTGCAGTGCACATTTTTGTCCGGATCACTTTGAAACTTGGTATGCTTGTTTGGGGTGATCTCTAGATGGGAGCTATTGATTTTCTTCCATTTCTGTCAAAAAATTTTTGCTGCTGGCAACGTTCTTAGAACTTAGTTAAGTCAGACCTCAATATTTCACTTTGGCACACCCTACAGGGCACATTTATGATCGGATTGCTTTGAAACCTGGCATGCTTATTTGGGGTGACCTCTAGATTGGAACTATCGATTTTCTTCCATTTTCGTCAAAAAATCTCGCTGCTGTCAACGACCTTTGAACTTAGTTTAGTTAGTCATCAATATATTCCTTTGGCCTGCACTACAGGGCACATTTATGTTTAGATCGGTTTGTAACCTCTAGATGGGAGCTATCGATTTTCTTCAATTTCTGTCAAAAAATGTTGCCGCTGGTAATGATCTTCCCTGAACTTAGAGCAGTTATGCATCAATATTTCCCTTTGGCACACCCTGCAGTGCACATTTTTGACCAGATGGCTTTGAAACTTGGTGTTCTTGTTTGGGGTGACCTCTAGATGGGAGCTATCGATTTTCTTCTATTCCCGTAAAAAAATATTGCAGCTGGCAATGACCTTTGAACTTAGTTTAGTCACCTTTATGATTAGATCGGTTTGAAACTTGGTATGCATGTTTGGGGTAACCTCTAGATGGGAGCTGTCGATTTTCTTCAATTTCTGTCAAAAAATGTTGCCGGTGGTAATGATCTTCGATAAACTTAGTGCAGTTATACATCAATATTTCTCTTTGGCACACCCTGCAGTGCACATTTTTGACCAGATCGCTTTGAAACTTGGTGTTCTTGTTTGGGGTGACCTCTAGATGGGAGCTATCAATTTTCTTCTATTCCCATAAAAAAATATTGCAGCTGGCAACGACCTTTGAACTTAGCTTAGTCACCTTTATGATTAGATCGGTTTGAAACTTGGTATGCTTGTTTGGGGTAACCTCTAGATGGGAGCTATCGATTTTTAGCTCACCTGACTTTCAGTCAGGAGAGCTATAGTGATTACTCACTGTCCGGCTTCCGGCGTCCGTGAACATGGTGTTTGCTTCTTCTCCTTCCAAACTGCTGAACCAATTTAATTGATATTTGAGATAATAGTTTGTTTTGACATCGCAATTTGATTTTGTTCAAATCAAGTTGCCTCTCCCGTGGGTAGGGCCACACCCAAAAATTGTGCTGAAATCTTAAAAAATCTTTTTCTCATGAACCAGCAGTAGCAGAGACTTGATATATGGTGTGCAGCTTCCTTTTGAGGTGTAGACTCAGACTTGTTCAAGAGAAGTTTGTGGGGCTTTACTTGGCGTCGTAATGGGAGGGGAAAGAATATTTGCCCCTCCCAAAATTTCTATTTTCCAAACCGAGAGGCAAATTTTCACCAAATTTGATATGAGGGCTTATTGGGTCATAAGTACTTAATTTATGCAAAAAATTTGTTTCCCGTCGCCCCATGGTAACCACAGGAGCTAAAAATAGAAAAAAATTAAAACGCCCATATCTCCAAAACTACACGCCACTGAGAATTCTTATTTGTTGTGAAGCTTCCATAGGACCAACAGAATGGAACGGTAAAAAAAAACTGACATCGGTTTTATCATGGGGTAATTTTTGGGGACTTTGAAAAAGTGCTGAGTCAGCATTTTTTAACACTGTGGGTGATGGGAAAAACATGTAAGACTACTTTTCTCCCAAACCACTGCTCCAAAAGCTTTCAAATTTCACATATAGCATCTTTGGAAGATTGTTTCACATGTTTATTAAAATCAATTCCCTGGGTCCATATTTGGGCTCTCTATGGGAGCCCAAATGTTTAAATTAGTGCAGTATGAGGAGCATTTTTTAAAAATCTTCTTCCTCAAATCTATCAATAAGAATCTTTTGATATTTGGTATGCAGCATCCTTAAAGGGGTGAGATTCAAATTTGGTCAAGCCAAGTCCCTGGGTTCATATTTAGGCTGAAAATTTGGGGTCCTGTTGCGGACTTAGAAATTTTGGACCAAAATCTGAAATTTTTTTTTTTTTGTTTTTTTATGCGTTTCGGTCAATTTTAAGACAAAAATTTTTTATTTTTTTTACACTGAAAATTTGGGGTCCGGGTGGGACTTAAAAAATTTTTGACCTAAATCCAAAAATATTTTGTTTGGGGAAAAAATTCTGTTTTTTATGCCTTTATCTCAATTTTTGGACGTAAAAGTGCAGGAACTGAAAATAGAAGGAAAATCCTGTGTATTGTGTGGGCACAGTCGCTTCATCTGGTTGGTATATGCTTTTCTTAGGAGGGGCGTATGCAGCTTATTCAAGTCCCTGGTTTGATATTTAGACTACCATGTCAGGTGAGCGCCCGCAGGCCCCCTGGGGCTTCTTGTCTTCAATTTCTGTCAAAAAATATTGCCGCTGGCTATAGCTTTTGATGAACCTAGTGCAGTTATGCATCAATATTTCCTTTGGCACTCCCTGCAGTGCACATTTATGATCGGATCACTTTGAAACCTGGTGTGCCTGTTTGGGGTGACCTATACGTGGGAGCTGTTCTCTTCTATTTTCATCAAACGTGTTGCAGCTGGCAACGGCCTTTGAACTTAGTTTAGTTAGACCTTAATATTTCCCTTTGGCACACCCTACAGGGAACATTCATGATAATATTGCATTGAAACCTGGTATGCTTGTTTAGGGTGACCTCCAGAGGGGAGCTATCAATTTTCTTCAATAACCTTTGAACTTAGTTAAGTCAGGCATCAATATATTCCTTTGGCATGCTCTATAGGGCACCTTTATGATCAGATAGGTTTGAAACTTGCTATGCTTGTTAGCTCACCTGGCCTAAAAGGCCATGTGAGCTTTTCACATCACTTGGTGACCATCATCGTCTGTTGTCTGTCATCTGTCATCTGTAAACTTTTCACATTTCACCTCTTCTCTGTAACCGCTGAGCCGGTGTGAACCTAACTTGGCAGGAATGGTCTGGGAGGCCCTCTTTAAACGATCCTCATTTTGTTCCCGTCGCATGAAAAGCTTTGTTTCCAGAGGCATTCTTTGATTCAGTTGGTGGGTTTTCAAAAATCTTCTCTGAAACCGTCAGCCCAAATGTTTTGAAACTTCACATGAATGATGATTTGGACCCCTCTACCAACGACCTTCATTTAATGTTGATCGGATTACAAACATGGCCACAATTGCGGCTTACAGTTACTATAGAAACCCTTTGAGAAATCACATTTTCATCTTCTCTGGAACTACTGAGCCGACGTGAACCAAACCTGGCATGGATAGTCTATGGGAGGTCCTCTACAAACAGTCCTCATTTTGTTCCCATGGGTTTGAAAACATGGCCGTCAGAGGCATTCTTTGATTCTGATTGGAAAACAGGGCCAAATGTTTTGAAACTTTGCACTGTTAATGACTGGGACCCCATATACCAGCGATCATCATTTAATGTTGATCGGGTTCCAAACATGGCTTCAATTGCAGCTTATAGTTACTATAAAAACTTTATGGGAAATCACATTTTCATCACCTTCTCTGGAACTCCTGAGCCAACGTGAACCAAACTTAGGCGGGACCTCTAGATAAGAGCTATTGATTAGCATTCATTTATGTGAAAAAAGTTGCCATTTACAATAACCTCTGAACTTAGTGCATTTGTGTATCAACATTCTTCCTTTAGCCAGCCTTACATTTTACATTTAAAAATGTATGGATTACTCTGACATTGTGCACACACAATGCTGTTATGTTTAAATTTTGCCAAATAACATTGGTACCAATGATCTTCAATTTTGCCATTTCATTTATAACTTACCAAGTTCAAGTTTGTCAAGTTGAGCTACAGTGTCATTGACACTTTCATTAATAATCTTTTTAATCAGATCCACCTGTCACAATCTTTTGATATTTGGTATACAGCATCCTTAAATATACTCGCACCGAGGCAACATGCCACCAGACTCGAGCATCACCAGCCTTTATAATATAGCCAAAGTGCTGCAATATGCAGCGACAGTTCTTTACCGCCAGATAAACCATTAAATTTCTTTCTTCATCCTCACATGCACCACAATGCACAAACCAGGAAAAAATCTTATACAGACATGGGTACAATAAATAAACAACAAAAACTGAATTTGAGTTTTTTAAATTTATTTTTCCTGGTGCATACTACAATACAGGAGTGAGTAACCACTCGTGACAATGCGCTGATGACCTCTCCAACTTTCCTTGTCCTATACTCTCTTCATCACCACATTGTCTCAAACTACTTATGCTTTACATATCCATTCCCCCCATTTCAGCCCACAACAAAACAAGAGTATGATTAGGCTCCAATTATGGCAACACACACTATCAGATCATATTACTATGGCAATACTTACCATACTGGCCACCTCATCACCGGCCACATCACACGCACACACTTATTTACATTTGGGACTTAATTTTCACCACCACAGTAAGGTAAGCTCGACACTCCTATTTGTCACCCCCCCCCCCTTTTTCCACCCCCCATTTGGGACAACACACATGCCCTACCCATGACCATTTACCCTTCTGCCACAGCCATATTTTCATACGACAACTGATGGCCCAGACTATCTAGCTGGTGCAAACTCGATATTATCAAGGGCCAAACACAAATTTTAAACCCCCCCAAACCCCAAATTTTGCATACAAAACCGAAAATTAAAAGTCCTATCTGGCCCTCCATACTTTTACTCTCTGCACATGCGCAGTAGTCAGGAAGAGACCAGAATTGGCGCAACTTCATTCTTTGTTTGGTCCTAAAGTCAGCAACAATGAACAGACATCTGTGCTTTTAAATCTCCATTTTTATACCCCCTGCAAACAAAGTTTGAGGGTATATAGGAATCACCCTGTCTCCGTCTGTCTGTCCATCTGTCCATCCTTGTAAGCGCAACTCCTCCTAAACCGTTTGAAGAATTTTCATGAAACTTTACACAGTGGAAGAACTCCACATGAAGATGTGCATGAAGCAATATAATTCCGTTCTGACATTTCCAAGGGGAGATAATCTAACTTATACATTTCTGGTTTGTAAGCGCAACTTCTCCTAAACCGTTTGAAGAATTTTCATGAAACTTTACACAATGGAAGAACTCCAGATGAAGATGTGCATGAAGCAATATAATTCCGTTCTGACATTTCCAAGGGGAGATAATCTAACTTATACATTTCTGGCGTGTAAGCGCAACTCCTCCTAAACCGTTGGAAGAATTTTCATGAAACTTTACACAATGGAAGAACTCCAGATGAAGATGTGCATGAAGCAATATAATTCCGTTCTGACATTTCCAAGGGGAGATAATCTAACTTATACCGTCTGTCCATCCTTGTAAGCACAACTCCTCCTGAACCGTTGGAAGAATTTTCATGAAACTTTGCACAATGGAAGAACTCCATATGAAGATGTGCATGAAGCAATATAATTCCGTTCCGACATTTCCAAGGGCAGATAATCTAACTTATACCGTCTGTCCATCCTTGTAAGCGCAACTCCTAAACTGTTTGAAGAATTTTCATGAAACTTTATACAATGGAAGAACTCCATATGAAGATGTGCATGAAGCAATATAATTCCGTTCTTACATTTCCAAGGGAGATAATCTAACTTATACCGTCTGTCCATCCTTGTAAGTGCAACTCCTCCTAAACCGTTTGAAGAATTTTCAACTCCTCCTAAACCGTTTGAAGAATTTTCATGAAACTTTACACAATGGAAGAACTCCATATGAAGATGTGCTTGAAGCAATATAATTCCGTTCTGACATTTCCAAGGGGAGATAATCTAATTTATACCGTCTGTCCTTCCTTGTAAGCGCAACTCCTCCTAAACCGTGTGAAGAATTTTCATGAAACTTTACACAATGGAAGAACTCCATATGAAGATGTGCATGAAGCAATATAATTCCGTTCTGACATTTCCAAGGGGAGATAGTCTAACATATACATTTCTGGCGTGTAAGCGCAACTCCTCCTTAACCGTTTGAAGAATTTTCATGAAACTTTACACAATGGAAGAACTCCATATGTAGATGTGCATGAAGCGATATAATTCCGTTCTGACATTTCCAAGGGGAGATAATCTAACTTACACCATCTGTCCATCCTTGTAAGCGCAACTCCTAAACTGTTGGAAGAAT